>CM056729.1:76770854-77173707 GCA_029844215.1 Przewalskia tangutica | reverse complement strand
CGTTACTTTCACAAAAAACCACACAATGCGTCAGTATATGAAAATCAGAGTGATTATCTTTTGAAGTACATCAAAACCTTACCTTTGTAAATCAGTATGAGCATTATTTTCCAAGCATCGAGTTTGCCTAATTTCAATGTTCAGCGTTTAACTTTATTTTAGAAAGGTTTACGTGGTTCATAGTCTTATTCATTTAAGAATATAATTCTCTTTTTAAACCATCGAGAAGCACATAAAGCCTTATATGTGAGTAGGATATTCTTGTTTATATGACCTTATTGCAATGACCGTGATCTAGGAAATATCATTTTGTCACCAAATCTTGGCATACATCTGCGAATGCGAAGTTTCTTGCGGTTTTAATAATACTGTCACGTCAAAACATTTCCTTTTATTAACTTATTGCAGATGGTTTGTCGATACACACGTGCGATTTAGAAATCGGTAAAAAACATTCTTAAGCCGTTATACCTAACTTCCCGTAAAGCTAGTATAACTTCTTAAGTTTTCAAAAACCAGTATTACTTAACTTCTTCCAAAATGATTCAAAAATCTTTTGAAATCACTTTGAGATTCTTTATTATCTGTAACCGGCCGATTATAGTTCAAATCGATTACCTTTTAAAAACATACAAGTATTTTCTTACACACATAAAAATTTATTATAACCAAGCTTCCCATTAAAAGCAGACCTGTGGCTTTGTATGTTTTAGACAATCAAATACATTTGTTTCTGCAGTAATGCGTCCCAGGTACCATGAATTCATAGTGTATGTCATTGCTAGAAGAGATAGGAAGAGGTTAAGTACCGCTGATGAGTGTCGACTAATAGCAAAGCCGCTCTAATCTTCCAGCGAAGTGACTCTTTCTTTCTTAAGCCCAGTAGATCGCGCTTGTGCGTAGTACTTGACCTATATAAGGCCACAGGCGCTTATTAACATTTAGATCTCTTCCGTACGTGACATTCTGACCAGAAAATTAAATAGCGCTCCCACTTTACATGACGACGTAAATCTCCTCCTCTATCAGGGCGGCACCAAGCGACCGGGGAGGTTACGTCTAAAGCGGACGTGTGAATTCTACCTCACGAGAAAAGCTACCACCTGAGTCTACTTTTATCACGATGCACATGTAAATTACGATTCGTACTCTTCTTAACTGAAGAGGTTTGCTTATTATTCGGGCTTAGAGTCCAAAGACATTTGCTACCCATGAAAACTATGCTGAGTTACATGCTTATAGTATACTTCAACTATATAATCCTACAACATGTAAATTTCCAATTACAATGAGGGACGAGAATATTTACCTCGATAAGCCCAAAATTATCCAGGAGTTATAATGTCGATCCTTAGCGGCATAACAGTTCCTCTCTTTGCTCCAGCCAGCTCCAAACAACCGCCTTGAAGTTCTCTCATGACTTAACTTCTTAATACTCAACCAGCCTATGGAGATTTTCCTTAGGGTTTCGGTTTGAGACAAAGGACATCTGGTAGTATTTAAGACTCTACGATATAGAGTATCTTTGGAGATACTACTGAGGCAAGCGGCTAAAGGCTATTTTGGGTATAGTAGTGATACTTTTGAAGAATATTTTCTGCCAAGAGAGGGTGTTTATACAGAGACAACACCACAAGGGGGGTGTGTACCCCTCGACAACCCACGGCTATTGGGTGCTGCGACGGGGAAGGGGCTCGCCGGCGAAAGGCCTCACTTAGAGGGAGAGGAACTCTGCGGCGAGACAACTTCTGTGGGGAGGAAGAAGCACCGAGACTTAGAAGTTTTTGGGATGAAGAAGTCTTCACAAGGGAGGGAGTATTTATAGGGAGTTTAATGGACAAGATCGAGAGCACGTATGTGGGGGCAAGTGGAGGGCGAATATGCCCCACAGTGCCACTGAGTCCTACTCGCCAAAACCCTGCTTGAAATATCTGCGCAAATATCTACCCGTGACTTGCCTTGCCGGCTTGATACGGCCAAGTCACGCATACACGATTCCAATGTGAGGTGACACGTATATCACCCTCCGATTGGTCCAAAATATTTACGTCTCTCGGAAAAATCATAAAAATAAGAAAAAGACATAAGCGGAATTTTTCCCTCTATGAAGTTATGTAAGCGTTTGGGATCAAAAAAAGCGACTACTAGCTTAAGATTGTTGTGCTTACTGAAATGTCGTTCGGCCCGAGCCACGCATGGCGGGGTGACACGTGTCACCCTCCTGAGCCCTCATAAAGCATCTTAGAAAATATCCTGATGGCCAAAATCTAGAGAAAACAAAGTGGGCCAGCAAGCCAGTAAATTTCTCAGTGGGCCCAGTGACCATTTCGAAAATAAAATTCCATAATTCTCCTAATATTCAGAGGAAGTCAGAATACCAAATCGGGAATCAATTCCTATTAACGAACCTTTTTCCTTCGGCTGAATAGGAAACTTTTAAGTGGAAAAATCTTACTCTTCTTTGCTTTCCGATCTTTCTGCAATGCCGTGATTCTGCGTCAAATGCGATCCTGCCAGCATATCCTTACCCTGGAACTACGAGGGTATAACATTAACTCCCCTGCTTGAAACATTGCGTCAGAATGTTCCTTCTAAATCACCCAAACATACAAGCGGCGGAGTATGAGTGCCTGTACTTTCTTTATCTTACGAAACAATCTGCCGCGCTGTATGGCGTAGGAAACACTGGCGCCAAAAACTTACATCAAGTCACGAAACACCTCTACATCACCACAAATACCTCTCCGGGTCTAAAGTATACCCCAGTAGCACCGTGCAGCCTTACAACGCTTTACGATATATCAATGTTTCGCGATCTGCTTGAGTACGGTCGCGTAGAAAAACCTGACGAGTGCCCCGTCGGTCCGACCCTAACGGTTGAGCAACGTCCACGAACTCAAATGCGCTGGTTAACCAAACATGGGCCTAACACCCTCAAGATCCTACCTCAAGGCGGGACCAATACAAACAGACCCACCACCACCATGCAGTCGCGGGTTGACCGCGCGTGGCCACACTTGGACCACGACCCGTCAGCTGATGCATGAAAACTCTAGGCTCCCGATCCCAGGAAAACTCTCACTAATCACGCTCACGAAAACCTAGCGGTGCTTCTTAGCTCAACTACCCTCTTTCATTCCATACTATTTGGGGACCTATCCCCAAACATAGCTGGACGTGCACTCAGGAGTAAGGATCAAAGCATAACAATCACGTCTTTTGAGATGGCACACCTCTACAAGGTCTTAGCCGCATAACATTCTAAGGCTCGCGCCTTCTCTATCCCCCCAAATCTTACTTGGTTAACTAACCAAGATTTCTATCACAATTTTAACACAGCTGCTATCAGAACATAGCTTATGATATACCCGTATTATCTGTATCACGATCTCACAGAGGTTAAGGATATACACAGTAACTTCTTGTTTCCTCCCGTAGTCATTCTAATCAAACATGCCTTGCGTAGGGCGCGCCAGCTAAGAGAAGGTAGCGAACTACCCACGATCACGAAGGTGAGTCACTCCTACTAGGACACTCTTTTACGATACTTGAGACCACGGCGGTCGTAGTGCGACAAGTACCCGATCTAAAGGCGTCATTCCGGGATGACATCTACCGGCATACTTGGCAAGCCGGAAGCCACGGAGTTACGAGCCAACTCCCGCCTGCCCGACGTCCTGAACCTGCGTGGAGGACCTACTACCTGTGGTGGATGTTGCAAATCTAATCGGCCCGGGAGAGTGACTACGCCTCGAAAGTTACCAAAGGACACTTGCTTTGCACATACTGCACTGCTTACTGCGTCAGCCCGTTAACGTCGATTTCACTGATTCTCGGACTGCTTTAACATGGCAAGCGCGTCACCACGAGCCATGCTCAAGCCCTAGCGAAGAATTACTCTTGCACAACCCTCTCTTAGATGAGTCATAAGAAGACTGTGATCGTCGGTATCACTCTCTATTCTCTGTTCGGTCGTGGAAGCGAAGGTTCAAAATATCATGGCGCGATGCCAAAGCCTTTGCCGCGTAGTGCTAAACTAACTGTGAAGGCTAGGGGCGTCGCAAAACTCCCCCGAAGCAGAAACACCTAACCCAGGTGATGGTTGGGCTGTGCCCCTCGTAATGGCCTGCATACGCTACTCTCTTCGCGGCTCGCCATTTTGCCTTGCCCTCACGGGCAGGGTTGCCTACAGCGGAGGCATAATGGTAAGGGAAAGAAATCGTTGAGGGTCCCGACTTAAACTTAGCTGACTCTACAAAAGCGCGCGACCTCGAGTGAGAAGAATGAGAAGCCTCAATCCTAAATATCCTATAGCCTCGCGATTATTGGTGTGGTGCCGCGACAACGTGCCGATAGCTCGAAGACTCTCTTTTGGATCACGATTACGCGTAGACACTTTAGAGGATTAAGCTGCTCGATACCACTTATAACGGCCGTTAAAGAGGCAGTTTTAACGCTTTGATGCCTTACGGGCACCCCTAGTGACCGACATCGGTAGTGTCAGCGGAACATAAAGGCAATCATGAAACGATGTAAAATGGCAGGTGAAATAAGAAAGGCAGAGCTAACCAAAAAGCGGTTACCTTGGTATATATATAAATATAATTTGAACTGCGATTACAACCCTCTTACAAATTCTACATGGCAATACTACTGAGACCTCTAGAATGATCGACAACGATAGGCGGAGCGAGGCCCCGCCGTACCACTGAATGTGAAATACCTACAGCCGGCGAGGCTATACGAAGAATAAACCTCGGAGGAAGCGGAGCTTCCAAGCGAAGCGGCTGACCACCAAAGCGAGGATCAGCAGCGAGTGTCTTTACGCGGCGTGAAACGCTGGCCCCGAAAGGAAGTCGATCTGGCGGTACCCAGTATGTGGCGAAAATGCGTAAATGAAATCGTAATAGTACATAAAGCGAGAGAGCGTGTATGATAACCAAACTACCGATTCACAATAAGTAAAGCGATCGTATCAAGTCGCGGGACTCGCGCCCTCAAAGTCGTCAACTTTCGAAATGTAACTTTATGGGTCTCACGCCCATGCGTCAATCATGCGATGGAATACCTTCGCCAGCTGCCGGCGGTTTATGATCTAAGCTTACCCGAAATACGCATGGAACACGAGTCCTTTTGTGTTATAATAAAACGCGTCACGGGGTAGGTAAATGCGAAGAGCATAGCTGAAGCTACTAAAACCCCGATTACGACAAGGTCATAAAGCGTATCATGAGATCTGTCTGGCCGATCGCATGATCGAAAGTTGGCCACTGCGCGCGGTATCTAATGTGCGTCTAGCCACTGGAACTCCACTTTGACTCGCATGGAAGGCCAATCTCATGAGGCCGCGTGAGGTATAACCCGTCGAGGGTAGCTACTCCGGCGTCGCTGGTTCCAGCCCGATCGCGTGGCGCAGCATAGAACCGCGTGCACCCGTAAGGGGAGCCGCCAAACTAACACCGGAACTCGTAGCTCGCGTAGGCCTGGGACTGCGTAGAGGTATCCTCGAATCATAGGTCCCCTGGATCCTGCTGAGTTTACCGCATGACCGAGGCGAGCAACCTCAGGAAGCTCAAGTCGAGGTGAGTGGTATAATACGACATATCGGCTGATAGTAAAACAATTTAAGCGCGATGAGGAAACCCTTTTCTGAAGCATCACGAAGATACTAACACACGTAGCGTCCTGGCGTGTTTGCTTAACAAATCAACAAGAAAGTATTACAAGGCTATCACAACTAACTTACAAGTAGAAGTTATACGTTCGATGGCAACTTCTGCTTATATGATTAACGAATCGGGTTTATCCCCCAGTAGCTTACGTCGTTAACTCTTTAAAAGATCGTTACTTTTAAAACCACCTGCGATACCGTAGTATATGAAAATAGAAAGTGATTATCTTTTGAAGTACGTCAAAACAACTTACCTTTGTAGGTAAATCGGTAACAGCATTATTTTCAAGCGTCCAAGTTGTGCCCACAATTTCAAATGTTCCACGTTTCTTATTTTAGAAAGGTTGCTTTAAATCTGAGTTCATAGTCTTTATTCGTTTAGAATATAATTCTCTTTTAAACCATCTCTGAGAAACATAAGCCTTATATGTGTGGTAGGATATTCTTGTTTATAACAACCTGTGTATTACATCGATACATGATCACAGGAAATATCATTTTGTCTAAATCTTAGCTTACATGCAAATGGAAGTTTCTCTTGCAGTTTTAATAATGTAATCTGTAAAACATTTCTACGCATTTTATTAGCACTTATTTGCGATGGTTTGTCGATACGTTCGATTTCCGAAATGGGTAAAACGTGTAAGCGCGTTATACCTAACTTCCACGTAAAGCTAGTATAACTCTTAGGTTTTCAAGCAAGTATTAGCTTAACTTCTTTCAAAATGATTCAAAAATCTTTTGAAATACTTCAAGTTCTTTATTATCACATAACTGACCGGTTATAGTTCAAATCGATTACCTTTTAAAAACCACAAGTATTTTCTTACCTACGTAAAGGTATAACCTGCTTAACTTCCATAAAGCGTTATAACACTTTATGTTTTAGACAATCAAATACATTTACACACACAACACGTATGCGTCTAGTACTACATAGTTACAACGTATCATGCTTGAAGAGATAGGAAGAGGTTCGCATACCTCGCGTGGTATCATTAATAGCAAAAGCGCTCCAATACTTCCGTCGGCTACTCCTAAGCGAGTAGATCGCGCCGGCGTAGTACTTCAACCTATAAGGACACAGCGCTATTAACATGCGCGTTAGATCTCTTCGTAGAACATTCTTACGAAAATTCGGCAGCTCCCCACCCGCAATAAATGCGGCGTAAATCTCTCCTCTCTGTCGGGCGGCTGCAAGCCAACCAAAAGTGGGGTTATCATCTAAGCGGGCGTGCAAATTCTACCTCGCGAAAAGCTACCGCAAATGAGTCTCCAATGTCGATCCATGTAATTACTGATTCGGCCTCTTCTTTCGAAAGGTTTCTTATTATTCGTGCTTAAGTCGAAAGACATTTCCACAAAACTATGCTCAGTTCTATATATAGTATACTTGACTATATAATCCTCAACATGTAATTTCCGATTCTGATAAGGGACAGAATATTTACCTCGATAAGCCCAAAATTATCCGAGTTATAATGTCGATCCTTAGCAACGCTTAGCTCACCACTGGTGCTCAACCCGCTCCCAAACAACCGCCCAGAAGTTCTACGCAACTTCTTCTTAATACTCAACCAACTATGGAGATTTTCCTTGGGTTTGGTTTGAGACAAAGGACATCTGGTAGTATTTAAGGCTCTACGTATAGAGGTATCTTTGGAATACTACAAGGCAAAGCGCTAAGGTATTTTGGGTATAATGTAATACTTTGAGAGTATTTCTACCAAGAGGGGTATTTATAGAGACAACACCACAAGGGGGTGTACCTCGGCGACCCCACTAGGGTACTCTCGGCCGGGGAAGGGCTCTCGGCCAAGGCCTCACAAAGGGAGAGGAACTCTCGGCGAGACACTACACTCCAAGGAGGAAGAAAGCTTTCAAGACTTAGAAGTTTTGGGATGAAGAAGTCTTCACAAGGGAGGGGTATTTATAGGGAGTTTAATGGACAAGATCAAGCCATGTGGGGGGCAAGTGGAGGGCCAAGATATGCCCAAGTGCCCCCTAGTCCTACCCTAAAACCTCACAAATATCTACACAAATATCTACCGTCAACTTGCCCTTGATCGGCCAGTCCCACTTGCTTTCGATGTGAGGGTGACACGTATCACCTCCCGTTGGTCCAAAATGTTCGTCTCTCGGAAAAATCCATAAAAATAAGAAAAGACATAATGAATTTTCCCTCGCAAGTTATGTAAAGCGTTTGGAAAAACGACTCTAGGGTGTTGTGCACAAATGTCATTCGGCCCGAGCCACGCAGGCGGGGTGACGATGTCACCTCCTGTTGGCCCTCATAAAACATCTTCGAAATATCCACAATGGCCAAAATCTAGAAAACAAAGTGGGCCCAAAACCAGTAAATTTCTCAGTGGGCCCCAGTGACCATTTCAGAAAATAAAATTCATAATTCTCTAATATTCCAGAAGTCCGAATGCCAAACTGGAATCCAATTCCCGATAATGAACCTTTTTCCTTCACAAAACCGGAAACTTTTCCGTGGAAAAATCACCTCTTTCTTCGCTTTCCGATCTTTCAGGTATTCTGCGTGCGTCGTCTCGCATACATACGGAACTACGAGGTGTAACATTCTTCCCCTCTTAGAAACATTCTTCCCAATGTTCCTTCTAAGTCCCCAAACATACAAGTGCAGATATAGTCTCTGCTCTTATCTTTACGAACAATCCCGCCACGCGCGGCGAAACACTGCGCAAAACTTACATCAAGTCCACGAGGAAACACCTCTACATCACTACAAATACCTCTCAGGTCTAAAGTATACCCCAGCACCCGTGCAGCCTTACAACCTTTACGATATATCAACCGCTGCTGAGTACAGCACGGCCGAAAAACACGACGGGCTGCCCAATCGGTCCGGACTCACGGTTGAGCGCATCCACGAACTTCGTCAGGTTAACCAAACATGGGCCTAACACCCTCAAGATCCTACCTCGGCGGGACCACTACAAACAGACCCCACCACCATACGGTCGCGGGTTGACCAGACGTGGCCTCAACCCGACCGACGATGCGCAAAACTCTAGCTCCGTCGGAAAACTCTACACTAATCACGCTACGAAAACCTGGCGGTCTTCTTAGCTCGACTACCTCTTTCATTCCATACTATTTAGGGACCTATCCCGACATAGCTTCGCGTGCACTCCGATAAGGATCAAACATAACAATACATCTTTGCGAGATGGCGCTTACCTCTGAAGGTCTTCGCGTAACATTCTAAGGCTCGCGCCTCTATCCCCAAATCTTACTTGGTTAACTAACCAAGATTTCTAATCACAATTTTAACACTGCTTTATCGTAGCATAGCCACGACCGGTCGGGCAAAAGTATTGTGCCTTACCGGGCACCCTAGTGATACAACATCGAGTAATCAAGGAACATAAAGCGATACAAGACATATTATGAAATATGAAACAATAATCGAGAAAAAACTTGCCTTTCGGCGTATATGTAAATAACAACTTTTTCAACATGAGCAGTTTAATCCTTTTTTACAAACCACACAAAGATGCACTCTGACCTCTACGAATGATATGACAACAACAGACGGGGCGGGGCCCGTCATACCACGAATAGCACCTTCAACAACGAGGACTATGCGAACAAGCCTCGGAAAGCGGAGCTTTCCCAGCGGCTGGACCCTAGAGCGAGATCAACGGCGGTGTACGCTTTACTGCGGCGTGAACGACGGCCCAGAGGTCGATGCAGCGGTGAGTATGTGAAACCGAAAATCGTAAATGAAATCATAGCGATCACATATAAAGCGGGAGACATGATGATAACAAAACTACGATTCGCGATAAACAGCGATCATAACAAATCGAGGACTCACGCCTACCAGTCATCGCAAATATAACAATGGGTCTCGCGCCCCAATATCAATCATGCGTGGAATACCTTCGCCCTCATGGCGGTTATGATATAAAAGCACCAAGGAACACACATGAACACGGTCCCTTTGTGCCATAATGGCAAACCGTGCGAGGAGGTAAATGCGAAGGCATAGCCGACTACTAACACCGCGATGCCATCAGTCATGAAGCGTATCATAAGATCTGTCGAGGCCGTCACATGATCAAAGCGGCTACTTGCCCGCGTGATCTAATGTCGCGCGTCTAGCCACGGAACTTTCCGCGACTCGCGTAGGCCAATCTCGTCGGCCGCGTGAGGTATTCCAGCGTCGGTAGCTACTCCCGGAATCGCACGGACTTCGCGATCGCATGGCCACGTGGACGCGTGCCCGTAAAGGCGCCTCTAACCGGAACTCGTGGCTCCGCGTAGGCCCACAGGACTGCGTGAGGTATTCTCGAATCATAGGTCCATCGACCACTTTGAGTCTACCCAGCGTCGGAGGCGAACAACCCGAATCATCTCGAGATGAGTGATGTAAAATACTAACACAACGACTTATCGTTAAGCGACATAAGCACAACAAAGGAAAACCCCTTTCTGCAGCATCACAAGATACTAACACACGTAGCATCCTAGCATGTTTACTTATCAATCAACAAGAAAGTATTACAAGGCTATCACGAACCAACACAATCGAGTTATACGCGCGAGTGCTTTAAGCTAACAAGTTCGGGTATCTGCCTAAAGTACTTCATACATTAAATCTTTTAAAAGATCCGTTGCTTTCACATAAGTCACCTGATACGTAGTATAAAATAGAGTGGTATCTTTTTAAATAAACCAAAACACTTACCTTTGTAAAATCAAGTAACAACATTATTTTCCAAGCGTCGAGTTTGCCTAATTTCAAATGTTCACGTTTCTTATTTTAGAAAGGTTTAGTGTTCATAGCCTTATTCATTAAGAATATAATTCTCTTTTAAACAATCGGAGAAACATAAGTCTTATATGTGAGTAGGATATTCTTGTTTATAACAATCTTATTCTGGCGTAGTGATCTAGGAAATATCATTTTGTCTCATCTTGCTTATGCGGATGGAAGTTTCTCTTTAGTTTTAATAATACTTAATTAGTCAAAACATTTCCTTTTATTAACGTCTGCGATGGTTGGTCGATACACATTCGATTTCGAAATCGGTAAAACATTCTTAAGCGTTATACCTAACTTCCCGTAAAGCTAGTATAACTCTTAAGTTTTTCAAAAACCAAGTATTACTTCTTCTTTCAAAATGATTCAAAACTCTTTTGAAATACTTCAAGTCCTTTATTAACACATAACAAGCCAGTTATAGTTCAAATCAGTTACCTTTTAAAGACCATAAGTATTTTTCTTACCAACGTAAAGGCTTATAACCAACTTCCCATAAAGCGGTTATAACACTTTATGTATTAAACAATCAAATCGTTTAGCAGTATGCGTCTCTGTGCATTACATAGTTCACACATATCATGCTAGAAGAGATAGGAAGAGGTTCACATACCTCGCGACAGTATCGACTAATAGCAAACGCTCCAAGTACTTCCAAGTCGGCTACTCGTGCCAGTAGATCGCGCCTGCGTAATACTTGACCTATAAGGCCACAAAGCGCATTAACATTTAGATCTCGTCGTAGAACATTACTCAGAAAATTCGCGGCTCACTTCCCCATGACAGCGTAAATCTCCTCACTCTAACAGGTAGGCTGCAAGCCAACCAGGGGTTATACGTCTAACCGACGGGTACAATTCTACTCCACGTACTACTACACGTCTCATGTCTGATCCCATGTAATTCTGATTCGATTCGATTCTTGAGGCCTAAGTCGAAAGACATTGCGCGATGCTAAGCTTAGTTCTATATATAGTATACTTCAACTATATAATCTAATGACATGTAATTTCCAGTACAAATAGAGGAACAAGATATTTACCTCGATAAGCCCGTAATTATCCAAGTATAAAGTCGATCTGGGCAATCGTTTAGCTCGACTCAGGCGCTCGACCGGCTCTAAACCACGCTTAGAAGTTCTAACCAAACACAATACTCCGGACTATGGAGATTTTCCTAGGGTTTGGTTTGTATTTGACGGAAGTATAATAGTATTTACGGGCTTTTAGTATAGGTATAACCTTAGAATACAACAAGGTATCTGGCTAAGGTAATTTGGGCATTATACAATACTTTGAGAGTATTTCTACACCAAAAGGGGTATTATACGAAAGCAACTAGGCTAGGGGTACCCATGACGCTCTTGGGAGGTGTACCACCGACCCAGAGCCTCAGGAGGAAGAAACCAGCGAGGAGGAGGAGGTTTCAAGACTTGGAATTTATGGAATGGATGAAGAAGTCTTCGAGGGGAGGTATTTATAGGCCAAGCAAAGGCCGACCCAGGGCGAAGATCTAGCCAAGTGGGGGCAAGTGGAGGGCCGAGATATGCCCAAGTGCCCCTAGACCTACTCCTTAAAACCCTGCAAAATCTACACAAATATCAGCGACCCTTGCCCGTCAATCGGCCCTAACGCCCTTCAGTCCGCGGCAACGAGAGGTGCCAAGTGTTGCCCTCGTTGGTCAAGCGTTTCGTCTCTCGGAAAAATCATAAAAATACTAAATGACATAGCCGTAATTTACCGCTTCGTAAGTTAGGTAGAGCGTTTCGTCGAAAGCGACTCTAGGGTGTTGTGCACAAACATATTTGGCCCGAGGGTGCCATGGGGTGACACGTGTCGCCCCGATTAAATCAAAATATTTCGTCTTAGAAAATATCCATAACGCCAAAATCTCAAAATCAAAGCGGGCCCCACAAAGCGTAAATTTCTCAGTGGGCCCAGCGTGACCATTTCCAAAAATAAAATTCCATAATTCTAATATAATCTAAGAAGTCTGAATACGAATGCGGGAATCGATTCCGTTAATGAACCTTTTTCCTTCACAAAAACCGGAAACTTTTCCGTGGAAAAATCACCTCTTTCTTATTTCCAATCTTTGCAGCCGTATTCTCGTCGTGCGTCCTCGCATCGTACCACGGAACTACGGGTATAACATTCTTCCCGTAGAAACATTCGTCCGAATGTTCCTTCTAAATCTCAAAACAAGCGTCGCCCGGTATAGTCTTCACTACTATACTTACGAAACAATCCCGCGTACCTGCCACGAAATACTGCGCGACATACTTATATCCAAGTCTACGAAACACCTCTAACATCACCACAAATACCTCTTCCGGGGTTAAAAATATACTTATTTAGTCACTTTTTTCACTTTTTCGCGAGCATTTCTCAGACGACCCAACAAATGTAGTGCTGCGATCCACGAGGCGTGCCGCCCGGCCCTTCTCGGGATGTGCCATCACGGAGCCACGGTTGGTGCATTTCGTGGTAGAGCTCGACCTCTTTATCGCTCGGCCCAGAACATAACAATCTGAAAGGCCGGACGTCTTGCCTCAAGTCGGACGGCAATTGCTAACATATAGGCAACCTGGCCTATTCTTCACATGAACTCAAAGGCCCCAAAGTAACTCGGGCTAAGTTCATACATTTCCAAAACTCGTCACACCTAACCACGATCTGTGGAACAAACTGAACCAATCGCGAACGCTTGCATCGAACCAATCGGCCGTGACTTACACTTCCGCCCTGAGAAGGCTTCGTAAGGCGATATCAGAACAACGAAATGGTAGCTTAAACACTTCCTCACGGAGACAACAATCCACGCTAACTACCGGAAATCCACATTTGGCGAAGCGAATCGGTCGAGACTCACTGAGTCTTAACCACACTGGTAAAACTTCGGAAACAAAAACAGCGTAACACGGGCTCCGGTATGCGCCGTAAGGTGAAGGTAGGCACCGTGCAGCCTTACAACCTTTACGATAAATCAACCTTTGCGGAGTGAGCGGTCGGCCGAAGAACACGATGGGCTGCCCGTCGACCGACCAGCTGGTCGAGCGCGTCCACGAACGTCTGGTCAACTAAACTTGGGCCTAACACCCTCGTGACCACAACAAGGCGGGACCACCACAGCCAGACCAGCACGAACATGCGCGGGTTGACCCGCGGCGTGGCCTCAACCCGACTCGGCAAGCGCAAATACTATCTCCCGGAAGGAACAATCTCGCTAAACACGTTACGAAAACCTAGCGGTCTTCAGCTCAACTACCTCTTCATTTCACACTTAGGAACCTATCCCAAACGACTCGCGTGCGCTATGCACTCCTATAAAGTCAAACATAAACATACGTCTCTGCAGAGATGGCCTTACCTCTAAGGTCTTTGCGTATAAAGCTCTAAGGCTCACACTTTCTTTATCCCCAAAGCCTTACTTGGTTAACCAGCGTGATTTTTAATCACAACTAACACCTGACTAACGAACATAGCACTTAAGGTATACTCGCGCCAGAAAGTTAGAAGGACCTTCTGCTCTGGCCTGTCTCTGTCGCCTGATTAACCGTCGATCTACGTTTTTCGGCTTTGTACATAAGCGCGTGCACAGGCCATGCTCAACCAATGAAGAATTACTCTTACGCACCCTCTGTAGGTAGTCATCAAGGCTCGTGATACGTCGGTATAATCTCACGGTAGCCAAATCCATAGCTAATGTGGTCGCCTCTTTGCAATCAATATTCACTTGTTCGATCGTGGGCGAAGGTTCAAATATCATGGGCCAGCATGGAGGCGCCGTCGCCGTGCTAAACTCTGTGGGGCTAGTGGCGTCGCAGAAATCCCGAATGAAGCACTACCTAGGTAAAGATTGGGCGTGCCCTCATGACCCTCTGAACTCAACTCGCGACTCCGCCGGCTGCGCGCCTCACGGGCGGGTTGCCTGCAGCGGAGGCATAATGATAAAGGAATGAATTTAGTCGGAGGTCGAATCTTACAACCACGACTCTAAGGCACGATCTCGAGTGATAAGAATAGAAACCGATCCTAAATATCCTATAGCCTCACGATTATTGGTGTGGTGCCTGTGCGATAATCAAACTGCTGGACACGATGCGTAGACACTTTCAGAGGATTAGCGCTCGATACCACTTTTGTCACGACCGATTCGGGCAGTGGTAGTGCGCTACCCGGGCACCACTAGTGATACAACATCGAGTGTCGGTGAACATAAAGCGATACAAGACATATTATGAAATATGAAACAATAATCTGAGAAAAAACTTGCCTTTCGGCGTATATGTAAATAACAACTTTTTCAACATGAGCAGTTTAATCCTTTTTACAAACCACCGCACAACGATGCTACCTGACCTCTACGAATGATATGACAACACCACGACGGGGCGAGGCCCGTCATACCTGAATGTAGCACCTACAACAACGAGGACTATACGAACAAGCCTCGGAGAAGCGGAGCTTTCCCAGCGGCGTGACCTAAGGCGAGGATCGGCGGCCCGGTGTACGCTTTACTGCGGCATGAGCGGCCCAGGAGGTCGATAACTGGCAGTGGTATGTGAAACCGAAAATCGTAAATGAAATCATAGCGATCTATATAAAGCGAGAGGCGTGTATGATAACAAAACTACGATTCCTGATAAACAAGCGATCATAACAAGTCGAGGACTCCGCCTCAAGTCGTCACTAAAATATAACAATGGGTCTCACGCCCCCGATATCAATCGTGCGTGGAATACCTTCCCGCTGGCGATTTATGATATAAAAGCACCAAGAACACACATGAACACGGTCCACTGTGCCATAATGAAAACCGTCGAGGTAAATGCGAAGGCATAATGAGCTACTAACACCCAGCGCCGTCAGTCATGAGCGTATCATAAGATCTGTCGCATCGTCACATGATCAAAGGCGGCCACTTGCGCGATATCTAATGTGCGCGTCTAGCCACGGAACTTTCGCGACTCGCATGGCCAATCTCGTCGGCGCGTAGAGGTATTCCCGCATCGGTAGCTACTCCCGGCGTCGTCACGAACTTGCGATCCGCGTAGCCCACGTGGGCGCATGCCCATAAAGGGCGCACTCTAACACGGAACTCGTAGCTCGCGCATAGGCCGCAGGACTGCGTGGTATTCTCGAATCATAGGTCCGTCGACGCTTTGAGTCTACCCGCGTCGGAGGCGGCAACCGGAATCATCTCGAGATGAGTGATGTAAAATACTAACACGGCTTATCGTTAAGCAGCATAAGCCTGACAAAGAGAAAACCCCTACGCAACATCACGAGATACTAACCTGCGTAGCATCCTAGCATGTTTACTTATCAATCAATGAAAGTATTACAAGGCTATCACAAACCAACACAATCGAGTTATACACACGAGTGTACTTTAAGCTAACAAGTTCGGGTATCTACCGCAAAGTACTTCATACATTAAATCTTTTAAAAGATCCGTTGCTTTCACATAAGTCACCTGATACGTAGTATAAAATGAGTGGTATCTTTTTAAATAAACCAAAACACTTACCTTTGTAAAATCAAGTAACAACATTATTTTCCAAGCGTCGAGTTTGCCTAATTTCAAATGTTCACGTTTCTTATTTTAGAAAGGTTTATTGGTTCATAGCCTTATTCATTAAGAATATAATTCTCTTTTAAACAATCGGAGAAACATAAGTCTTATATGTGAGTAGGATATTCTTGTTTATAACAATCTTATTACGTAGTGATCTAGGAAATATCATTTTGTCTCATCTTGGCTTATGCGGATGGAAGTTTCTCGGTTTTAATAATACTTAATTAGTCAAAACATTTCCTTTTATTAAGCTGCGATGGTTGGTCGATACACATTCTGATTTCAAATCGATAAAACATTCTTAAGCTGTTATACCTAACTTCCCATAAAGCTAGTATAACTCTTAAGTTTTTTCAAAAACTAAGTATTACTTCTTCTTTCAAAATGATTCAAAACTCTTTTGAAATACTTCAAGTCCTTTATTAACACGTAACAAACCGATTATAGTTCAAATCGATTTACCTTTTAAAGACCACAGTATTTTCTTACCAACATAAAGTTATTATAACCAACTTCCCATAAAGCGTTATAACGCTTTTATGTGTTAAACCAATCAAATCGTTTATGCTTACGTATGCGTCTACCGTCTTGCATAGTTCAGCATATCATGCTAGAAGAGATAGGAAGAGGTTCGCATACCTGCGCGGACGGTATCGACTAATAGCAAAAGCGCTCAAGTACTTCCAGTGTCGGCTACTCCTTAGCCAAGTAGATCGCGCCACGCGTAGTCTTCAACCTATAAGGCCACGCGCATTAACATTTAGATCTCATCGTAGAACATTCTACGAGAAAATTCGACGCCTCCCGGCAGCGTAAATCTCCTCTAACTGCGGTAGCTACCAAGCCAACGGGGGTTATACATCTAACGACGGGTACAATTCTACTCCGCGTACTACACAAGTCTCTTGATGTCTGATCACTATGTAATTACGATTCGATTCGATTCTTGAGCCTAAGTCAAAAGACATTGCCGCGATGCTAAGCTTAGTTCTATATATAGTATACTTGACTATATAATCTAACGACATGTAATTTCCAATTACAAATAGAGGAACAATATATTTACCTCGATAAGCCCATAATTATCCAAGTATAAAGTCGATCTGGGCAATCGTTTAGCTCGACTCAGGCGCTCCAACGCTCTAAACCACCAGAAGTTCTAACCAACTTCTACACAATACTCAACGGACTATGGAGATTTTCCTGAGGTTTCGGTTTGTGGTGACGGGAAGTATAATAGTATTTACGGGCTTTTCGTATAGGTATAACCTTAGAATACAACAAGGTATCTGGCTAAGGTAATTTGGGCATTATAACGATACTTTAGAGTATTTCTACACCACATGAGGGGGTATTATCTGGCAACTAGGCTGGGGTACTTGTACCACACTACTGGGAGGGTGTGCCCCTCGGCCAAGGCCTCTAGGAGGGGACGAAACCAACAAGGAGGGAGGAGGTTTTCAAGACTTGGAATTTATGGAATGGATGAAGAAGTCTTGAGGAGGAGTATTTATAGGCCGAGCAAAGGCCAACCAGGGCCAAGATCTGGCAGTGGGGCAAGTGGAGGGCCAAGATATGCCCAGTGCCCCCTAGACCTGCTCGCCCAAAACCCTGCAAAAATCTACACAAATATCTGACCGCCCGTCAATCGGCCCTAACAGCTTTTCTTTCGAAGTCCGCGCAACGAGAGGGTGCCAAGTGTTGCCCTCTCGTTGGTCCAAACGTTTCGTCTCTCGGAAAAATCCGCAAAATACTAAATGACATAACCGTAATTTACCTTCGTAAGTTAGGTAGAGCGTTCGTAAATCGGCGACTCTACCGGGTGTTGTGCACAAACATATTTACCCGAGGTGCCACGTAGGGGTGACACGTGTCGCCGATTAAATCAAAATATTTCGTCTTAGAAAATATCCATAACGGCCAAAATCTCAAAATCAAAGCGGGCCACAAAAGTAAATTTCTCCAGTGGGCCCAGCGTGACCATTTCAAAAATAAAATTCCATAATTCTAATATAATCTAAAAGTCGAATACCAAATCGGGAATCAATTCCCGTTATAACCTTTTTCCTTCACAAAACCGGAAACTTTTAGTGGAAAAATCACCTCTTTCTTCCTTTCCAATCTTTTACCATTATTCTCGTCGTGCGTCCTCGCATACATACCACGGAACTACGGGTATATGATAGCACTTATGATATACCCGTCTTATCACACATACCGATCTCAGAGGTTAAGGATATACACAACTCTTGTTTCACTCCTTAGTCATTAATCAAACCTTACCGTGAGGCATGCTAAGGAAGGTGACGAACTACCCACCGATCCCAAGGTGAGTCCTCCTACTAGGACACTCTTTTCGATAACAGACACGGCGGTCGTGGTACTGACAAGTACCGATCTAAAGACGTCATTCCCGGGATGACATCTACACATTGCGGAAGCCACAGAGTTACGACCGACTCCTGCACCCGAGCGTCACGAACCTCGTGGAGGACCTCTGCAGTGGATGTGCAAATCTAATCATTTGGGGAGGTGACTCGCCTCGAAAGTTACCAAAGGACCTTCTTGCTGGCCTCCTGGCATCGCCGTTAACCGTCGATTTCTACGATTCTCGACTCTGCGCATAAGCCGTACGGCCATGCTCAAGCCTAGCGAAGAATTACTCTTGCACAACCTCTCTTAGATAGTCGTAAAGACTCGCGATGTCGGTATACTCTATATTCTCTGTTCGATCGTGGGCGAAGGTTCAAATATCATGGCCGCGTGAACCGCTGCCGCCGTGCTAAACTCTGTGGGGGCTGGGGCGTCGTAAAACTCCCCAAACGAAACACCTAACCCAGGTGATGGTTGGGCTGTGCCTCGTAACCCTGCGTACTCTCTCGCACTCCTCCATCGCCTTGCCCTCTGGGCGGGTTGCCCTGCGGAGGCATAATGGTAAGGGAAAGAAATCGTTAGAGGTCCGACTTACCACGGCTACAGGCACGACCTCGAGTGAGAAGAATGAAACCAATCCTAAATATCCTATAGCCTCACGATTATTGGTGTGGTGCGCGACACGTCGATGTCAAGACTCTGCGGATCACGATGCATGGACACTTTCAGGATTAGCGCTCTGATACCACTTGTAACGGCCGTTCGGGGCGTTCTGGTGCACTTACCGGGCACCTAGTGACACAACATCGAGTAATCAGCGGAACATAAAGACAATACATGAAACCAATGTAAAATAGCGGTGAAATAAAGAAAAGCTAACCAGCGGTTACCTTGTATATATATAAATAGCAATTTGAGCGATTACAACCTCTTACAAATTCTGCCCACAGCGATTACTGGACCTCTAAGAATGATACGATAACAATGGCGGGGACGGGGCCGCCATACCCTGAATGTAAATACCTGGCAGCGAGGCTATACGAATAAGCCTCGGAGGAAGCGGAGCTTCCCAAGCTGACGTGACCACAGGCGAGATCGGCGGTGTACCTTTACTGCGGCATGACGGCCGGAAGTCGATCTGGCAATACCAGTATGTGGCGAAAATCGTAAATGAAATCATAATAGTCTATAAAGCGGGAGACATGTATGATAACCAAACTACGATTCACAATAAGTAAGCGATCATGTCAAGTGGGGACTCGCGCCCTCAAAGTCACTCAAATGTAACTATGGGTCTACGCCCAACATCAATCATGCGTGGAATACCTTCGTCACTGCCGCGATTTATGATACAAAGCACCAAGAAATACATGAACACCGGGTCCACTGTGTTATAATAAAACCGTCTGGGGTAAATGCGAAGGCATAGCCGACTACTAAAACCCGATACCAACAAGGTCATAAAGCGTATCATGAGATCTGTCTGAGCCGTCGCATGATCAAAGGCGGCCACTCGCCGCGTATCTAATGTGCGCGTCTAGCCACGGAACTCCCGGCTCCGCATAGGCCAATCGTAGGCCGCGTGAGTATAACCCCGCATCGGTAGCTACTCCGGCATCCGCTGGACCGCGATCCGCGTAGCCACATGACCGCGCATGCCCATAAAGGGCGCAAACTAACGGAACTCGTAGCTCGCATGACCACAGGACTGCGTGGGGTATCCTCGAATCATAGGTCCCACGGACCTTTGAGTTTACCGCGTGGACGAACAACCTCGGAAACAAGTCAGGTGAGTGGTATAATACCAACATATCGGTGATAGTAAAACAATTTAAAAAGCGCAATCGAAACCCTTTTCACAAACATCACAAGATACTAACACACGTAGCGTCCTAGCGTGTTTACTTAACAAATCAACAAGAAAGTATTACAAGGCTATCACAACCTAACGATCAAGTTATACACGAGGCACTTTCTCTATATGATTAACAAGATCGGGTTTTTATCCCCAAAGTACTTCATACATTAACTCTTTAAAAGATCGTTACTTTCACAAAACCACCTGATACGTAGTATATGAAAATAGAGTGATTATCTTTTGAAGTACATCAAAACACTTACCTTTGTAAAATCAAGTAACAACGTTATTTTCCAACGTCCAAGTTTGCCTAATTTCAAATGTTCACGTTTCTTATTTTAGAAAGGTTTAAGTAGTTCATAGTCTTATTCATTTAAGAATTTAATTCTCTTTTAAACCATCTGAGAAACATAAGCCTTATATGTGAGTAGGATATTCTTGTTTATAACAACCTTATTACTGCAGCCCTGATCTAGGAAATATCATTTTGTCTCATCTTAGCTTCTATGCAAATGGAAGTTTCTCTTGGTTTAATAATACTTAATCTGTCAAAACATTTCCTTTTATTAACGTTGCGATGGTTTGTCGATACGTTACGATTTCCAAATCGATAAAACATTCTTAAGCGTTATACCTAACTTCCCGTAAAGCTAGTATAACTCTTAAGTTTTCAAAAACCAAGTATTACTTCTTCTTTCAAAATGATTCAAAAATCTTTTGAAATACTTCAAGTTCTTTATTATCACGTAACCACGATTATAGTTCAAATCGATTACCTTTTAAAAACCACAAGTATTTTCTTACCTACGTAAAAAGTTATAACCAACTTCCCATAGCGTTATAACACATGTTTAGACAATCAAATACATTTAACACGTATGCGTCTCGTACTACATAGTTACACACGTATCATGCTAGAAGAGATAGGAAGAGGTTCACATACCTCGCGATGAGTATCGACTAATAGCAAAGCGCTCAAGTACTTCAATGTCGGATACTCCTTAAGTCAAGTAGATCGCGCCACGTAGTACTTGACCTATAAGGCCACAGTGCTTATTAACATTTAGATCTCTTCATTGAACATTCTACGAGAAAATTAGCGGCACCTCCCCGCAATGGCGTAAATCTCTCTCTGTCGGCGGCTACCAAGCGACCGGGGTTATACGTCTAAGCCGGACGTGCACAATTCTACCTCAGAAAAGCTACATAAGTCTCACTGTAATGTCGATCATGTAATTACTGATTCATACTCTTCTTTCGAAAGGTTTCTTATTATTAGGGCTTAAGTCGAAGACATTGCCACAAAACTATGCTCGATTCTATATATAGTATACTTGACTATATAATCCTACAACATGTAATTTCCAATTCTGATAAGGGGACAGAATATTTACCTCGATAAGCCCAAAATTATCCGAGTTATAATGTCGATCCTTAGCGCTTAGCTCACTACTCTGGTGCTCCAACCTGCTCCAACAACCGCCAGAAGTTCTCACTTCTTCTTAATACTCCAACCAACTATGGATATTTTCCTTAGGGTTTCGGTTTGAGACAAAAAGGACATCTGTAGTATTTAGGACTCTACGTATAGAGGTATCTTTGGAATACTACAAGGCAAGCGGCTAAGGTATTTTGGGTATAGTAATACTTTTGAGTATTTCTACCAAGAGGGGTATTTATACGAGACAACACCACAGGGGGTGTGTACCCTCAGCCAACCACTAGGGGTACTCTCGGCTGGGAAGGGCTCTCGGCCAAAGGCCTGCAAGGAGAGGAACTCTCGGCGAGACAACTACACTAAGGGGAGGAAGAAAGCTTTCAAGACTTAGAAGTTTTGGGATGAAGAAGTCTTCCTGAGGAGGGTATTTATAGGGAGTTTAATGGACAAGATCAAGCCATGTGGGGGCAAGTGGAGGGCGAAGATATGCCCAAGTGCCCCTAGTCCCTACTCCAAAACCCTCACAAATATCTACACAAATATCTACCGTCAACTTTCCCTTGATCGGCCAAGTCAGCTTGTCTTCCGATGTGAGGTGACACGTATCACCCTCCGTTGGTCCAAAATGTTTCGTCTCTCGGAAAAATCCATAAAAATAAGAAAAGACATAGCGAATTTTCCCCTACGCGAGTTATGTAAAGCGTTTACGTCAAAACGACTCTAGCAGGGTGTTGTGCACAAATGTCATTCGGCGAGCCACTGGCGGGGTGACACGTGTCACCTCCTATGGCCCTCATAAAACATCTTCGAAAATATCCTGATGGCAAAAATCTCGAAAACAAGTGGGCCCCACAAAGTAAATTTCTCCGTGGGCCCACGTGACCATTCCGAAAATAAAATTCCATAATTCTCTAATATTCCGGGAAGTCCGAATACCAAATCTGAATCGATTCCCATTAACGAACCTTTTTCCTTCACAAAAACCGGAAACTTTTCCGTGGAAAAATCACCTCTTTCTTCCTTTCCAATCTTTCTGTCGTATTCTCGTACGTACGTCCTCGCATACATACCCTGGAACTACGGGGTATAACAGCCATGTGTCGAATGGGTGACCTAGTAGGAGGACTTAGCCTTCAGGATCGATGGGTAGTTAAAGTCACCTTCAGCTATGTGCCTGCAGTGAGTTTGATTAGAACGATTAAGGGGAGTAAAGCAGTAGATACAGGTATATCCTTAACCCTCTAGAGATCAGTATGTGTGATAAGAGGAGTATATCATAAGTACTATGTTCTGATAACAGTGTGTTTATTGTGATTAGAAATCATGGTTAGTAACCAGGGAAGATTGGGGGATAGAGAAAGTGGAGACCTTAGAGGTAAGGCCATCTCGTGTAAAGATGTATTGTTTATGTTTGACCCTTATAGGAGTGCATAGTGCACGTGAGCTATGTTTGTGGGATAAGTCCCTGAGTAGTGTGGAATGAAAGAGGGTAGTTGAGCTAAGAAGACCGCTAGGTTTTCGTAACATGATTAGTGAGAGTTTTCCTTCTGAGCTGGCGTTTTGCGGCGTTAGGGTCGGGTTGAGGCCGCGTTGCGGGTCAACCGCGGCATGTATGGTGGTGGTCAGTTTGTGGTGGTCGCCGGTGGTAGGGTCACGAGGTGTTAGGCGAGTTTAGTTAACCTGTCTGGTCGTGGATGCGTTCGACCGATGAGTCGGGCGAGAGTCGGCCGTCTTGTTTTCTAGCAAAGCCGTTTACTCAGCGATGTCGATTTATCGAAAGGTTGTAAGGCTGCAGGTGCCTACCTTCACCTTATGACAGTGATGGAGCCAGTGCGGCTATTTTTGTTCTGAAGTTTTACCAGCGGGTTAAGAACTCGGGTGAGTCTCGAATCACGTTCGCCTCGGGCGGTGTTTGGATTTCAGGGGTAGTTGCAAGGATTGTTGTCTCCTGTTGAAGGAGTGTTTTAAGCTACCATTTCAGTGTTCGGATGTCGCCTTATGAAGCCTTGTAGGGGGAGGATGTGTAAGTCGCCAGTCGATTGGTTCGATGTTGGCAAGATTCAGATAGTTGGTTGAGCTTGTTCCGGCGGTGTGGATATGGTAAAGCTTGTCTAGAAGAGGTTACGGCGGCTCGGAGAAATCGTGCGGATAATCGGCGGCGGCGCTTAGAGTTGAGTTGTGGTCGGTCTTCTTGAAAGTACCACCGGGTTGGGTGTGGCGAGTTTTGGAAAGCGAGAGGAACTTAGTCCGAGTTACTTTGGGCCTTTGAGTTCATGTGAAGAATAGGCGGGTTGCACATATGTTAGCATTTGCCGTCCGACTTAGGAAGCGATGCGTCCGATCTTTCGTATTGTTATGATCGGAAAGTATCTGAATCCATCCAGTGTTCGATTAATGATGACCACGTTAGAATAGTAACCCGAGTTTTGGAAAGCGACGATGTCAATGTGGTAAGAGTTCGAGTGTCGCGACCTCGGGGATCACATGCGGCCCGGTACCATTTGTTGGGTCGCCGGAGTGACCCTAGAACCTCGCGGCAAAGTGACAAAAGTGGTATCATTTCTTTTGTAAAGAGAAGGTGCGAAGGAAGTATATTTTAGACCCCGGAGTGAGGTGTTTGTGGTGATGTTAGAGGTGTTTTCTCGTGGACTTGGATGTAAGTATTTTGCGAAGTTGGTTCGTGGCCATGTGTAGCGAGTTTGTTCTCGTAAGTATAGTGGTGAAGACTATCTTTGGCGCGCGTTTGTTTGAGACTTAGAAGGAACATTCGGGACGAATGTTTCTAAGGAGGGGAGAATGTTATACCCCGTATTTCCAGAGTATGTACGTGGGGACGTACGTAAAAAGTTTGAACTTTAAAGTTGTCTTGGCGATTTTTATTTGTGCCTGACACCCGATTAGAGTCGTTTTTTTCGGCGAAGCGTTTTCCACGGCTTTCGTAGGAAAATTCGGCTATGTCATTTATTATTTTTGCGGATTTTTCCAGAGGCGAAACATTTTGGACCAGCGGGAGGGTGGCATGTGTCACCTCGCATTGGAAGAGAGATGTGGCGGATTGGGCGATTTGGGCTAGTGGGAGTTGGTAGGATATTTTGTGTTGGTTGGTGTGGTAGATGGATAAGGTGTACTTGGCATGATCTTGGCCTACTTGCATAGCACTTGGCTAGATCTTGGCCATTGATTGGCCTTGGCTTGTGCTATAAATACCCCCCTTTGGAAGACTTCTTCATCCATTCCTAAATTTCCTAAGTGTTAAAATCCTCCCTCCCCTTGAGTAGTGTTCTCGTCCTCCCCCGGGGTGAGGCCTTGTGGCCGAGTTCTCCCCACTTGGCGAGAGTACCCACAGTGGGGTAGGCGAGGTATCACCCCTTGTGGTGTTGTCTCGTATAAATACCCATCTTGGTAGAAATACTCTCAAAAGTATTGTTATAATGCCCAAATTACCTTAGCCATATACCTTGTAGTATTCTAAGGTTATACCTATACGAAAAGCCCCGTAATACTATTATACTTCCCGTTAGTCACAAAACCGAAACCCTAGGGAAAATCTCCATAGTTAGTTGGAGTAGTATGTAGAAGTTGGTTAGAACTTCTAAGGGTGGTTTGGGCGGGTTGGGCGCTCGGAGTTGAGCTAAGCGTTGCCCGGGATCGACATTTCTACTTGGATAATTATGGGCTTATCGAGGTAAATATCTTGTCCTCTATTGTAATTGGAAATTACATGATTGTTAGACTATATAGTTGAAGTATACTATATATAGAATGAGCGTTGTTATCGGCAATGTCTTTGGACTTAAGCTGAATAATAAGAAACCTTTTGAAGAAGAGTCTTGACTGTAATTACATAGGTGTATTCAGTGAGACTTGTGTAGCTTTTACGTGAGGTAGAATTGTGCACGTCCGTATTAGGCGTATAACCCCAGTTGGCTTGGTAGCGGCCCAGATAGAGGAGGAGATTTCTGTTGTTGCGGGAGAGTCTTTGCGAATTTTTACGTAGAATGTTCTACGAGGAGATCTAAATATTAATAAAGCGCCTTGTGGCCTTATAGGTTGAAGTACTACGTGTGGCGCGATCTACTTGTCTTAAGGAGTAGCGGCGGTTGGAAGTACTTGGGCGTTTTGCTATTAGTCGATACTCGTCGCGAGGTATGTGAACCTCTTCCTATCTCTTCTAGCATGATATGTGTGAACTATTTAGATGCGGTGAGCGTCATGTGCTAAATGTATTTGATTGGTTTAAAACATAAAGTGTTATAACGGCTTTATGGGAAGTTGGTTATAACAGCTTTATGTAGGTAAGAAAATACTTTGTGGTTTTTAAAAGGTAACTGATGTGAACTATAACTGGCTTGTTATGTGATAATAAAGAACTTGAAGTATTTCAAAAGATTTTTTGAATCATTTTGAAAGAAGAGTAATACTTAGTTTTGAAAACTTAAGAGTTATACTAGCTTTATGGGAAGTTAGGTATAACGGCTTAAGAATGTTTTACTGATTTTGGAAATCAGCATGTGTATCGACAAACCACTGCAGCGTTAATAAAAGGAAATGTTTTGAATAATTAAGTATTATTAAAACCGATGAAACTTCCATCTGCATAGAAGCTAGATGAGACAAAATGATATTTCTAGATCATGGTTTGTAATAAGATTGTTATAAACAAGAATATCCTACTCACATAAGGCTTATGTTTCTCAGTTGTTTAAAGAGAATTATATTCTTAAATGAATAAGACTATGAACTACGAAACCTTTCTAAAATAAGAAAGCGTGAACATTTGAAATTAGGCAAACTTGGGCGTTTGGAAAATAATGTCGTTACTTGATTTTACAAAGGTAAGTGTTTTAGTTTACTTAAAAAACGATCCTCTATTTTTATATACTAAAGGGTATTGTGTGACTTTGTGAAAGTAACGTATCTTTTAAAAGAGTTAATGTATGAAGTACCTTGGGGATAAAAACGATCTTGTTAATCATCGTATAGTAGAAAGTGCCTTGTGTGTATAACTTGATTGTGTTGGTTTGTGATAGCCTTGTAATACTTTCTTGTTGATTTGTTAAGTAAACATGCTAGGATGCTACGTGTGTTAGTATCTTGTGATGGTTGTGTAAAGGGTTTTCCCATTTGCGCTTAAGTTGTTTGACTATCGGTAGTTATGTTGGTATTGTACCA
Source organism: Przewalskia tangutica (assembly GCA_029844215.1). Lineage (NCBI taxonomy): Eukaryota > Viridiplantae > Streptophyta > Magnoliopsida > Solanales > Solanaceae > Przewalskia > Przewalskia tangutica. The sequence goes on along the minus strand of CM056729.1, from coordinate 77,146,820 downwards.
CTCGCCGACTTGTTTCGGAGGTTAAAGCGCCTCCGTCTGGGGTAGACTCGAGTGATGCAGGACCGTGATTCGAGAATACCTCGTGCGGGTCGGGGATCCATGCGGAACTACGGGAGTTCGGGTTAGTTTTGCGGCCGCTTGTGGTCATGCGGTCTTTGTGGCCGTGCGGTGCGAGTCGGGGCGATCTTGGGAGTAGCTACCCTCGATGCGAGGAATACCTCATGCGGGCATGAGGTTGGCCTATGCGGAGTCTGCGGAAGTTCGGGGCTAGGCAGCGCACATTTGATCTGCAGGCGGTGACGGCTTTGATCATGTGGCGATGCAGGCGAGATATCATGACCACGATTTATGACCTTGTTGATGCGTAGGTGTTAGTAGTCGGCTATGCCTTCGTCTTACCTGTAATGTTTTATTAGGACACGGTGGGACACGGTGTTCGTGTATTCCTTGGTGCTTTTATATCATAAAGCGCGGCGGTGAGGAAAGGTATTCCACAGGCACGATTGATGTTGTGGCGTGAGACCCATAGTTACATTTGAGTGATGACTTTGAGGCGTGAGTCACGACTTGACATATTTGCTTATTTATGTGGTAGTTTGGTTATCATACATGTCTCTGCTTTATAGACTATTATGATTTCATTTCTGATATTTTGATTTCACATACTTGGTACTGTTATCTTGACCTCGCTTGAAGTGCGTTCATGCATGGTAAGGTACACGATCATTGATCCTCGTGCTTAGAGTCACGATTCAGCGTTTGGGAAAGCTCGTTTCTCAGGAGGCTTATCGATGGTATTGTCCCTGTCGTTGTAGGTATTTACATTCGGGGTATGGCGGGAACCTGTCGCCATTGTTATCGTATCATTCTTAAGTGCATGAAATCTTGTTGTGGGCGAGTTGTAATAAGGATATAGCTGTTCGATTTTAAATTGATTTATATATATATGCGAAAGCAAGTTTTCTCAATTCTTGTTTCTTACTTCATAATATTTTCATGTCTTGTTTATGTTCCGCTGATTACTCTGATGTATGGCTACTTGGGTGTCCGGGTAAGGCACCAGTCACGGGTCCGGGTTCGGGTCGTGACATTTATAGACTTCATGTGGATATTTGTGCGGACCACAGAGCCTCGGTATATCTTGCGGTAGCTGAATTTGAGATAGAGGCGGTGGTTAGAGTTACTCAACGATTGTGATATTGATATCTATACCACCGGGAAAGCGAGGCGGTTGCGATGCTCTTAGTCGTGGATCTATGGGTAGTCTGTCGGATGGGCGGCGGATAGACGGGGCGTGGTCGTGGGATTCATCGACTAAGCGAGGGTTCGATTATTTGTTTCGAGATAATGGAGTTTAGATCAGAGGTTGCCAGTCTTCGTCGTTGAGGAGGTAAAGAGCGGCGATATGAGGATCGATTATGATACAATATCGAGATCTGGCTCTTGAGAGGAGGAGAGTTTATTTGAGCGGCGCTGATGGGTCTTGAGATTCGAGGCGGTGTGTGATCCGATGTTGCGAGGACTTCGTCGGCCAGTGCAGGAGAGGCACCGCGGTGCTCGTTACTCTCTATTCATCCGGGGTGACTAAGATGTATCATGACCTCGGATGTAGGTATGGGTAAGATGACCTGAAGAGGGACGTAGCGTAGTTTGTTGCTTAGTGTCAGAGTTAGTAGCGGTCGAGTTGAGCACGAAAGCCCAGTGGGCTATTTGACGATTGAGATCCCGACTTAGAAATGGGAGGTGATTAATATGGATTTTGTTCTGAGGTTGCATCGTACTTTCGGAGAAAGTGTGACTCACGGGTCATAGTAATGTCGGTGACGAAATCAGCCCGTGTTCTTCGGTCGGGACCAACACTCGGTGAGGAATATACTAGATTATATAGCATAGAGATTGTGAGACTGCACGGGGTTCCTATATTTATGATGTTAGATGGATGAGCTCAATTTACGGATAACTCTGGAGGTTTTCGAAGGGATTAGGGACACGGTGAGTCTCGGTGTTGCATTTAACCCTCGGGCCGATGGGCGTGCGGCGTACTATCCGAGCGCTTGAGAATAGGTTGCGATGCGTGTTATTGATTTGAGAGATAGGTGGGAGGATTATTTGCCTCTTGTTGAGTTAAATGCGATAGCGAGATACCCTTCAAGTATTCGATGACCACGTGTGAGGCTTTGTATGAAAGGAAATGTAGATCGTCGATTGGTTGGCTCGGCGTAGGCAAGATCGATTAATTGGCGGTTGATTGAAGTGTGGATAAGCGAAGCTTGTCCAGAAAGATTATTTATAAAGCTCAGTCGGGGAGCTTTATCACGGATACAGACATCGACACTTGGAGTTTAGGTTGGCGTTTTAGTATAAGTATTGTTATGTGGCCATGTGTGGCAAGTGTGATTATGTTAGGTGTAGTCGAGGACTATGCGATATCCGTTTAGAGTGCAACCTCGAAGGAACATTCGAGGACGAATGTTTCTAAGGAGGAGAATGTTACACCACTGTAATTCCGGGACACGTGTATAAGAATGTACGTAAAATTCATGATGTAAAAATTTGAGCGAAAGAAAGAATTGTTTTCGAAGGAAAAATCTTCCGAACCTCGGACAAGAGAAATGTTTGTTAATGAGAATTAGGTTCCCGAATTTGTTATTTAAGACTTTTAAGAGTTTATCGGAATCATGGAATTTTATTTTTGAGAATTTGATCATTAGGGCCACAGAGATTTTACGTTTTGTGGGGCCCGAGGTTTCGATATTTTGACCAATTATGGAAATTTGAAGCGAAATATTATGGACCAACGGGAGGCGACACGTGTCACCCTCCATGGAACATGATGGGCGAAATTCATGGCAAGTGTAGCGATCTTGGCTTGATAAAATTGACTAAGTCTTGAAGTCAAATTAGCTTGACATTGTTGACCTCATCTTAGCCACACATTTTGATTAATCCTAGCTCTTGGTCTCATTATATATTGCTACTACTAGTGCAAGACTAGAGCATTTCAACACTTAGAAAAATTTCAAATTTTCTTGCTCTTAAAAAGAGCTCTCGGCAATGTCTCTCTCCGCAAAAATTTGTAATTGTGGATTATAATTCACAAGACTTTAACCCAAGGTTCTAAAGGGTATTACAAGGATATCTCAATAGAAAGATTCGGAAAAACTATGTTTTCACGTTAGTAAGGTGAAAACCTAAGGTGTTCTTCACTTTGAAGTTGGAAATTGAAGAGAAGTTGGTTATGAACTTCTAAGGAGTGCTTGGAGTGGATTGGAACATAAGAAGAGGAGCTAAAAGTTGCTAAGGATCGACTTTTACGCTTGGATATTATTAGGGCTTATTGAGGTAAAAATCTTCATTTTATTATTGTGATTGAAGATTACATGTTATAGTAGTTTATATGAGCATGTGATAATTATAGATTGAAGTTTGAAAAGATTTGGATCATGTCTACATGTTAAAACCGAAAATGGACAAGTTAGCAATTTATGTTGTAATCAATTTGGTCGATAGTTACAATCGTCGCATGTTAAGGAAGAAAGGATTTATAGTTGTTGTAATTGTTATCATGTATATAACATGTTGGAATAACAACTTGGATTAAAAAGGAAATTGAAAGAGAATTGATATTGTTGTGATACATTGTTAGCCAAGAATGACATTGAAATGTTAGACTATTTGGATATCGATTGTGGGGCAGAATTTTACCCGTCCTGTTAAGGCGTGTAATCCCCTTTGTATTGCTGAATTGTTGGGCCTTAAATGTGGCTTTTGGTTATTGATTTTGGACCTTGAAAAGGTGGAAAAGTATGTAGAAACAAAGGAAGTGTTGTCCGATTTTCCGTAGAATTTAGTGACTTTGCACATAGAATATTCTCGTTTGAAGTTAGAAGTTAATAGGCGTATTATGGTCATTATAGGTTGACATACTACGTGCGGCATATTGGACTTAGCAAGTGGATTGAACCAAGAGGTATGTGGAACTTTCCTATCTCTTGAGCATGAGTAGTTGTAAATATATAGTGCAGTGAGCGTCACGAGATTTTGATGAATCTAGTTTCATTTGATATCCTTGACTTGTTTTAAGAATGTCCAAGTTGGTTGAGTTAGGGGATTAACTCACTTGTTTTAAAGATTAAGGATATCTTAGTTTCTAAAGATAAGAGACTTGAAGTACTTTTGAAAGTATATGATACTTGGTTTTTGGAAAGTTTAAGTCTCTTGGTTATAAAGAAGAATGTAAGTGTTTAAAGCATAAAGTTAGTATAACGGCTATATGGGAAGTTGGTTATAATAGCTTTATGGAAAGTTAAAAGAATGGTTTACTCTAGCAATGTAAATTAAGATAAAATGACTTGAAAGGAAGAAAGGCAAATTGATTTGAAGGCATCGGTGCTTAAAGTTTTAAAGTAAAAAGTCACTTGATTTAGAAGTCTTTAAATGTAGTTCTAAAAAGTATTGTGACTTGTTTTGAAAAGTAGATATGACTTGATACTACGGTTATTAGTATCTTGGAAGTTTTATATGAAAAGGAGTCATTTTAAAAGAATGGAAGTACATAGTACTTTGGGTTAAATCCCCGGATTTTATAATGACATGTTAGTGCCTTAAGTAAACTAAATTGAGAGTGTATGTGAACAAAGCTAATAAGAAGTTAGGGGATTTCTTAACTTGCTTATGTTATGTATGATAAGCCGGTAGTGCTTATGTTATATATGATAAGATGGTAGTGCTTATGTTATGTATGATAGCCAGGTTGTGCTAGTGATATGTTTTCCATTCTGAGGTCATTAGGGTTTGTGGCATTTGCATATTAGTGGATTTGCTACCCATGATCGCGGAATACCTCATGCAGTCAAGTAGGGCTTATGCGGGTGAAATAGTCCTATGCGGGCGGACCAGTCCTATCGAGAAATTACTTCATGCGAGTCCATCACGACCTGCGGGCGGATAGAGTCTATGCGAGAAATTATCTCACGCGGGTCCACGGGACCTATGCGGGTGAAATAGTCGAGAGTAGGATTGTAATGATACTACGGGCGGGTGACCCTACTTTGATCATGAGCATCCTATTTTTATGCGATAAAGTATACACTTGTTTACTCTAATTGTTAGTAAGGCACGATGTACTATTATTTGAGTTATCATACATGTCTCAGCTTTATTTTAGACTTTATGATTTCATTCTGATACTTTGATTTCACATACTTGGTACATGTTGTATTGACCTCCTTGAGCTGCGTTTCTGCCGCGAGTAGAGTATACATGTTCTTTGATCCTCACTCTTAGGATCCTTTGTTCAGGTGTTGAGAAGCCGTTACTCGGAGGCTTATCATGGTTGAGATCCATGATATTGTCGGTTGTTGTACATTCGGGTATGGCGGGGCCTGTCGTCACGATTATTATTCTTAAGTGCAGTAGTCATGTATTGTGGATTGGGTTGTAAAGAAAAAAAAATGTAACTGATGTTTTTGGGTTATGTACATTTTACGGAAGGTGGCCTTATCGGCTAGCCTGTTGATATTTAATGTCTAAGTATTTTTATGAGTTGTGTATGTTCATTTGCTATTCTCGATGTATACTGAAAGGGGTGCCGGTGTAGGGCACCGATCAGCGAGCTTGGTCGGGTCGTGACATAGCAATGAAGTTGTTGCTCTCAATTAATATGGCTAAGACACGTGTTAGGCGACTATGGTTTTTCAAATTATATCTTAGTTTTGAATTGTGATAATTTGAGAGCTATAAATAATTCCAAAAATCCAATTCAACACTCACATACAAAACATATTGATATTAGACATCATTTTTTAAGAGATTTGGTTGAAAAATAGTTAGTTCAAATTGAACATGTTGACACTTTCATCAACTAGCTGATATTTTTACTAAAGCTTTGGACCATGAGAGATTTTCTAGTTTGAAAAAATCTCTTGGTCTTTGTAATCTCTAAAAAGATATTTTTGGTGATATGTCAGCTGAAATGTCTCTAACATTTCATGTGACATTTACCTATGTAATATCATAATCTGATTAGTGTTGTTGTATAGTGCATTACTTTTGTTCACACAAGCTATATCCTTGATAAGAACATGATTCCAATGTGATATACAGTTCTCTACGATGATATTAGATATCATAAAAAGAGTATCAAATTAAGGCAAAGCCTTTACTAATTTTGTATTTGTGAAATATGGAAAAGCCCTTGAAATGATACATCACGACCCGACAGGAGCCGCGGCTGGTGTCCTACAGGCACCACTACGGTATACATCGAGAGATAACCGGCGAAATATAAATAAAGCTCATAGGCGTGCGGTAATGTGAAATAAAAACCAAAGCTGCCGATAAGGCCACGCTCCTACATATATACATAACAAGGAATACATCTTTTACAAGTCCGACCCACAAAACATGACTACAGGACCTCTGAGTTTGGACCACATCTATGGCGGGACGGGGCCTCGCCATACCTACATAAATCTTCAACAACAGGATCTATACCAAGGTAAGCCCCAGGAGTAATGGAGCTTGCCAAAGGCTGACGATGATCTAAGAGTGAGGATCGTCAACTTTGTTACCTCTACTGCGGCATGAACGCAGCCCCAGAAAGTCGATCATCACGACCCGACCTCGGGCGTGGTGATGCCTTACCGGGCACCTAGCGGATATACATCAGAGAAAACCAGCGGAATAAACTCAAAGACATAAAACAATGTAAAATAAGAAACAGGCTAACCGATAAGGTTACCTTTCAACATGTATATAAAACAAAAAGCCTGAACATTTATATCCTTTACAAACCCAACTAAACAACAGGACTACAGACCTCTAAGAGTTTATAACAACTATGACGGGACAGGGCCCCACGTACCCTGAATGTACATGAACTCTGATGCAGTGTCATACGAAAGATAAGCCTCGGAGAAGCGAAGCTTCCCAAATGAAGAAGCGTGACCACATGGCGAGGATCAACAACCGATGTACCTCTACTGCGGCATGAGCGCCCCGAAGGAGTCGATCTGGTACAGTATGTGGCGAAATGCGTAATGAAATCACAATAGTCTATAATAAAGCAGAGAGCGGTATGATAACCAAAATCTGATTACCTGGCACAGTTAACAAGAGTAATGAAAATCAATTCCATCTTTTAAAAGACCATTTCACAATATAAGCGGTCATGTCAAGTCGGGGGCGCATGCCTCAAAATCATTACTCAAATATAACCACGGGTCTCGTACCTGATATCAGCGTGCGTGGAATTCCTTCCTCACCGTGAGAGCGCGATGTAATATATGAGAGCAAATAGGTGTAACGGCGGTTACGAATAGACATCGATGATAAAACTAGGCCGTTCGCCCTTAGTATCATACGCAAATCCTAATCTGGACTACCCCCCGATCGCATAGGTCGCGTGGACCCGCGTAGGTATTCTCGCATCGGGGAAGCTAACCGCGGTAATTCTGGACTAACCGCTACGATGCGTAGGTCACGTAGACCCGCATGAGGTATTCCTCGCGTCGGGGATAGCAAACCATGATAATTCTGGACTACCACCCTACGGTCGCGTAATATGAACATCGTAACATGGCCAGGGGTTTAAGTGATATAATACAAACGCAACCGACCATTGTAACCAACATAAGCAAATCAGAAAAACCTCCTTACCACAAAAAGTCTCAAGACACTAACACCCGTAGTATCAAGACATGTTTACTTATCAAACCAAGTTACTACACTTTTATAAAATCATACAAGGCCTTTAAAATCAAGTAAGTAAACCGTTTCTTTTATCCTCCTTAAGTCGTTATAACTAACTTCCCATAAAGCTATTATAACACTTATATCTTAAGCAATTCAAACAATCACACTCTTTTAAAACCAAGTATCAATTCCTTTTCTGAATAATGTTTCACAACTTTTTAGAATACTTCAAGGCTCTTAAGATTTAGAAGTCAATCAAAGACATCAAAACTGAAACCAAATTCCTTTAACACGTCGTCTCTAGTACTATATATTTCACAACAATCATGCTCAAGAAGATAGGAAGAGTCACATACCTCCTCGACTTAAATCACTTTCCAAGTTGAATACGTCGCACGTAGAATGTCAACCTATAATGACCATAATACGTCCATCAACTACTAGCTTTCAACGTAGAATATTTCTAAGTATAAAGCTTCCTATTCTACGGAAAATTGGGCAGCACTTCCTTTGTTTCTACGTACTTTTCCACCTTTTTCAAGGCCCGAAAATCAATAACCAAATGCCACATTTAAGGCGAAACAAATCAGCAATTCAAAGGGATTATCGCTAACGGGGCGTATAAAATGCTGCTTGAATTAATATAAAACAGTCGATATTAAATAGCCATTCTCGGCTCAATTGTGTATCAACATAAGTTCATTCCAATTCCTTTTCAATCCAAATTGTTCTTCTAACATGTTATATAGCGCTGACCAATTTCCATGACTATAATCCCTTATTTAGACAACATGCGACATTTATAACTATCGACCAATTTGTATTATAATTTCAATGGCTAATAAGCTCATGCTCGGATTTAGGCTCCCAATATTCTATAACACTTATCAATCTTCAATGTATATTCACATGATCAATAATCAACTACTATAATATGAAATCTTTATTTATATAAGTAAGACGAAGATTATTACCTTGTTAAGCCCAAATATAATCCAAAACCTAAAGTCGATCCTTAGCAACTTTAGCTCCTCTTCTTGATGTCCAAATCCACTATTTGCAACCTTTAGAAGTTCACAAGCAATTTCCCTTCCATTTCCAACCAAAACTATGAAAAGTGAAGGCGGCGACCATAAAAATCCAATGAACTAGAGGCTCGAAAACTGTCTTTTTTACTAAAATTTACAACATGGCGACATACGATTCTTCTTTCTATTTCCTTTACCACATGATGTTCTCCAATCACTACTACATGTATTCTAATTTACTTCGAGGAGGAATTTACCTTAGGATTTTGCCCAACGATTTGAAATCTCGCCATCGTAGCCACTTTTCCATAACTCCTTTTCACCTCAAAATCATCCATATGAACCTACAAGTCTATCAACATATTATCTTCTTGCCGCCCTTCCAACAATTTCATGAAGGCTTAGGGTTTTATAAATTTTTAGAGAAAGAGAAGGGCAATTTATTTGGATAAAGTCTTGCAAATGACCAAGTCTTGCAAGACTTGGTCATAATATGTGCGGCTTGGTCTACAAGTTGGGAGGACACTTGTCGCCCTCCCATGGTCCACTACACAAATATCTTCTAACGTTTTCCCATTTTCCAAAAATCCCGCCACGACCTGCGGCCGCGTGCCTGGAACTAGAAGATTTTGGGGCTTACGAAGCCACGACCTGCGGCGTCTTTGTGGCTCTAACACGAAACCTTTTCTTCTCTTCTCAATTTGAACTTGTAACGTCCATAACTTTCTACTCAGATGTCTATCGTGAGTTGCGTTGGAAACTAGACTCAACGAACTTCATATTAGGCTTTTGAAACACCTAAAAACTCCTAAAATACTAGGAGCTATTCCGCTCCAAAGTTGACTAAAAATCTGTCCAAAAACATTTTACCAACTTATCTTTCCAAAATCAAATCTTATTTCCTTTCGAACGTTCTCAAATACATGCCCTGGGATTACGGGGTGTAACAAGTACAAAACATGTACCAAGTATATGAAACTGAAAGTACTGTAATGAAATCTTGTAGTCTAAAATAAAGTTGGAGACATGTATGATAACCAAATTAAGAGTACACTGTGCCTTACTAATAATGAGATTAAATAAGAGTAAACCTTACTATTTAAAAATAGGAAGCTTGTGATCTAACTAGGGCCACCCGCCCTTAGTATCATTATGCAATCCTACTCCTAGGACTATTTCACCCGCATAGGCCTTGTGGACCCGCATGAAGCAAGTTGCCTCGCATAGGACTATTTCACCCTCATAGGACTATTTCATCCGCATGGACCCTGTGGGCCCGCAATGAGCATATATGTCATACTCGCATAGTGGAGAGCAAATCCACGGAAATGCAAAATGCAAAATGACCCGGGGATTGACCCCGTAATGAATAATATAACACTAGCACTACCGGCTATCATGAACAACATATGCAAGTTAGCAATCTTTAACTCTCATTAATTAAACTTAAGGCACTATCATGTAAAATCCGAGAATTTAATCCCAAAGTACTACGTATTTCTATTCCTTTAAAAAGAACCTTTTCTTATAAAAGCCACAAGATACCAACACCCGTAGTATCAAGGCATGTCTATTTTTCAAATCAAGTTACTACACCTTTAGAAATTCATTTCAAGACTTTGAAACCAAGTAACTTCTACTTTCCAAACTCAAGTAACATATACCTTTAAATCAAGTTACTTATACTCTTTAAACCAAGTATCGTATACTTTCAAAATCAAATTATTTATTCTCTTTTAAATCATTCAAGTAAACCACACTTTTAACTTCTCATAAAGTCGTTATAACTAACTTCTCATAAAGTCATTATAACACTTTATGTTTTTAGAAAACCAAGGCATTTACATCCTTTAAAAACCAAGTGAGTTAAACTTTCCAACTCAACTAAACTTGTACCTTTTTAAATCAAATCAATGGTACCAAAATGAAACCGAATTCATTTAAGACATGTACGTCAACCGTACTATACATTTATAAGAATCATGCTCAAGAAGATAGGGAAAGTTCCACATACCTCTTCAGCTTAATCCACCTACTAAGTTGAATACGCCGCACGTAGAATGTCAACCTATAATGACCATAATACGTCTATCAACTTCTAGCTTTCTAAGGTAGGATAATACTAAGTATAAGGCCTCTTATTCTACGAAAAATTGGACAGCACTTCCCCTGTTCTTACGTACTTTTCCACCTTTTTCAAGGCCCGAAATCAATAACAAATACGCCACATTTAAGGCACAACCAATCAAATAACAATACAACATATAGTTCTTTCAATTCTTTAATCCAAGTCGTTACTCCAACATGTTAATATGTCATAACAATTATAACAACTAAATTGATTAACAACTTCAATGGCTAGCATGTCATATTTCGGTATTCACCCTCCAAATTCCCCAACACTTATAAATATTTATTCCTTATATCACAAGCTCATTTATCAACTACTATAACATGTAATCTTCAACTACATTAGGAAGACAAAGATCATTACCTCAATAAGCCCAAATATAATCCAAGACTAAAAGTCGATCCTTAGCAACTTTAGCTCCTTTTATTTACGTTCCAATCCACTCCAAGAAACCCTTAGAAGTTCATAACCAACTTCTCTTCAAATTCCAACTCAAAATATGAAGAACACCTTAGGGTTTCAAAGTGCGACTAGCGGATTAACGTAGTATTTCCGGGATTTAAGAGGTTGTTTATGCTTAGTATACTACTAGGGATCCTTGGTTTGAGTATGGGGATTTATCAACAACATTTGAAGAATTTTTCTTTTTTTCTTCTAGCCTTGGCCGAGAGCCTCACTTCAATGCACAAGTTTTTTTGAAATTTTTCTAAGTGTTGAAGTCTTGCACTAGTAGGTAGTTATATAATGAAATCAAGGGTGAGGATTAAAACAAATGTGTGGCCAAGATTGAGATGAACAAATATCTTGAGTCAACTTGGCCACTTGGCCATGCCATTCTCGCCCAACATGGGCCATGTGGGGGTGACACGTGTCACCCTCCTATTGGTCCAAAATATTTTATCTCTCCAAAATTCTAATAAATTCTATAAGTCTCAAATACCAAATTTGAGAACCAAATTCCAATTATTAAACCTTTTTCCTTCACGAGGTTCGGAATATTTTCCGTAGGAAAAAGTAATCTTTCTTTCGTTTCAAGCTTAAGGTCGTATTTTCTCACGTAGGTCCTTATATACATGTCCTGAAACTACGGGGTGTAATAATACCATTCATATTCTATAGGAGTATCAAGTGCTTAAATAAAAATTATGAGGATACTAAATAAGTATTTTTATTTTTGACACAAAAATTGTTTTGTATGTGTTTTATGATTAGATCAAGGAGACGATGGGAAAATGTTACATTGGTCCAGTGGTTAAACTCATATAAATACATATAAAACGTGTCTTGATTTGATGCCAAAATGAAAAGTTCTTGCGCGATCATAATACTTGTGTTGTCCAAAATGTTGCCAACATTGTTGTTGACATTCTCAGATAATAATATTTGTTGGGATGTTGTTCGTAACTGACTTTCGAAAAATCAATTTTTATCTTCCCTATTTTATGCTATGTTTTTAATTGGAATTCAAACTTTAAGATGATAAGATTAAAATTTCAAATGTAATGTCTATCTTTTTATCCCAAAATTTTAGGTGCAAATATTTAAATACAATTCAAACACCTAAAACCAGGGATTTTTTTTCAAATTGCCAATAGTATAAAATCTTCTTCATTTGTTCTTCTTTTTAACTTTTTGTCTTTTCCGTAAATTAAAAAAAGGAAAAGATTACATCATTCTCGGTAAAATCAACCAAAACCGATGGATTCCTCACTTCATTCTTCATCAAAAAACCCTAAACTTTCAATATCCTCTCCTCTAAACTAACCAATGGAAACATTTCCAATGTCAACCCCTATGTCCACCAACACCGCTGACAACACACCTATGAGCACTAGTCCTCCACTTTGCTCGGCCATTGTTCTTAGCTCAGTACAAAAATCCTTAGAGATCGGCTATCTTGGGGATGACAATAACCCCATCGATGTAGATTCTACTTCAAATTTGTCCACACTAGGAAAGAGTACCAATTCTCCTCATTTACTACCAGAAGGTCAAGCGGGGTGTTTGATAGAAGCTCTAACAGAACATGTCACCAATAAATTCAGGTTTGAGACTAAGGTTCCTGCTTGTTCGAGTAGTGACTCAGAGGACATGAATTATGAGTTGTCCTCTGAAAAAATCCACGGAGATCCTGAAGAATTTGTTGATATGCCACTGGAAACTGTTTCTGAACATCAAGGTGTGCCACAAGAAAGGGAAATTCCTGATGAAACACAGATTTTACTCTAAAGTCAAACATGATAAATGAGATTATTATAGAAATATGGTAATTAGATCTGAAAGAGAGTTAGATATTGCCTGCGTATTACGGTATGGTCGATAGATTTTTCGAAAGATAAATGACTTATTGAGTGCATGGCGGAAAGAATAATATGTTGATGAAATTGTTAGGTTGTTTTATGCAAATCTAAACTCTGCCATAGAGGATACCTCCTCAAAAAAAATTGGAAAGGTATATCTCTACAACAAAGTTTATCAGTTTATGCCCTCAATAATCAATTAATATATGAGACTTAATGATGAGCAAATGAGAGAGACAGAAAGAGTAACAATAAATAGGGATACAATGATAGATTAACTCACTGGAGGTATACTTAAGAAGTGGATCCCTAGATTCCCAACATCGAAACTCACTGCTTTGTTTTCAACTCTCCACAAAATAGCAATTCACAATTGGTTTCCCTCTCTAAATGAATCAACGGTCACAACTGAACAAGTCTCCCTACTTTTCAAAATTGGTAAAGGATTCAAAGTTGATCTAGGCAAGATAATTTTTTATCAAGTTGCCAACCTAGTAGAAAAAGAATCAACTTTCATCCTACCTTTTTCCTCTCTGATTTTTAAAGTACTAACTAGCCAATGACTAGAGCCTTTGAGATGACATATTTTGGGGAAAGCTCCTGAACTCTACACTGTCAATAAAGCTATTCTAAAGAGCAAAGATAGAGTGATTGACCTCCCATGGACAAATGAGGCAGATAGGGAAAATGTTGCCAGGAATGTTTCCAATATTCAGGGCAACACTGGCCCAACAGTCTGAATTGTCTTGTTGATATTCAGGGCAACACTAGAGTTGATAATGAATAGATGCACTAGTTCAAGCTAGAGACCATTTCCTACTTCTGCTTTCTTCACAAAAAAAAGAGATGGATCTACACAGGGGAAGCAAATACAGGGGGAGCAGAGAGAGGTTGGTGAAGGCAAAAGTGGAGAAGTTGTGGATCTTTGCCAAGCAGAGAAGAAGCGGTGGAAGGAAATTCTTCTTGACAAGTGAGGCTTAGAAGCGGCCCCTGAAGTTGCAAGGCAAAAGGTTGAAGCTGAAGCCGAAGCTGCCAGATAGAGGAAGGAGCAAGCAGAAATCATGCAAAAGTAGAAAGCGGTATGGCTACTCGATGCATGACATACTGAGACAATTTCTAATGGTGAATGGGTGCTACTGATGAATATTAAGGTTTTGTGAAGAAATGCAAAAAGGGGAGAATGTTAATGTTGGGTTTGGTGTTATGACATTTTGCCCAACATATCATTTTAGTACTAAGTTAAAATCCAGAAATATTGGAACAAATGTCATGACATTCGGACTAATATTCTATAAAACAGATTTGCCTTACTTCACGGAACTGAAGCAAATCTCATAGGACTTTCACCACGATGGTAAAGTGACTTGGCAAGGTGATTAGGAGCAGATGAAAAATGTGGGAAGAACAAGTCAAAGTCGTTGCTAAGCTTGGGGAACAAGTCCAAGAAGTTAGAGGATCTTGCTCCATAATCTTCTCCGACAAACCTTATCGACTGCCCACCTTTCCCTCAACCTCTACAACAATTCAATGAGCTTTTCAAGGAAGACCATCTACTATAAATAGAGAGGTTGCTTCAGTGAATCGATATCCAGAAAAAGTTAGAAAAAAATATCAAGAGAGCTCTCCGATATATTCGTCAGAAAACTGGATCACAATTGTTGCATGAGCGTGTCGACAATATTTTGTCCAACATTATAATTGTTGTCCAGATTCTAGATTTGTTCTTTATTGAAGCAATTGTAATAAGATGTTGTCTATGTCTACTTAGGTAGATTTTTCAGACAGAAGTCATCTGCCACTTTAATTTTTTAATTTCTTTTGTATTATTTTGTAATATTGTAAAAGACGAAATTTATTCTATTGTATATAAATATATACTGAAAATCAGATAGGGAAAAGGTAGGATGTAAGTTGATTCTTTTTCTGCCAGGTTGGCAATTTCATAGAAATTTAACTTGCCTAGATCAACTTTGAATCCTTTATCAATTTTGAAGAGTATGGAGGCTTGTTCAGTTGTGAAACTAATTCATTTAAAGAGGGAAGCCAATTGTGAATTGTAATTTTGTGGAGAGTTGAAAATAAAGTAGTAAGTTTTGATGCTGGCCATCTAGGGATCCATTTTTTAAGTATACCTCCAGTGAGATATTCTATCATTGTATCCGTATTTGTTGTTACTCTTTCTATTTCTATAACTGAATGTGTAAATTGATAAACTTTATTGTAGAGATAAACTTTCCCAAATTTCTTCGAGGAGGTATCCTCTATAGCAGATTTTAAATTTGCATAGAATAACCTTACAATCTCATCAACATATGGTTCCTTACGATACTTGATTGCCAAAAAGTTGTATGTCTTCAAAAAAATCTACGAAATCATACTCAGAACAAGAGGGAATGTCTAATTCTCTTTCTGACATAATTACTCTATTTCTATAGTAATCCCATTTATCATGTTTGGCTTTAGAGTAGAATTTGTCAGAGAAGGCATTTACCTCATTGTTTGTATCAGGTTTGGGCTATAGGATTTTGTACTGTTGGATGAAGTAGGAGAATGTGCCTCTTCTGATGTTGACTGAAATGTTTTCTGAGATGTTGTGGTCTGGGACAACACTTGATCTTGTAAATCTGGGAACTCCTTTCGGAAGGAATTGTTTCAATGGTGTTGCATCGGGAATTTTCTTTTCTAGTGGCACATCTTGATGTTCAGAAGCAGCAGTTTCCAGTGGCACATCAGTAGATTCTTCAGGTTCTCTTTGGGTTTCTTCAGAGGACAGTTCAAAATCCATGTCCTCTGTGTCACTATTCGAATAGGCTGGAACTTTAGTCTCAAACCTTGATTTCTTGTTGACAGGTTTCTGTTAAACAATTCTCTCAAACACCCTACTTGACCTTCGGGGAGGAAAGGAGGAAGAACTGGTCCTCTTGCCAAGGTGGAGAAATCTGAAGTAGCATCTACATCAATGGAGTTTTTATCATCTTAGGATAGCTGATTTCTAAGGGTTCACTACTACATTTCAAGGCTAATGCGACGCCTCAAAATCATCACATTAGGTCTCTTTCTCCGTTGCATTAGACCTAATGCAACGACGAGGAGTCGTTTCATCATCTGGCGTTGCATTAGATCTAATGCAACAACAAAATGGACCTAATGTGATGGCTTTGTACAACCGTTGCATTAGGTGCATATCTAATGTGACGGCTGTACAATGTCATCGCATTAGGTGCATATCTAATGCAACGACTGATAGACCTAATGCGACGGCCCTGTACAGCCGTCGCATTAGATATGCATCTGGTTTGAAGAGGCCTAGAATCACCTAATGCAATGGCTAAAGGGCTAATGCGACGGCCCTGTACAACCGTCGCATTAGATATGCAACTGGTTTTAATAAGACTAGAGTCACCTAATGCAACGGCTATAGAAAATAATAATGACAAAATAAATAATAAAAAGAGAAAGATAATAATAAAAAGGGATTGTCTTACTAATTATTCACAAAAGTACGATATTACAATATTAGACCTCATAGGACATATTACAAAAAAATTGTTCTCAAAAGTATCTCCATATATATAATAAATTTAGCATAAGTACTAGAAACAAAAAATTGACGCAAAAACAAACGCGTGATAAGCCTCCACCCACCATTTGTTAGATTGCTAGATTTCTTCTCCATTTAGCTCATCAGACACCTACAAGTTAACATAATGAATAGTCATAAATAAAAAAAATGGTAGACTAGCCAAAACATCATAAATAATAACGTCAATATAGTTTACTCATATAAAAATATATAATTTCACAATATAATAATATATAAAATTTCAAGCTCCAGAATATTACTATGTGTTGGAAAGAAGGGAAACACAAAAATTACCTAATTAAGCGTCTATGGACTTATATTTGGTTCACTGACATGCGGTGCACTAGACGAATCATTTGGAATTGATGGACTCACAAAAGAAGGAACAAGATTTATTCCAAGATTAGCTTCTTGAAGTTGTGATATAATCACTGATGCAACGATCGGTGCAAGATGTTGCACTAACTCAGCTTTCATACTCTGCAATAATTCCTCTGGAATTATGAAACCTGGTTTTTTCTCTTTTTTCTTCAACAGTCATTGTACACATTTTCCGACAAGTTTTAAGTGATCTTTGCTTTTGGGACCTTGAAGCACTTCAGAGTAAAGAACTAGATCTTTAGAGTTGCTACCTTCTCTGTGCTGGGTGGACTCCATAGCATCTATCTTTGCCTATTTATAGAATGTTAAGTCATTGTCTTACTAAATTATCAAAATGCGCAAATATATGATAATACAATTTGTTAACTCACAATATTCTGTTCAGTTTTCTCATTGATGGTATGGTATGTTCTCCCTGAAACTCTTTTCCTTGATTCTTTGTAGACTTTTGCTTGAGAAGGTTCTTCCTTATTCAGATCCTTTTGTTGCTGTAAAAAAAATGAAATTTAGCACACAAATCACACAAATACCTAAGCCTTAAATTTTTACAAATTAAAATTAGTGAGAATTAATGAAATCAAAAAGATAATTCAATTATTGAAAAAGAAAAGTGTATACAAATTCATGACGTAACATTGCAAACGACTTACGACCCATCGTGTGCATATCATCTAACAATAGACGATTGTCTCTATTTGTCTTACATTCTGCCTGTGAGATAAAAATAATAAGTTAGAATAATATTACCTCATTATTACATGAAAACATAAGCAAATTTAATTGAATACCTTAATCTGTTCAATATTCCAATAATTTAAGAGGTCCTGAAACTGAGGTACTGAAATAGTGTCAGGTTTGTGAAACCATCTTAACTCATCACTATCATATTTATAGAAGGATATTCTTCTTAAATCTGCATTTATAACTCATGACTTGCATTAAGCTGCCTCCATTACATATTTCCTTCCATCTTGACAACCGTATACTTTTCCTATATCAATCATTAAAGCAACATATTAGTAATAGATAAAGGTCTAGAACCAAGAATATACTGTAATATTTCAAAGAATAATATTGCAACATGCGAAAACATAATCCCATATTTTGTCATATGCAGGAAGACTTGGAAAACTTGTATAATTCGATGGCGTATGGCTTCGAAGTCCTTCCCCAAAGTTCCCAGAAAAATTTAAATTCATCAACTATTTCTTTGTAGGTCAGTGGTGGCCGAATGAGTTCAAAATAATAACTTGGGCTCATCTTTTATCGTCATGAGCCTTTGTAAGCTTTGTTGGCCCTCGATGCTTATTCTCTTTGGCAGTTGTTTTAGATTCAAGTTTTAATTCATATATTAATTTAGTATGCTAATAAGTTAAATGATTAATAAATACTAATGTGTAGCTTTATTTTCGTCTTGAGTGATTCCAAATCACAATCTGCGTAGTCATGTATCGCATCATTGACATTATCATTTATTGGACATTATCATTATTATCTCTTTCGATATCTTATCTTTACGGTGATTCATTAGTATGACTCACAATATCATTCCTTGTTGCAACCATTTCATTATTTTCTACTTATTTTTCCGCAATTCAAGATATGCTGACATAGAACCTGGAGAAAAAATGACTTTTTTTTCTGTTGCTTTTGCGGTACAAGACTACGACACTCTATCTCAGAATTAGGATGGTCAAAAGATTGTTGCTTCTTCTCAATTTGATGATGCTTCTGTTTTGGATTATTCTTTTTCACAAAATACTTCATAGTGTGGCCGAGCTAAAAGTTGTAATGGACGAAATTAGAGTATGTTTAAAGGACTAGCACAAACATAATTATCAAAGGATGATTAAGGCAATTAAAAACACAGCAGCTGGTGCTGATCCTACTACTATCTCTGTGTGGATTAAGGCAATTTGCAAGAATTGTAGGTTCATTATTAATGGTGAAATTCTTTAACTTGGTTCTTTGGTTTAATACATTCGCTAGCAGCTTACATCCAGTTAAGGAACTAGTAGCTTAGTTCTTCTCTTTCAATTTCGATCCCTAATTCAAATAATTATCAAATGATGGTACACCAGTGCGAGTACCGAGCAACACGATTCTGACACGATGGCGACATCGATTGAAGACACGGTGATTCTCATGTTGCTCTTTGCTGCGATTGCTAAAAACACGGCGATTTGCGACAACATAAGTACCCGATAGCGGCGCGGTGATTCTCATGTTGCAACTGCGATTCTTTGTGTTTTTAACAGCTGCGGCACGCATGAGAATCAGCCCAAAGAACGATCAACACGGTAGCCTCAAAAGTTCTTCCAAAGAATTAAACAAATAACAGGTTTACCTTTCTTTTTGCACCCATATTGCTAGTGGTTTCCTCCTCGTTACCGCCTCCATCATATTCAGATGTGGACTCATCATCTCTTTCTTCCTTTTTGCACCCATTTTGTTGCCAAATATGAAGCATCTTGAGCATTCATTTTCAAATTCTCGATCTGTTGTCGCTCATACTCTGGAATCTGACTTTGCGGAGCAGAAAATTTGGACTTATTAGCTTTCATCTGCACAAATCAAAAAATATAAAAACAAGTACATAAGTCAAAATGTGATACAAAATTAATTAGAAAGTAAAAATAAGTTAAAACACGAGTAAATAATTAGATATTTTAATACCATCAGAAAATTTCCTAGGAGGGATTTCAAAAACATACTGACAACACTATTTGTTTAAATTTTTAAACAAAAATACACGATGTGCTGAGATGCCAAGATAAATGGTTCTTCTGCATAAATTGTCTTATTCATATTAACCATGATAAACTCATCATCATCTTTTTCGAGTGAAACCACAAACATTGAACAAGACAACACTAAAATGCCCATGATAAGATATCTCAATGATGTCATGTATTGAAACATAATAATTGACATCTCCCAGTATAGTATTTTGATCTTTGGAACTCGCAAAGCTATGTGTTACGATTGTGAGAGTGACTCCATTGTTTTGAGTTACGCACTCCGCATCACGCTTCATGGTATGAAACCTATATCCGTTAGCAGAGTACCCTGTGTACTTTTTAACAACATAAGAAGGTCCTTTCGATAACCATAAGATATGATTCGGAATAATGTCTTGACTTTCTTAAAGTTTTACTTCAATTTTCTCCCTAAACCAATCAATGAAATCCTTATTGTGATCTTGTGCACTATCCCATTTTCTTTTCCATTTGGTGCTTACACACATTTTGTGTTGACTGTGATAAAAAATAAAAAAACAAATATCTTAATAACACAATACAATTGAATAATACATATAAAAAATAAGGTAAAAAATTACATAATAGTTTGTCATCTAACTTTATGTATCTCTCAACTTCCTCACAATAGCAATTGAATAAGACATAGTGATGTGCTTGTGTCCATGTGGTTTGATCAATCATGTGTCCACAATGTTTTTTCTTTGAGGTTCTTCCCTTTCCCTTGATAGGACGCCCAATCTTAGGTAAAAATGATTGTGTGACACTATCCTTATTAACATTAGGTGTGGATGAGTTTGATCATTTCAGATGTCTAGCAATGAAGGTAATACATTTTTTTAGCTTGGTATCCTTCTAACATTGAGTCTTCTGGACGGCTCTTGTTTCGAACATCCAACTTTAACTCTCGAAGATACCTTTCAATCCCATACATACACCTTGAACTAACTGGTCCACCCATCTTAATTTGGTCCACTAGATGTACAGGTAAATGCACCATTACGTCGAAAAATGCGGGTGGAAAAATCTATTCAAACAGGCAAAGTGTTTCAACTATCTCTGACTTGAGTTTGCCAAGATGTCGAGGATCAGTAGCTTTATTCCATATGCCTCTGAAAAAAGCATAAAGTCTTATCAATGGAGTAGCAACATCTTTGGGTAATGTTGTTTTCACAGCAATAGGGAGCAAGTAATTCATCATAAAATGAGCATCATGACTTTTGTAGCCTATGATTTTCCTTTCTTCAACATGCACACATCGAGCAATATTATAAGCATAACTTTGTGGTAACTTAACATTTTTTATGACTTGGTAGAACTTGCGATTTTCTTCAAGTGAAATCCAAAAGCGAGAGCATGGAATTTCTTCGCTACCATCTTCTAATTCTGTTGGTTGAAGCTCTGGCATAATTTTAAGTTCTATCAAATCTCGACGAGCACTTACATGATCTCTAGTCTTCCCCGATATGTCTAACAATGTTCCAATGACATTATCAAACACATTTTTCTCAATATGCATTGGGTCTGAATTATGGCGATTAGAACAATGCTTAGTATGAAGCGAAAAGTATGGATATCTTTCTCCATTGATTTGGATCATCATTATCAATGCTCCTCTTTTTCTTTCGCTTCTTTCCAAATTCATTTGGAAAATCACGAAACATATTCTCAATATCAATTCATTTCAAAGGAATAGGTTCACTTCTTTCCTCAGTTTTTCCATCAAAATTCCTCTTATTTTGACGTCAAGGGTGAGTTGGATCAAGAAATCTACGAGTTGCCCTGTAGCAATTCTTATTACTATAAGGCAATCTCTCAGAATTTATTTCATAATGACATGTGGCATGCCAAATATCCTTTTGTGCTCCACCCGGACAACATTGCATAAGCTGGAAAATTACTAACAATAGTCATCAAATCTGCACGCATGTCAAACCTTTAATTACTTGAAGAATCGTAAGTTTCCAACCCAGACACCCACAAATCCTTCAAATCCTTGATTAGTGGCTGTAAATAGATGTCAATATCATTACCCGGGGAAGAAGGACCAGGGATAAGTAAAGTCAATATCAAAAACCCTGGCTTCATAATCATCCATGAAGGCAAGTTATAATTGATCAATATAATAGGTCATGTACTATGAACAATGTTCATCGAGTTGAATGGGCTAAATACATCTGTGGCTAACCCCAACCTCACATTGCGCGGATCTTCTGCAATGTCACGACCCGTTCCGGGGCCCGTGACTGGTGCCTTACCCGGGCACCCAAGTAGTCATATATCAGATAAATCAGCGGAATATAAAACAAGACATGAAACAGTTGTAAAATGAGACACAATTTATCTGATGAAAAGCTTGCCTTTCGGCATATATATATTACCCAAGTTTTGCAGTTACATCCCAAGCATACAATAGGACTCTGAGACCTCTGGGAAGTAAACAACTATGGCGGGACAGGCCGCCATACCAGAATGTACAAAACTATCTACAATACGGGAGATCATACCCAAAGTAGAGCCTCGGAGAAGATGGAGCTCGACACCAAAGCAAAGATCCAAGGATGTGGATCTAGCACTGCTTGCCCTTACTGCGGCGTGAGGCAGCCCCGAAGTCGATAACAGTACCAAGTATGTGAAACTGTAAGTACTTAAATGAAATCAAGTATTTAAAACCATTTGTAAATCGATTCAATTGTACATAGTGCCATATCACAAACAAGAACAATAATAGGTACACTGTATGTGTCTTTTCTAGGCGCGAATGATCGATGCAAGGCAGCGCCCATAGTATCATTATGCGTGCTAATCTGGACTCGCGATCGCATAGGTCACACATAGACCGCGTGAGGTATTCTCGCGCCGGGGTAGCTAACCCCATTCTCGCGGACTCCGCCGATCGCGTAGTCTCGATAGACCGCGTAGTCACACGCACCGCATGGGCATCTCGCGTCGGGCTAAAACACCGGAATGATCAATCCGGAACTCCGCGACTCCGCATAGTCACATAGACTGCATAGGCCGTATAGACCCGCATCAAGGGTGGCAAGCCCTCGGTATAACAAGTCAAGGGGGTAGGTGATATAATAATAGTACAACATACTTACCGTTTAGCAACGTAAGCACATCAAGAATGACCCCCTTTCACAACATTACAAGACACTAACACATGTAGCATCATACTTATCAAACAATCTTACTACACTTAACAGAAATAAATACAAGGCTTTTATAAACAAACAAGTAAACAGTTCCTTTTTATCTTTCTTAAGTTGTTATACCTAACTTCCCATAAAGCTAGTATAACTCTTAAGCTTTTTGTTTTAAAAACCAAATATTACTCTTCTGTTAAAAATGATTCAATATTCTTTTTGAAATACTTCAAGATTCTTATCATTCAGGCTTAAGTCAAAAGACATTGCCGTAAAGTACGTCCAATTAACACACGTACGTCTACCGTACTATATATATACTTTAAAATATATATCATGCTTAAGAGTATAGGAAGAATCACATACCTTCTCGGCGAAAACCACCTGCCAAGTTGAATATGTCGCGCGCAGAGTATCGACCTATATCAGTCAAATACGTCTATCAACGTCTGGTATCTTGTATAAAGCTCTGCAGAGGTTCTCTATTCTATGGAAATTTGGGCAGCACTTCCCTACCCGGTAAGCTATACAGTCTATGTAAATACAGTCCTATGTGAGTACAGTTCAATTATTCTTCTTTTATACCCTTCTACTGTGATAAGTTCAATTCTAATTCTGTAATATCCTTCTAAGTATTTATACTTATTCCTATACTTCTACAGTATGTATTCTCTAATTACAAAAGAAGGATAAGTTTATTTACCTCGATAAGCCCAATATTATCCAAGTATAAACGTCGATCCTGAGCGAGGTTTAGCTCCTAATTTGTACGCTCCGATAGCTCCAAGAACCCTTAGAAGTTTCCAACAACTTCTACTAAATACTATACGGGATTTGGGCTAGGGTATTTTGGTATAGTAACTACACTTGGAAGACAATTTTTCTACCAAGGGAGGGGGGGTAGGTTTCGGCTAGCCTAGAGGGTTGCTTCGGCTAAGCTTGACTCAAAGGGGGGGGGGGGGGGAGAGAAGGCTTGGACGAAAAGGCTCACAAGGGAGAGGGGCGGATTTTAAAGACTTGGATAAAGATTTGTGGATGAAGAACTCTTACATCTTAAGGGGGGTATTTATAGGTCAAGCCATGGCCAACCAATGGCCAAGATGAAGCCAAGTGCAAGGCAAGTGTAGGGTGAGGATTTTCCCAAGTGTCCTTATCCATCCACTACACAAATATCCTACCAACTCCATGCCCATCCATTCGGCCCTATTGCCGCCCCACGTCCATCAATGAGAGGGTGACAAGTGTCGCCCTCTCGTTGGTCCAAAGTGTTTCGTCTCTCGGAAAAATCCACAAAAAATATAAATGACATAGACGGAATTTTCCCGTCGCAAGTTTTGTAAAACGTTTCGTCGGAAAACGATTCTTTTAGTGATTTGTGCCCAAAAAAACGTCCCATGCCTAAACTTTAAGGCTAAACTTTATGCGTCGCCCTGCATTACATACTCTGGAAATACGGGGTATAACATTCTCCCCTCCTTAGAAACATTCGTCCCGAATGTTCCTTCCCAAGGCAGTTAACGATAAAGCTTAAACAGTTTGCAAGTGCCACACATGGCCACAAAACAACACTTAGGCATATATGACAATGAAAATTTACAAGTAGGAAAGTGAATTACCTGGAGGTGTGGGGAATAGGTGAGGATACTTCTGCCTCATGTCCTCCTCAGCTTCCCACGTCATCTCCTCCCTGAGCTCGTTCCGCCACAAGACTTTGACGGAAGCCACGTCCTTGGTCCGCAGACGCCTAACCTGACGATCGATTATCGCTATGGGAGTCTCCTCATATGATAACCCCTCGGTCACCTGGACATCGTCAATCGGGTGTACCCTAGATGGATCCCCGATACATCTCCTCAGCATAGAAACGTGAAAAACCGGATGCACTGCCTCCAGATCGGACGGCAGATCCAACTCGTAGGCAACCTTGCCTACCCTGCGGACTATCTGAAACGGCCCAATGTACTGGGTGAGTTTCCTTTCTTCCCGAATCTCATCACACCGCCGTGGGTGACACCCAGAAAACCCAATCATCAACCTCGAACTCGGATCTGACGGCGATGATCTGCGTATGATTTACAGCCGACTCTGAGCCGTCGATGGCGCTCACGGATAAGCTTCACCTTATCCACTGCTTTACCGTCTGGTCCCACTAACTGTACCTCGCCTACATCGAACCAGCCTATCGGCGATCTGCACTTCCTCCCATACAAGGCCTCATAAGGCGCCATCTGAATACTGGAGTGGTAGCTATTATTATACGCAAACTCAACTAGAGGCAAATGATCCTCCGGCTACCCACGAGTCAATAACACAGGCTCGCGACATATCCTCGAGTGCGGATAGTGCGCCTTCTGCTGTCGTCTGCGTGGATGGAATGCGATGCTCGAGCTCACTGCGTCCTAAACCCTTACGGAAAGACCTCCGGAAGTTAATTAAATGGGCTCCTACATGCGATATGATCGAAATAGGGACTCCATGCGGATCACGGCGATCTCTCGGATGTAAAGTCGGCATAATCCTCAGAAAAAGTCGTCGACGGGAAGAAAGTGGGCTGATTTAAATCGACCGTCGACGATAACCCATATAGAATCATGTCTCCTCGGAGTGCGAGGTAATCCTGTGATAAAGTCCATGTTGATCACCTCCCACTTCCAGGTCGAGATCTCTATCGTCTGCAATAAACCACCAGGCCTCTGGTGCTCTATCTTCACCTGCTGACAACATGGGCACTGAGCTACAAACTCTGCAACGTCCCTCTTCAAGCCATCCCACCAATACACAGATCGAAGGTCGTGGTACATCTTGGTCGACCCCGGATGGATAGTAATGCTTGCGCTGTGTGCTTCTCCTAGAACCTGCTGCCGAAGTCCTGAAACATCTGGAACACACAACCTGCCCTCAAATCTTAGCACCCCATCAGGTGCTACCTCAAAAGGACCCTTCCCCTCACGAAGAGCCGTATCACGATAACGTGTCAGAACTGGATCCTCGAACTGTTGCCTCTTCACCTCCTCGACGATGGAAGACTCGGCAACCTCACGAACTCGAACCCCACTGCTATCAGAATCAATCAAACGGACACCAAGGCTCGCTAACTGATGCAAATCACGAACCATGTCCTCCTCCGGCCGCACATCGATAGGCTCCCCATCGACCTACGACTAAGGCATCTGCCAACATTGGCCTTCCCGGGTGGTACAAGATATCAACATCGTAATCCTTAAGCAACTCAACCACCGTCTGCGCCGTAAGTTCAGCTCCTGGCTGAAGATATATTGGAGGCTCTTGTGGTGCGTATAAATATCCACATGAACCCGCACAAATAGTGCCTCCAGATCTTGGCGTGAATCACCGCCAACTCCAAATCATGGGTGGGGTAGTTCTCTCGTGCTTCTTAGGCTGCCGGATGCGTCTGTATAACCACGCCTGCTGCGTCAACACACATCCCAACCCGATGCACGGCATCACAATATACAACATAACCGTCTGGACCCTACGGAAGAGTAAGAACGGGGCGGTTGTCGATCTCTCGCCGATGGCGGAAACCACGCTCCAAGCATCGGTCCATCAAACTTAGCCGCGCCGAGTCACCTAGTCAATGGTGCGAGAGATAGAAGCAAACTTCTCTACGAACCGATAATAACCTGCAAGGCCCGAGCTGCGAACCTCGCCGGAGTAGTAGGTCTAGGCCAAGTCACGACGCCTCGATCTTGGCGTATCCACTCGAATGCCATCACCACAATATGCCCAAGAAAAGCCACGAGTTAACCAAAACTCACATTTGGAAAACTTGGCGTATAAGCTGATCGGAGAATCGGCCACGATCTTAAATGCTCGCGTGCTCCTTTCTGGCGAGAATAAACCAAGATATCATCAATGAACACTATCACAAACGTGTCCAAAAATGGTTTGAACACTCGGTTCATCAAATCCATGAATACCGCCGGAGCATTGGTCAACCCAAAAGACATGACCCTGAACTCATAATGTCCGTACCGGGTCCGGAATGCAGTCCTAGGGACATCCACCTCTCTGACTCGCACCTGATGATAGCCCGATCGCAGATCAATCTTGGAGAAACATCTCGCGCCCTGCAACTGGTCGAACAAATCATCAATCACAGGAAGGGGTATCGTTCTTAATAGTCACCTTGTTGTTACTGTAATCACACATGCGCGGCGTCAGTCTTCTTCTTCACGAACAATACCGCGCTCCCGTGGAGAAACACTAGGCTGATGAAGCCGCTTCTCCAAATCTCGCTGGTCCTTCAACTCTCTCAACTCGGCAGGTGCCATTATGTATGGCGGAATGGAAATAGGCGAGTGTGCGGCAATCGTCATACAAAACTCAATCTCCTCTCGGGAGGATACCCGAGGTCGTGCGGAAATAGTGCGGGAACTCTCGACTCTAGGCTGGCGAAAATCTGGTACCGCGACTTGATGTCAAACACCCGAGCGAGATGGTAGATATACCCTTCGCACCATCTTCCAGCCTTGAGGTAAGAAATAAACCTACCCCGGCGTCTGGTGTTCCTCCCACTCAACAACCGGCTCCTCAGGAAACTGGAACCGCACCACTCTCTCCTGCGGTCTACATTGGCGTAGCAAGCTAGCCAATCCATACCATGATCACATGAAATCAGTCATATCCAACTATATCAAGTCGGCTAGGGTCCGACGACTGCATATGGTCACTGGACAAGCCCTATATACCCGCCGAGCTACCACCGAATCACCCACTGGCATAGCTACCTCGAAAGGGTCTATGGACTCGAGCTCATCCCTATCCTACTAGCGATAAGGGAGATATATGGGCAGTAGAACCGGATCTATCAAGGCGTACATCATAACGGCCCTGATAAAGTACGCGGCGACATCGGCGACGCCTCTTATCTGCCCGGTGGACAAGGCATATATGCGATTCGAGACCGCTAGAATCGGGACCGCGCCACGACCTCCGCGCGACCTGGCGGCCCATGAGTACCACGCCCTCGGCGAGTAATCGTAGGAGATGATGAGCAACAGCAGCACTCGTAGGTGAGCCTACCACCGCCGCCCGGTCGGACAAACTCGCATAATGACCTGCGGCCACAAGTATAGCAAGCTCGAGTAGTACTCTGACTCCACGAATGGAATCTTCCACAACGGACACCGAGCGGACCTCGATCGGTTAGCACCCTTGCTACCACGAAGTCCGAAGTCTTGGGGCCTGACACGCCCCGAATGCTCGTTGTGCGAAAATGATGTAGGAGTGCTCGAGCGGTGTGGTGCAAATCTAGGCGTCTGCGATGCGTCCACCACGAGGGCTACCAAAAGAACCGGTCGTCTTGGCGCTTCTTCTGCTGGCGATATCGTCTGCGTCGGTCTCTCTCGCCTCGCATCCAGTGCGTGAGCTGCGCATACGGGTAATGTCCATGCTGGTGAAGAGACACGCCCGCAAGACTCGGCCATATAATCATCTAGCCCGTCCGCGTGGCGGTGTACACGGTCCTCCATGTATGCTACTAAGCGAGGACATATCGAGCCAAAGAATCGAACTCGACATTGTACTCACTGGCGCCTGCGCCTGCGCCTCGGCAACAAAATTTGTCGGCCCGTGCCCTCCTCATCTTGAGGCAAGAAGTGCGTGAGAAAAGCCTCAAAACTCATCCCATATCACTGGAGGTACATGCTCTCCTCGGGAAAGCTCCACGAATCAAACCGATCGTGCGGTATCACGCGGCCGTCGCGAATCGGTCACGGACTCGGTCTCGAGGCCTTGATCACGCGCGTGATCCTCAGTAATCGGCGGATGAACTCCTGCGGATCATCCTCGGCCTCGACCGTAAAACTCGGCGGGCAACAACTCAGAAATCTCGTAGCCTCGAACTATCTCGCCTCGGGTGAACCACGGGTACTCTGGGTGGGCTGAACTGCATCCAGCCTATCCTCATGTCTGGCCACAATCCTAGCCAATAGCTGGGCCATCTCCTTGTACCCTAACTCCTCCGTCCCAGGCTGTGGGACAGGAGGTACGGGTATTGTGGTCTCTGCTGGGGCTGGCGGCGTCATGGAACTCGCCGTCTCAGGTATAGGCGGGCACGAGCCTCGTAACTCGGTGTCCTACTAGCGGTTCCTCACGCCTTTGCCCTTCGGGCGGGTTGCCCTACGTGGAGGCATAAGCGTAGAAAGGAATACGTTAGAGGTCCAACTTATAACCTCTAAGGCACGATCTCGAGTGAGAATAATGAAACCAATCCTAAATATCCTATAGCCTCACGATTATTGGTGTGGTGCACAACACACCGATAATCGAACTACTAGATACGGTGCATAGACACTTTCGAGAGATTAAGCGCTCTGATACCACTTTTGTCACGACCGTTCGGGGCCGTGGTCGTGCCTACCCGCACCCAAGTAGTCATATATCGGAGAAATCGTGAATATAAAATAAGACATGAAACAGTTGTAAAATGAGACACGATTTATCGATGAAAAGCTTGCCTTTCGGCATATATATAACCAAGTTTTGCGATTACATCCCAAGCATACAATAGGACTCTGCACCTCTAAGGAAGTAAACAACTATGGCGGGACGGGGCCCGCCATACCCCGAATGTACAAAACTATCTACAATACAGGAGATCATACCCAGTAGAGCCTCGGAGAAGATGGAGCTCCCGACACCAAAGCAAAGATCCTGGGATGTGGATCTAGCACACTTTGCCCTTACTGCGGCATGAGCGCGGCCCCAGAAGTCGATTACAAGTACCAAGTATGTGAAACGTAAGTACTTAAATGAAATCAAGTATTTAAAACCATTTGTAAATCGGTTCGATTGCACATAGTGTCATATCACAAACAAGAACAATAATAGGTACCTTATGTGGTCTTTTCTAGGCGCGAATGATCGAGCAAGGTGTTATACCCGTAGTTCCGTGGTATGTATGCGAGGACATACGCATTGCGAAGAATCTGAAATATTGGAAAGAAAGGAAGATGTGATTTTTTTCACGGAAAAGTTTCGGTTTTTGTGAAGATAAAGGTTAGTTAATGGGAATTGGATTCCCAGTTTGGTATTTGAACTTCTCGGATAATATTAGAATTTTGAGATTTTATTTTGGAAATGGCCACGTGGGGCCACTTCGAGAAAATTACGGTTTTGTGGGGCCCGCTTTGTTTTGAGGTTTCGGCTTTTGGATATTTTGGAAGACGTAATATTTTGGACGAATCGGGCGGCACGTGTCACCCCTCGTGTGGCCATGTGGTAGAAATGGTGTGACAAGTGGCTAGCCATCATCGCTCACCTGGCGAAATGGCCTTACACTTGGCACCCAATTTCGTTGGCCATGTGGTGTGGTGGGACCACACACACATGGCCCAATCTTGGCCATACACTTAGATGGATCTTGACCTCCATTGTTACATAAATAGACCCCTTGGTTGATGAATAAGTTCATCTCACTCAAAGCTTCCAAGAGCAAAATACTTCCCTCCCTTTGTATTGGTTTCGTCCACCCACCTCCCTTGTGTAGAATACTTGGTGTATTGTGGTATAATTCCAAATACACTAGCCTAGTATCCTAGTAGTATTCCAAAGTTGTTTAAATACTAGGAGCCCTAAATCCTACTTTATTCGAAAGTCGCAAAATGAAACCACTGAAAAACCTTCATAGCTTGGTTGAAGTGTTTAGAGAAGTTGTTTAGAAACTTCTAAGGGTCGCTTGGGCGGGTTGGGCGTAAGGACTTGGAGCTAAACGTTGCTCGGGATCGACATTTAATCTTGGATAATTTTGGGCTTATCGAGGTAATGATTTATGCCACTATTGTAATTGGATATTACATGTTGTAGTAATGTATAGTTGAGTATACTATATTTAGAATGAGTATTGAATGTATTTACATGAAAGTGTATTCTGATGGTATTGTATTATTGTGAAGCGATTTGAACACGTCAGGTTAGGCGTGTAATCCCTGGGAGTTATTGGCACAGTAGCGGGCCTTGTTAGGAGAGATTTATGTGATTTCGGGGAGAGTCTTTGCGAGATTTTACGTAGAAAATGGAACCGTGTGTTTAGAAGTTAATAGACGTTTGTGGCCTATATAGGTGGAAATACTACGAGTAGCGTATTCTCTTGATGAGTGGAAAAGGCTAGCGGGGTTCTGATCGTGGAAGCGTTTTGCTTATTATCGATAATCGTCGCGAGGTATGTGAACCTCTTCCTATCCTTTCTAGCATGATGTTTTGTAAACTATGTAGTACGGTAGGCGTACGTGTGCTAAGTGTTTTGGTTGGTTTAAACATAGGGTGTTATAATAGCTTTATGGGAAGTTAGTTATAACGACTTTATGCAGTAAAAAGAATGGTTTATTGATTCCGAAAGTTAAGAGACTTGATCTTCAAAGATAAGAGACTTGACTTATAGGCGACTTGATTTTGAAAGTTAAGAGACTTGATCTTCAAAGATAAGAGACTTGACTTATAACGACTTGTTTTGGAAAAGAGAAGTAACTTGATTTTAAGTATAGGTTACTTATTTTGAAAAGAGTACATTATTTAGGTTTTAAAGAATACTTATGGTTGTTTTAAAAGGAAAGAGACTTGTAGAATTGAAGAGTTTTTGTTTAGAACATAAAGTGTTATAACGACTTTATGGGAAGTTAGTTATAACGACTTTATGAAAACAAAGGAATGGTTTTATCATTGGTTTTAAAATGGTAATTTGACTTTAAAGGAGAAGTGTTTTGGTCTAAAAGGAAGGCATGTTATTGTCTTAATTTGGTTTAAAAGGAAAGTCCGGACGTTGTTTTGGTTTAATTAAAATATTAGTCACTTTATTTTCTTATACTACGAATATTGTGTGACTTTTGTAGAAATGCGTATCTTTTAAAGAGTTAATGTATAAAGTACTTTGGGGATAAAAACCCGATCTTGTTAATCATATAGTAGAAAGTACCTTGTGTGTATAACTGGATTGTGTTGGTTTGTGATAGCCTTGTAATACTTTCTGGTTGATTTGTTAAGTAAACATGCTAGGATCTACGTGTGTTAGTATCTTGTGATGTTTGTGTAAAGGGGTTTCCTCGATTGCGCAAGTTGTTTAACTATCAGCGTTATGTTGGTATTGTACCGCCGCCTTGCGTGTTTCCGGAGGTTAAGGCGCCCTCCGATCTGGGGTAGACTCGAGTGATGCAGGACCATGATTCGAGAATACCTCGTGCGGGTCGGGGACCATGCGAGCTCACGAGTTCGTGTTAGTGTGCGGCCTTTATGGTCATGCGGTCTATGTGGCCATGCGGTGCGAGTCGGCGGATGCCGGAGTAGCTACCTCGATGCGGGTTATACCTCATGCGGGCCTATGAGGTTGGCCTATCTTGAGCTGCGAGGAGTTCAGGGCTACGCCGCACATTGGATCGCGGGCGTGTGACCGGCTTTGATCATGTGACGGTCTAGACATATCTCGTAATCTGATTTATGACCTTGTTAGTACTATGGGTGTTAGTAGTCGGCTATGCGCCGTACTTACCATGCGGTTTTATTATGACACGGTGGGACTGGTGTTCATGTGTACTCCTTGAATGTTTTATATCATGAATTTGGCGGTGAGGAAGGTATTCCACGGGCATGATTGATGTTGTGGGCGTGAGACCCATTGTATATTTGAGTAATGACTGTGAGGGCGTGAGTCCCTGACTTGACATGACTATTTATATATTGTGGACTGTAGTTTGGTTATCATACATGTCTCCTGCTTTATATAGACTATTATGATTTCATTTCTGATATTTTTACAAGTTTCACATACTTGGTACTGTTATCTTGACCTCCTTCGGCCGAGCGTATAAGAGGCGAGCCTTCACCGGAACAGCCGAACCGTGGCTCTCAGTATGGCACGTCGAGAAGGGCGTTGGGCATGCCTCGGGGATCGCATAGCGATTGTAAAAGGATTTAAGCGTTGAGTTGATATATATGTATATATTTGAAGGTGACCGTTTTAGTTAGCCTAGTTCATGCTTTATGACTTGTCTCATGTTTTAGTTTTTATTTCGTGATTTTCTTTGATGTTGTATCACTAGGGTGCCCGGTAAGGCACGATCACGCCCGGATCGGGTCGTGACAAAGTGGTATCGAGCGATTAGTCCTCGGAAAGTGTCTCTGAACCGTGTCTAGTAGAGTCTTGATTATCGGTGTGTTGTGCACCACATCTATAATCGGGAGGCCGCAGGACATTTAGGATTGGTTTCCATTCTTCTCATTACGAGATCGTGCCTTAGAGCCGTGTTGTAAGTTGGACTCCTGGGCGTATTCTTATGTACCATATGCCTCGCGCAAACGCGCAGGAGCCCATGAGCAAGGCGGCGAGGGAGCTACGAGTTGAACACGAGAGGGTTCTGAGGCACGAGCTGGTTCTTACGAGATAGTACTTGAGACAGCGAGTTTTTATGATGCGCTAGCCCACAGAGATTAGAAGCGGCGATTTCTGTGAGCCACGATACGAGCCTCGGTTCCACGGCCGGCCGAGGATATGAATTCAAGGTGATAGCCCGATTACTAGCTAGGCTAGTGGTGGGAATGAGATTTGACGGGGCGGTGGTTCGGCGATGTCGATGATTCCCACAGATCCGATAGTCCGAGACTTAGGATTTCTTGAGTTGCGATTCGCGAGAATTCTATGGATAGAGATCGAGGATGATCCTCGAGTGTCGCATTTGTTGGGAGATTGTTATACTGTGGCCGTCGGGGCTATATGATGGGAGGATGTCGGTAGGAGGGTTACCGGAGGATGACTCGGCTGCCGGGTCGATCAGCGGTTCATTGTTCGGAGAAGGGGTGTTAGTCGATGAGGTCACCCCTACCTGCTTCGGCCATAGTAGTAGACTCCATTATGAGGAGTGTCGCATCGCTAACGGCGCCTTTGTGTTTGCGGCCAATAGGTAATTTGGTGAGAGTTTGTCGACGGTAGCCAGGATGTAGAGCCTCACTTTCGGGATCGATGGTGGTTCAACACCTTATATAGCTAGGCGCCTGCGGTGATTATGATTAGAACGGCAAAGGAAAGTGAGGCGAGTTGCAGAGATATCTTTAGCCCTTAGGAGATTTTGTTTATGATATTATGGTGGAGTATATGTTGGGTGCTATGTACGGATAGCATTGTGTTAAGTGTGAATTAGAAAACATGGTTAGTTGAAAGGATAAGTATGGGGTCATGGAAGGTGTGAACCTTAGAATAGTACACGCTGAGACCTTAGATGTAAGGCCGTCTTGAGAAAAGGATTTTACTGTTAATCTTTGTGAAACACTTGGTATGCGTGAAATGTTTTGAGGATATTTTCCTTGGGATGTGTAAGGTGAAAGTGGTAGCTTTCATGACTTGATAGTAAGATTGTTCCGGATCGGGAACAAGAGTTTGGTGCGATTATGGGTCGGGTTGAGGACCGTTCGCGGTCAACCCGCACTCAAGGAGATGTGGTCAATTTGGTGGTCGCTTTGTGATAGGATTACGAGGTGTTAGGTCAAGGTTAGTTAACCATCGACGAAGTTCGAGGATGCGTTCGACCGAAGAGTCGGTGATGAGGTCAGCCCATCGTCTCGCTTCGGCGGGACTATTTACTCGAGGTGGCGATATGTTATATATCGGGAAGGTTGTAAGGCCGCAGGATTCCTACTTTTATAATGACGGTGAAGCCCAATTTTTCGCTATGTCTTTTGTGTGCGAAGGTGTTACGTGCGGGGTTGGAACTCAGTGAGTCTCGTATTGCATTCACCCTCGGGCGTAAGAAAAACGGCGCGTTTTACAGATAGTTAAGAATAGGTTGCGGGCGATGTTTTGATTTCTGTAGCCGTGAGGATTGTGTGCCTCTTGGGTAAGTGAGTTTTATGATAGCTACCTTTCTGATTCGGATGTCGCCTTACGAGCCTTGTATAGGCGGAAGTGTAGGTTGCCGATCGATTGGTTCAAGGTTGGCAAGGTTGGATAGTTGGTCCTACTTGTTTCACCAGGATGTGGATAGGGTGAAGCTTATCCAGAGGAAATTGTTAGCAGCTCAGAGTCAACAGAAACGTGGTACGTTTATTAGGAGGAGTTCGAGTTACGAGGAGGTACGACGAGTAAGGGAAGAAGTGAACATATGTTATGAGAACGAGTGGTCATTCTTTGTGAAGATGCGAAAGAGTATCGTTTGATCATGGGTGAGAGCTTTTGAGATGATTGAGGTGATTCCTCGTTAGCATGAAATGGAGTTTTGCGCACATGTTATATTCTGGCCATTGGTGGCATGATCGGTTTGTAAGTGTAGTAGTGGAGACTACACCGGCATATGTATGTTTAGAGACTTAGAAGGAACATTCGACGAATGTTTCTAAGGAAGAATGTTATACCCGTAGTTCCGGAGGTATGTATGTGAGGACGTACGTGCGAGAATACGACAGAAATTTTGAAAAGAAAGAAAGATGTGAGTTTTCGACGGAAAAGTTTCCGGTTTTTGTGAAGAAAAAGGTTCGTTAATGGGAATTGGATTCCCAGATTTGGTATTTGAACTTCTCGGATTATATTAGAATTTTGAGATTTTATTTTCGGAAATGGCCACGTGGGGCCCACGGGAGAAATTTACGGTTTGTGGGCCCGCTTTGTTTTTGAGGTTTCCGCTTTTGGATATTTTCGAAGACGTAATATTTTGATTTAATCGTGGCGACACGTGTCACCCCCTGTGTGGCCACGTGTTGAAATGGTGTGACAAGTGGCCACTTGTCACCTACTCACCGGCGAAATGGCCTTACACTTGGCACCCACTTTCGTTGGCCATGTGGTGTGGTGGGACCAGCACACACATGGCCCAATCTTGGCCATACACTTAGATGGATCTTGACCTCCATTGTTCTATAAATAGACCCCTTGGTTGATGAATAAGTTCATCTCACTGAAAGCTTCCAAGAGCAAAATACTTCCTCCCTTTGTATTGGTTTCGGACAACCCCTCCACCCTTGTGTAGAATACTTGGTGTATTGTTGTATAATTCCTAATCCACTAGCGTATTATCCCTCGTAGTATTACAAAGTTGTTTAAATACTAGGAGCCCGGAAATCCTACTTTATTAGAAAGTCGCAAAATGAAACCACTAGAAAACCTTCATAGCTTGGTTGAAGTGTTTAGAGAAGTTGTTTAGAAACTTCTAAGGGTCGCTTGGAGCGGGTTGGGCGTATGACTTGGAGCCAAACGTTGCTCGGGATCGACATTTAATCTTGGATAATTTTGGGCTTATCGAGGTAATGATTTACGCTTCACTATTGTAATTGGATATTACATGTTGTAGTAATGTATAGTTGAGTATACTATATTTAGAATGAGTATTGAACCGTATTTACATAGAAATTTGTATTCTGATGGCATTGTATTATTGTGAAGCGATTTGAACACGTCCCGGTTAGGCGTGTAATCCCTGGGAGTTATTGGCCCGTAGCGGGCCTTGTTGGGAGGAGATTTATGTGATTTCGGGAGAGTCTTTGCCGAATTTTCTCTGTAGAAAATGGAACCGTGTGTTTAGAAGTTAATAGACGTTTGTGGCCTATATAGTGGAAGTACTACGAGTAGCGTATTCTACTTGATGAGTGGAAAAGGCTAGCAGGTTACTGATCGCGAGCGTTTTGCTTATTGTCGATAATCGTCGCGAGGTATGTGAACCTCTTCCTATCCTTTCTAGCATGATGTTTTGTAAACTATGTAGTACGGTAGACGTCATGTGCTAAGTGTTTTGGTTGGTTTAAACATGGGTGTTATAATAGCTTTATGGGAAGTTAGTTATAACGACTTTACGCAGTAAAAGAATGGTTTATTGATTAAGTTAAGAGACTTGATCTTCAAAGATAAGAGACTTGACTTATAGACGACTTGATTTTGAAAGTTAAGAGACTTGATCTTCAAAGATAAGAGACTTGACTTATAACGACTTGTTTTGGAAGAGAAGTAACTTGATTTTAAGTATAGGTTACTTATTTTGAAAAGAGTACATTATTTAGGTTTTAAAAGAATACTTATGGTTGTTTTAAAAGGAAAGAGACTTGTAGAATTGAAGAGTTTTGGTTTAGAACATAAAGTGTTATAACCGCTTTTGGGGAAGTTAGTTATCACGACTTTATGAAAACAAAGGAATGGTTTTATCATTGGTTTTAAAATGGTAATTTGACTTTAAAGGGAGAAGTGTTTTGGTCTAAAAAGGAAGGCATGTTATTGTCTTAATTTGGTTTAAAAGGAAAGTCCGACGTTGTTTTGGTTTAATTAAAATATTAGTCACTTTATTTTCTTATACTACGGTATTGTGTGACTTTTGTGAAAGTAACGTATCTTTTAAAGAGTTAATGTATAAAGTACTTTGGGGATAAAACCCGATCTTGTTAATCATATAGTAGAAAGTACCTTTGTGTGTATAACTTGATTGTGTTGGTTTGTGATAGCCTTGTAATACTTTCTGTTGATTTGTTAAGCAAACATGCTAGGATGCTACGTGTGTTAGTATCTTGTGATGTTTGTGTAAAGGGGTTTCCATCGCGCTTTTAAGTTGTTTAACTATCAGCCGTTATGTTGGTATTGTACCGCCACCTGACATGTTTCCGAGGTTGCGCCTCCGACGCGGGGTAGACTCGAGCGTGCAGGACCATGATTCGAGAATACCTCATGCGGGTCCAGGGGACTATCGCGAGCTACGAGTTCAGTTAGTGTGCGGCCTTTATGGTCACGCGATGCATGTGGCCATGCGGATCGCGAGTCCAGCGGACGCCGGAGTAGCTACCCTCGACGCGGTTATACCATGCGGGCCTATGAGGTTGGCCTATGCGGAGTCAGCGAGGAGTTCGAGGCTAGACGCCGCACATTGATACCGCGCGCGTGTGACCAGCTTTGATCATGTGACGGCCTAGACATATCTCATGATACGCTTTATGACCTTGTTAGTACTATGGGTGTTAGTAGTCGGCCATGCCTTCATTTACTCAGATGCGGTTTTATTATGACACAGTGGGACTCGTGTTCATGTACTCCTTGAATGTTTTATATCATGGATGTGATGAGGAAGGTATTCCACGGGCATGAGTGATGTTGTGGGCGTGAGACCCATTGTTATATTTGAGTAATGACTTTGAGGGCATGAGTCCCTGACTTAACATGACTATTTATGTATTGTGGACTGTAGTTTGGTTATCATACATGTCTCCTGCTTTATATAGACTATTATGATTTCATTTACAGTATTTTTACAAGTTTCACATACTTGGTACCTGTTATCGACCTCGCCCGGCCCGAGCGTATAAAGAGGCCAGAGCCTCTCACTCGGGAACAGGCCCGAACCGTGGCTCTCCGTATGGCACATCCTGAGAAGGGCCGTTGGGCATGCCTCAGGGATCGCAAGCAGTTGTAAAAGGATTTAACTGTTCAGGTTGATATATATATGTATATATTTCAGGAAGGTGACCGTTTTGGTTAGCCTAGTTCATGCTTTATGACTTGTCTCATGTTTTAGTTTTTATTTCCGTGATTTTCTTTGATGTTGTATCACTAGGTGCCCGGTAAGGCACCGATCACGCCCGGATCGGTCGCGACACGCGTTTACCATAGTATCATGCGTGCCTAATCTCGACTCAAATCGCGACAGTCACACATGCCGCACGCAGGTATTCTCGCACGGGGTAGCTAACCGGCACCTCTGGACTCCCGCAGTCCGCATAGTCTCAATAGACCGCATAGTCACACGCATATTGCATCCGCATGGGCATCGGGCTAAAACACCCGAATGATCAATCCGAACTCCGCACTCGCGATAGTCACATGGATCGCATATGCCGTATAGACCATCGGTGGCAAGCTCTCTGTATAACAATTCAAGGGGGTAGGTGATATAATCAAAGAACAACGGACTTACCGTTTAGCAACGTAAGTTAAGAAAGAATGACACCCTTTCACAACATTACAATACACTAAAACATGTAGCATAATACTTATCAAACAATCTTTACGATTAACAGTAAATCAATACAAGGCTTTTATAAACAAACAAGTAAATGATTCCTTTTATCTTTCTTAAGTTGTTATACCTAACTTCCCATAAAGCTAGTATAACTCTTAAGCTTTTTGTTTTAAAAACCAAATATTACTCTTCTGTTAAAAATGATTCAATATTCTTTTTGAAATACTTCAAGATTCTTATCATTCAGGCTTAAGTCAAAAGACATTGCCGTAAAGTACGTCCAATTAACACACGTACGTCTACCGTACTATATATATACTTTAAAATATATCATGCTTAAGAGTATAGGAAGAATCAGATACCTTCTCGGCGCAAACCACCTGCCAAGGCGAATATGTCGCGCGCAGAGTATCGACCTATATCACCAACACGCCTATCAACGCCTGATCAGATCAGTATAAAGCTCTAAGCAGAGGTTCTATTCTATGGAAATTTGGGCAAGACTTCCTACCCTAAGTTATACGCCATCGTAAATACGCCTTATGTGATACATCAATTATTCTTCTTTTATACCCTTCTACTGTGATAACATTCAATTCTATCAGAATATCCTTCTAAGTATTTTACTTATTCCTATACTTCTACAGTATGTATTCTCTAATTCCAAACGAAGGATAAGTTTATTGACCTCGATAAGCCCAATATTATCCAAGTATAAACGTCGATCCTGAGCGAGGTTTAGCTCCTAATTTGTATGCTCCGATAGCTCCAAGAACCCTTAGAAGTTTCCAATCAACTTCTACTAAATACTATACGGATTTGGGCTAGGTATTTTGGTATAGTAACTACACTTGGAAGACAACTTTTCAATGGAGGGGTAGGTTTCGCTAGCCTAGAGTTGCTTGGCCTCACCTGTCAAAGGGAGAGAAGGCTTGACTAAAAGGCTGTGAGGAGAGGGGAGGATTTTCAAGACTTGGAGAAAGATTTGTGGATGAAGAACTCTTCATCTTAAGGGTATTTATAGGTCAAGCCATGGCCAACCAATGGCCAAGATGAAGCAAGTGCAAGGCAAGTGTAGGGTGAGGATTTTCCCAGTGTCCTTATCCATCCACTACACAAATATCCTACCAACTCCATGCCCATCCATTCGCCCTATTGTTCCCACGCCCATCAATGAGAGGGTGACAAGTGTCGCCTCTCGTTGGTCCAAAGTGTTCGTCTCGGAAAAATCCGCAAAAAATATAAATGACATAGCCGGAATTTTCCCGTCGCAAGTTTTGTAAAATGTTTCGTCGGAAAACGATTCTTTTAGTGAGTTGTGCCCAAAAAAACGTCCCATGCCTAAACTTTAAGGCTAAACTTTCATACGTACGCCCTCACGTACATACTCTGAAAATACGGGGTATAACATGCAAATTTTGAGTATACAGAATCAAACTCTTTCCAAGCTTGGTCATCCACTGGATGTTATAAAATCCAATCTTTTTCACGCCCATCAGCATGCCATGTCATGTACTTCGCCGTCTCTTCACACATAAATAACCTTTGCAAACTTTTTTTTTATTGGAAATTGCCTAAGAATATTATTATGAACCCTATGGATCTTTCCATTTTCATGTTGTGTGTCATTCTATGTATCATTCGACTTCCATCTTGGCCTCTCACAAACATGGCAAATAGCATTTGCATGTTCTTCCCAATACAACATGCAATCATTAGGACATGCATCTATCTTAGTATAATCCAAACTCCTAGTACTATTAGAACACTCTTTCACTTCATTAAAAGACTTAGGCAATTTTGCATGTAACACCTGAAGCTCTAATATATCACAAATGCAGCATTGGTAAGCTTGTGATCACACTTCAAAATAAATAGTTGAATCATAAAGGAAAGCTTTGAATGTTTCTTGCATCAGATATAGTTCCTCCCGACCTTCTTCAATTAACTTGAAAACTTTTTTGCCTCGTCATTCTCAGAAAAACATCACGAGCATCATTTAACAACTCATACGCCATCTTTGCAATCATCCATATTTGATAGTTCATCATGATCCGTATTAGTTCTTTCTCTTCAATTTCGATGTTACACCGTAATTCCGCAATACGTGTTTAAGAGAATGACGTGAGAATATACGACTTTAAGTTTGATACGAAGAAGGATTTCTTTTTCTACGGGAAAGTGATTTAGAACCTCGAAAGAATAATGTTTGTAAATTGAGACTCGTAAAATTTATCGGAATTATGGAAATGTCGGAAACGAAGTATATGGACGAATGAGAGGGCGACACGTGTCAACCCCCTACTTAGGCATGGACGAAAATGGACATGGAATTGGTCAAGTCTTGAACAAACCAAGGCTTGACATATTTGACTTAGTCAACTAGCCCACTTGACATTAGATCTTTTAACCCCAATAAATCTAGGCCACACAAGTTTTATAGTCTTGACCATTGGAAGTAGTATATCATCACACTAGTAGCAAGACAAGTCCTACACTTAGAGAAATTTTTGCAAAACTTTAGGTGTTCATAGTGTTGCTCTTGGCTTTGTGCCTAAATGGAAGACAAAAAAATTCATTTGTGGTTCATAATTCACAAGACTTTAACCCAAGGTTCCTAGGGGTATTGTAAGGATATCTCAATAGAAAGATCTCAGAAAAATGACGTTTTCACGTTAGTCGCAAGGCGAAAACCTAAGGTGTTCTTCAACTTTGAAGATGGAACTTGAAGAGGAGTTCTTCATGAGCTTCTAAGGAGTGCTTGGAGCGGATTGGAACATAAGAAGAGGAGATAAAAGTTGCTAAGGATCGACTTTTACGCTTGGACATTATTTGGGCTTATTGAGGTAAAATCTTCATCTTCTTAATGTAATTGAAGATTACATGTTATAGTAGCTAAGAAATGAGCATGTGGTATATAGAATGAAGTTTGAAAAGATTTGGATCATGTCGACATGTTAAAACCGAAAATGGACAAGTTAGTCATTAATGTTGTAATCAATTTGGTCGATAGTTACAATCATCACATGTTAAGGAAGAAAGGATTTATAGTTGTTGTAATTGTTATTATATATATAACATGTTGGAATAACAACTTGGATTGAAAAATGAATTGAAAGGAAATTGATAATTGTTATGACAATGGTAGCCGAATATGGCTTGGAAATATTGGACAGTTTTATATGAATTGTGGGGCAGAATTTTACACGTCCTATTAGGCGTGTAATTCCCTTTGTATTGCTGAATTGTTGGACCTTAAATGTGGCGTTTGGTTATTGATTTTCGGGCCTTGAAAAAGGTGGAAAAGTACGTAGAAACAAAGGAAGTGTTGCCCGATTTTCCGTAGAATAAGAGTCTTTATACTTAGAAATATTCTACGTTGAAAGCTAGAAGTTGATAGGCGACATGGTTATTATAGGTTGGCATTCTACGTGCGGCAAATTCAAGTTAGCAAGTGGATTAAGCCGAAGAGGTATGTGAACTCTTCTTATCTCTTGAGCATGAATCTTATGAAATGTATAGTACGGTAGACGTACGTGTTTTAAATGAACTCGATTTCATTTTGGTATCCTTGTATGGATTTTCGAAAGTGTAGTAACTCATTTTCAAAGAAGTATATTTTACTTGACTGGAAAAGTATAGAATACTTGATTTGGAAAAAGCATTGATAACTTGATATTCTAAGTTAAGAGACTTGATATCCTAAGTTAAAGAGACTTGATATTCTAAGTTAAGAAACTAGATTTCTAAAGTTAAGAGACTTGAAGTATTTTGAAAGTTATGTAACTTGATTTGAAAGTATAAGTCTTTTGGTTATAAAAAGAATGAATTAGTCTAAGACATAAAGAGTTATAACAGCTTTATGGGAAGTTAGTTATGACGGCTTTATGAAAGGTTAAAGATGTCTTAGTTTCTAAAGCATAAAGTTAGTATAACGGCTTTATGGGAAGTTGGTTATAACAACTTTATGGAAGGTTAAAATAATGGCTTTCTCTAGTAATGTAAACAAAGAAATGACTTGAAATAAAAAAGGGCAATTTGATTTAAAGGTATCAATTGCTTAAAGTTCTAAAGTAAGGGTCACTTGATTTAGAAGCCTAGAAATGTATTTCTAAAAATGTAGTGACTTGTTTGAAATGTAGACATGCCTTGATACTACGGGTGTTATCATCTTGGGGTTTTATATAAAAAGAGTCTTTTGAAAAGAATGAAGGTACGTAGTACTTTGGGTTAAATTCACGGATTTTTATGTGAAACGACTTGAGTTTATAAAATGAAATTCATTTTTGTATGATAATGAAAGTCTAAAGATTTTATGAACTTGCCTATGTTTGCTTGTGATAGCCTTGAGTGCAAGTATTATATGTTTACGCTACCGTGACTCTCAGTTGGAGGGTTGGCTGTCTTGTTGTGAATTTACTTGGACGTACTGACAGTGACGGAGGCTTCCACGGGTATGCTTCCATTGAGATTGATCCTTGGACATGCTTATACGATGTGGGATTCCGGGGCATGCGACCAGGATGCGGGTTAGATTCTGATTGTTTTGTTACTCCTGACATGCTTATACGATGTGGGATTCCGGAGCATGCGACCAGGAGGCGGGTTAGATTCCCGGATTGTTTTTATTACTCCATGGACATGCTTATACGATGTGGGATTACGGGGCATGCGACCATGATGCGGGGTAAATCCCCGGGTGATATTGTTATTCCATGGACTAGCCCTCCATGAGGTTTAGTGACACAGACGGTCCGTAGTTAGCTTTTGTACTTGCCGATCCATGGCGTCACATGACGGTGGTAGTTGGCTTTCGTACTTGCCCCCATCGGTTCTATGGCACAGTTTGGTACGATAGACTCTGGTAGATAGCTTTCGCACTTGCCCCGATCATATCTCGTGACGACAGGATGGATCTGGTAGTTGGCTTTCGTACTTGCCCGATCGATTGTTGACGCCGGATCCGTAGTTGGCTTTAGTACTTGCCCCGGTCAGTTTTATGATGCAGGGTGGATCTGGTGGTTCGCTTTCCTACTTGGCCCGTACAGTTTTTATGAACAGGTGGGACCCGGTGTTCATGTATACTTATTGGTGTTATATTATATCATGGACTGTCGGCAGTGAGGAAGGAGTTCCATGGGCATGAGACCCATGGTTATATGTGAGTAATGACTTGAGGGCTTGTGTCACGGACTTGACATGACTGATTATATAGTGTGTATTGTAGTTTGGTTATCATACATGTCTCTTGTTTTACATAGACTGTTATGATTTCATTCCAGTATTTTCAGTT
Organism: Przewalskia tangutica; assembly: GCA_029844215.1. NCBI lineage: Eukaryota > Viridiplantae > Streptophyta > Magnoliopsida > Solanales > Solanaceae > Przewalskia > Przewalskia tangutica. The sequence continues at coordinate 77,102,569 of CM056729.1, read as the reverse complement.
TTACATACTTGGTACATATTTCAGATCGACCTCCTTCGAAGTGCGTTCATGCCGCAAGTCGAGGTACATAGCTTGGCGATCCTCATTTCTTAGGATCACTCAATTGGTTGGGAAGCTCCATTATTTCGAGGCTTTGTATTTTGGTACATTCCTCGAGGTTGTAGATATATGTACATTCGGGGTATGGCGGGGCCCCGCCATCACACAGGTTGTTATGTCAAAACTCTTGAGGTCTGTAGTCATATTGGGTCGCTTGGGAACAAAAAGTAAAAGCTTTTGGTTTTACGTAGTTATGTGTATACTTTTGGAAGGTGGCCTTATCGGCTAGCCTGTTATTTATTTCTTGTTAAGTTTATGTATGTTGTGATTATCTCTCGATGTATACTGTAGTGGTGCCTGTGTAGGGCACGATCGGCCAGCGTCGAGTCGTGACATTCGATCCCTAATCATATAACTTATTTGTTCTTGGCACAAAACCATTACATATTAGGTGATCTCTCACAACATTCTCATGCCGCGATAACGATAGTGACAACTATCACATGGACAACAAATTTGGTTTCCTTGAGACTTTGTAGCAAAAGCCTTTTAATATACTCGCCTACTCCTCGTTCATATTCATCACTCCATTTGACAGTCATACACCACTCCTTATGTCACGATCCGATCTCGGGCCCGCGACTGGTGCCTTACCCCGGGCACCCTAGTGATACAATGTTATACCGATTTCCAGGTATGCGTGAGGCGTAGTACAAAGTTTAAGCCTTAAGTAGGCAAAGTGGCGAGATTTGTGCACAACTAGCGAAAAGAGTCGTTTTCCGACGAAACGTTTTCCGGACTTTGCGAAGGGAAAAATACGGCTATGTCATTTATAATTTTTGCGGATTTTTCCGAGAGATGAAATATTTTGGACCAACGAGAGGGTGACAAGTGTCACCCTCAAGTGGACGGTAAAGTGTGGGACGAACTTGGGCGTTTTTCCTTGGATTTTTTGTTAAGTAGTTGGTAGGATATTTTGTGTAGTTGATGAGCAAGTGGGACCCACAAACACTTGTCCAAATCTTGACCCTCCACTTGCCCCCCACTTGGCTTGATCTTGGCCATTGAATGTCCTATAAATACCCCTAAGTCAAGGATTTCTTCATCCAAAAATCATTTCTCCAAGTCTTCAAATCCCTCCCTTTGTTGGTGTTCTTCCAAGCTTCTCCCTCGGAAGCCTTGCCGAGAGTATACCCCTTGCCTAGTTGTTTTCAAATACACCCCCTTGGTAGAAAAGTATTCTCCAAGTATTGTTACTATTCCAAAATACCTTGGCCCAAATACCTTGTAGTATTCCAAGGTTACCCTTATACTAAAAGCCCAGAAATACTATTATACTTCTTTTAGCCACTAAACGAAACCCTAAGGAAAATCTTCATAGCGGGTTGAAGTATTAAGAAGAAGTTGCGTAGAACTTCTAAGGGTTGTTTGGAGCGGGTTGGAGCGCCCAGAGTAGGAGCTAAATGTTGCTCAGGATCGACATTTGAACTTGGATAATTTTGGGCTTATCGAGGTAAATATCTTATCCTTCTATTGTAATTGGAAATTACATACTGTAGTAGTATAGAAATGAATATAAGATTCATAGAAGGATATTACAGAAAAGAATTGAACTGAAATCACATCAGAAGAATATTAAAGAAGAAGATTAAATACGCATAGGTCAGTATTTAGAGAACTGTGTAATTGGCGGGTGGAAGTCGCCCAATTTTCCGTAGAATAAAGGAATCAGATCTAGAAATATTTTACTGAGTAGTCTAGACGCTGATAGAGTCTTATGACCGATTTAGGTTGAAATCGCGAGTAGCTGATTCTACTCGAAGGAGGAAAAGGATAACAGACTACAGATTTTGGAGCTATTTGCTAATAGTCGATAAATCGTCATGAGGTATGTGTTTCTTCCTATACTCTTGAGCATGATATTTTAAAAGTATATATATATATATATATATATATATATATATATATATATATATATATATATATATATATATATAGTACGAGAGACGTACGTGCTGTTAATCGAACGTAGTTTTACTACAATGTCTTTTGACTTAAGCCTGAATAATAAGAATCTTGAAGTATTTCAAAAGAATTAAGAATCGTTTTTGAAAGAAGAGTAATACTTGATTTTAAAAGCTTAAGAGTTATACTAGCTTTATGGGAAGTTAGGTATAACGACTTAAGAAAGATAAAAGAATGTTTTACTGATTTTAGAAGTTAAGAGACTTAATCTTAAAAGATAAGAGACTTGACTTAATTGAATTGATATGAAAGTTGTTAAGAAGTGTGAAACCTCATTCGTGAGTAGTAAGTACTTGGTTCTTAAAGAATAATGTTTCTTGATTTCTAAATGAGAATAAGTAAGGAACTTGATTTCTAAAAGAGACTTGAGGAAATCAAGAGTTTTGGTTTAAAAGAAAGGCATTGTTTTGTCTTAAATTCGTTTAAAACATAAAGTGTTATAAATAGCTTTATGGGAAGTTAGTTATAACGACTTTATGAAAACAAAAGAATGGTTTTATCAGTGGTTTTAAAGTGGTAACTTGACTTTAAAAGGAGAAGTGTTTTGGTCTAAAAAGAAGGCATGGTATTGTTTTAATTTTGGTGTAAAAGGAAAGTACGGTTGTTGTGGTTTCTTCAAAAATATTAGTCACTCTATTTTTTTATAATACGGCATCGGGTGACCTTGTAAAAGAAACAGATCTTTTAAAAGTATTTAACGACGTAGTACTTTGAGGTTAAAACCGGACTTTGGCATAAAATGAAAGTACTTCGAGTTGTGTGTAACTTGCCTATGTTTGCGTATGATAGCCTTTCGTGCTAGCATTGTATTTCTATACCACCGCGTCTCAATGGAGGCGGCCGATTTGTTATGATATTACTTGGGCGTCCGGCGGACGAAGAATTCCGCACACGCTCGCGCTGATAGTGTTATTCCATGGACTAGCCCTCCACGAGGTTTCTACCGATTCTACCTTGGTATCCGTGGTCGCTTTCGTGCTTGCCCGTCTCGTGGTGATTCGGCCTTGGTACCTGGTAGTTAGCCCTCGCACTTGCCCGCTCGCTTTAGTGGCGGTCTCGTGATACGCTGGTATCCGTAGTTAGCTCAGACGCTTGCCCGGCCAACTCGTGACGCGCCTTGGTATCCGTAGTCGGCTTTTGCTCCCGTATCGCCGTGGCGAGTCTCGATGCGCCTTCGTATCCGTAGTTAGCTCGTACTTGCCGGCCGCCACGTGACACGGCCTTGGTATCCGTAGTCGGCTTTCAGACTTGCCCGTGACGCCCGTGGTTTGATTGTATAGTATTGATTGTATAGTATTGATAGTGCGGCTTTGGTATCCGTAGTTAGCCGCATTTGTCCCGGTTTTATGACTCGTAGGACTTGGTGTTCATATGTACTCCTTGGTGTTATTATATCATAGACGGCCGTGATGGGAAGGTATTCCACGCATGATTGATGTTAGGCGTGAGACCCATAGTTATATTTGAGTGATGACTTTGAGGCGTGAGTCCTCGACTTACATGATCTTATTATGGATCAGTAGTTTGGTTATCATACATGTCTCCCGCCATATATAGATCGCTATGATTTCATTTATGATTTTTCGCCACATACTTGGTACTGTTGATCGACCTCGCCCGGGCTGCGTTCATGCCGCAGGTAGGTACACCATCGTTGATCTCGCCATAGGATCACAGTTCAGAACAGAAGCTCCGCTTCTCCGAGGCTTATCTTTGGTATAGTCCTCATCAGTAGGTACTTGTACATTCGAGTATGGCGGGTCCCTGTCCCGTCATGTTGTATAAAAACTCTTAGAGGTCTGTAGTACTGTTGTGGGCAGGGTTTGTAAAAAGGATTAAACTGTTCGGTTTGAAAGATTTGTATATATATATATACAGAAGGCAACTGTTTTGGTTGGCCTGTTTATTTATCATATCTCTTGTTTCATTTAAGTTTTATTTCACGATTTCTCGATGTTGTATCACTAGGTGCCCGGTAGGCACGATCCACGCCCCTGGTTCGGTCGTGACAAAAGTGGTATCGAGCGATTAATCCTCGGAAAGTGTCATGCATCGTGTCTAGTAGAGTCTTGATTATCGCTGTGTTGCGCACCACATCTATAATCGTGAGGTCAGGACATTTAGGATTGGTTTCATTCTTCTCATTCCGAGATCGTGCCTTAGAGGTGTTATAAGTCGACCCTCGACGCATTTCGTTTTTACGCTTATGCTTCCGCGCACGCAACCCCGCCCGGATAGGCAAGGTAGCCGAGGAAATCCTGGTAGGATACGAGGAGAACGGGGCGCAGCCCGATCATTACTCGAGATAGTGCTTGACGGCGAAGTTTTGCGACGCCGCCACCTCGAGAGTTTAGAGCCGCAGCAGCCGGCAGCCGAGACCACAAGCACTGAGACTCACCCCACATCCCGGAGCAGAGGAGATGGGTTACGCGAGACGGCCCGCTTATTGGCCGTGATAGTGGCAAGGCACGAGGATAAGCCGGATCACAGCGATTCCAGATCTGCAGAGTACCCGTAGTTCACCCGGAGCAGATAGTTTGAGATCGCGGACTTTCGAGCCGCAGCCCGCCGTTGTTTTATGGATCGAGGATCGAGGATGATTCGCAGGAGTTCATCGCAGCTACATGGATCATGAGAGTGATCAAGGCTTCGAGACCGAGTCGGTGGTCTTAGGTTCGCATCGGCGCGTGATCCGCAATGATCGTTTGATTCACTGAGCTATCCGGGGAGCACGCGCCTCCTATTTGGGACGAGTTCTCGTGGCATTCCTTGCACATTTCTTGCCTCCACAGATGGCGAGGGCTCGCCGACAGATTTTTGGTGCTGAGGCAAAGCGAGTACAATGTGGAGTTCGACTCATTGGCTCGGTATGTCCCCGCGTTAGTAGCCGAGATGGAGGACAGAGTGCACCGCCACGTCACCGCTAGATGACTACTTGGCGAGGCTTGTTTGTAGCTCTTCACCGCATGGACATTGCCCGCACGCAGCTTACGCACGGATGTGAGCGGAGAGGTCGGCTTGAATGACCAAGATCAATGTAAGAGGCCGTAACAGCAGGTCCTTTGATAACTTTCGAGGCGCATCGCCAAAGAAGAAAGTTATGTACCTCCGCCAAGATGCAGTGGTCCTCCGCGCCTTCGGGACGCCAGATATTCGCGAGCAGTCAAGGCTCCTAGGTTTCAGATTTTCAGGGGAGTAGGAATGCTCGCTGGATAAGGTCACCCTTGTCTCAGTGTGGCCATTGTGGAAAACTTCATAAGGGAGGATGTCGTACTAGTTTGGGAGATTGTCATGCCATGCGCCAACAGGCCATTTGGCAAGAGATCGTCCACTGTGGTAACACCGTAGATAGCACGACTACGAGATCGCCATGTTCTTCATCTTCCATAGCTAGGCGGGATGTTCAACACCTGTGCCACTACAGAGGTCGCGGTAGGAGTTCCCAGTTTTAGCGGTCCTTTGAACCGCCTACCTTTTCAGGTATATCCTTAACCCTCTAGAGTTATGCATGCGTGATACGATGATTATATGTTGAGTACTTTGTACAGATAGCATTGTGTATATTGTGGTTTAGAGACATGGTTAGTTGAAAGAATAAGTATGGGGACAGGGAAGGTATGAACCTTAGAATATTACACGTTAAGACCTTAGATGTAAGTAGGCCAATAAAAGATTTTACGGTTAGTCTTTGTCAAAATACTTGGTATGCGTATAAATGTATTATGGGATAATTCCATGGGTTGTGTAAGATGAGAGTGGTAGCTTTCTGGACTTGAATAGGTAAGATTGTTTCGGGTCGGGAGAACAAGTGTTTGGCGATGGAGGTCGGGCCGAGGACGATTACGGGTCAACCCAGAGTCTTGACGGTGCTGGGTCGGTTCGTGGTCCCGGTGGTAGCGCCACGAGGTGCTAGGCCCATGTTTAGATGACCATCGATGAGTTCGTGGATATGTTCGACCAGAATCGGATCGTGAAGGCCGGGAATGGCCTTAAAAGAGATCGAGGCTAGTAAGATGACCAAGTTTGGAGGTGGTGACTCCAAAGTTTTGGAAACTGAAGCGATGATTGAAGTATGGTACGTATTCTAGAAAGAGTTCAAGTGTTCGAGAAAAGTACGACGAGTAAGGAAAGAAGTGAACATGTGCTGAGAGAATAGAAATGATCATTACTTTTGTGAAGTAAAGGTGCAAAGGGGATATCTTTTAGACCGTGGAAGCTTTTGTAATTCTGAGGTGATTCCTCGCTGACTCGGGATAAGTATTTGCGTATGTGTTATTTGGTGGCGGGTGTGGCATTGGAAACTTGTTGTGAGGAATCAGATCGTTATCCGCTTGAGAAGGAACATTCGGACGAATGTTTCTGGCGAGGGAGAATGTTATACCGTATTTCAGGTATGTACGAGAGGCGTGACGTGAAAGTTTAAGCCTTAAGTAGGCAAAGTGGCGAGATTTGTGCACAACTAGCGAAAGAGTCGCTTTCGACTAAACGCTTTCCGGATTTCGAAGGGAAAATACGCTATGTCATTTATAATTTTTGATTTTTCCGAGTGATGAAATATTTTTGGACCAACGAGAGGGTGAGTGTTACCTCAAGTGACGTAGGGACGACTTAACGCGTTTTCCTTGGATTTTTGTCAAGTAGTTGGTAGGATATTTTGTGTAGTTGTTGAGCAAGTGGGACCCACAAACACTTGTCCAAATCTTGACCTCCACTTCCCCACTTGGCTTGATTCGCCATTGAATGTCCTATAAATACCCTAAGTCAAGGATTTCTTCATCCAAAAATCATTTCTCCAAGTCTTGAAATCCTCCCCTTTGTTGAAGTGTTCGTCAAGCTTCTCCCCTCGAGAAGCCTCGCCGAGAGTATACCCCTTGCCTAGTTGTTTTGAAATACACCCCTTGGTAGAAAAGTATTCTCCAAGTATTGTTACTATTCCAAAATACTGGCCCAAATACCTTGTAGTATTCCAAGGTTACCCTTATACTAAAAGCCCGAAATACTATTATACTTCTTTTAGCCACTAAACGAAACCCTAAGGAAAATCTTCATACGGGTTGAAGTATTAAGAAGAAGTTGCGTAGAACTTCTAAGGGTTGTTTGGATCGGGCCGAGCGCCTTAGCAGAGCTAAACGTTGCTCGGGATCGACATTTGAACTTGGATAATTTTTGGGCTTATCGAGGTAAATATCTTATCCTTCATTGTAATTGGAAATTACATCGTAGTAGTATAGAAATGAATATAAGATTCATGTATGATATTATGTAAAAGAATTGAATCAAATCACATCGTAAGAATATTAAAGAAGAAGATTAAATCAGACGTACATGTGACAGTATTCTGATGAACTTGTGTAGTTGGCGGGTAGGAAGTCACGCCCAATTTTCCGTAGAATAAAGGAATCAGATCTAGAAATATTTTACAGAGTAGTCTAGACGCTGATAGACTCTTATGACCGATATAGGTTGAAATCGCGAGTAGCGTATTCTACTCGAAGGGTGGAAAAGGATAACAGACTACAAGATTTGGAGCTATTTGCTAATAGTCGATAAATCGTCAGCGGTATGTGATTCTTCCTATACTCTTGAGCATGATATTTTAAAAGTATATATATATAGTACCGGTGACGTCGTCGTTAATCGAACGTAGTTTTACAATGTCTTTTGACTTAAGCCTAAATAATAAGAATCTTGAAGTATTTCAAAAGAATTAAGAATCGCTTTTGAAAGAAGAGTAATACTTGGTTTTAATAGCCAAGAGTTATACTAGCTTTATGGGAAGTTAGGTATAACGACTTAAGAAAGATAAAAGAATGTTTTACTGATTTTAGAAGTTAAGAGACTTAATCTTAAAAGATAAGAGACTTGACTTAATTGAATTGATATGAAAGTTGTTATGAAGTGTGAAACCTCATTCGTGAGTAATAAGTACTTGGTTTGTAAAGATTAATGTTTTACTGATTTCGGAAATGAGAATAAGTAAGGAACTTGATTTCTAAAAGAGACTTGAGGAAATTGAAGAGTTTTTGGTTTAAAAGAAAGGCATTGTTTTGTCTTAAATTGGTTTAAAATATAAAGTGTTATAACAGGTTTATGGGAAGTTAGTTATAACGACTTTATGAAAACAAAAGAATGGTTTTATCAGTGGTTTTAAAGTGGTAACTTGACTTTAAAAGGAGAAGTGTTTTGGTCTAAAAAGAAGGCATGGTATTGTTTTAATTTTGTTGTAAAAATAAAGTACTAAGTTGTTGTGGTTTACTGAAAAATGTTAGTCACACTATTTTTTTTATAATAAGTTCATCGGGTGACCCTTGTAAAAGAAACAGATCTTTTAAAAAGTATTTAACGTACGTAGTACTTTGAGGTTAAAACCTGGACTTTGGCATAAAATGAAAGTACCTTGAGTTGTGTGTAACTTGCCTATGTTTGCGTATGATAGCCTTGTCGTGCTAGCATTGTATTTCTATACCACCGCGTCTCTCAATGGAGGGCCGGCTGATTTGTTATGATATTACTTGGACGTACCGGCAGTGACGGAGAATTCCACGGGTACGCTCCTGTTGATAGTGTTATTCCATGGACTAGCCCTCCATGAGGTTTCTTACTGATTCGGCCTTGGTATCTGGTGGTCGGCTTTCGTACTTGCCCCGTCTCGTGGCTGATTCGGCCTTGGTACCTGGTAGTTAGCCCTCGCACTTGCCCCGTTCAGTTTAGTGGCGAAGTCTCGTGATACGGCCTTGGTATCTGGTAGTTAGCCCTCGTACTTGCCCCGGTCAGCTACGTGACACGACCTTGGTATCTGGTAGTCGGCTTTCGTGCGCCCATATCGCCCGTGGCGGAGTCTCGTGATGCGGCCTTGGTATCTGGTAGTTAGCCCTCGTACTTGCCCCGGTCAGCTACGTGACACGGCCTTGGTATCTGGTAGTCGGCTTTCGTACTTGCCCCGTATCAGCTCCGTGGTTTGATTGTATAGTATTGATTGTATAGTATTGATAGTGCGGCTTTGGTATCTGGTAGTTAGCCTTCGTACTTGCCCCGTACGGTTTTATGACTCAGGTAGGACTTGGTGTTCATATGTACTCCTTGGTGTTATTATATCATAGACTGCCGGCAGTGAGGAAGGTATTCCACGGGCATGATTGATGTTGAGGGCGTGAGACCCATAGTTATATTTGAGTGATGACTTTGAGGGCGTGAGTCCCTGACTTACATATTTATCATCGGGAAGCTCCGTTTCTCGGAGGCTTATCTTTGGTATAGTCCTGTCAGAGGTACTTGTACATTCGTGGTATGGCGGGCCTCCCCCGCCATGTTGTATAAAATCTTAGAGTCAGATAATCTTGTTGTGGCGGGGTTTGTAAAAAGGATTAAACTGTTCGGTTTGAAAGATTTGTATATATATATATACAGAAGGCAACTGTTTTGGTTGGCCTGTTTATTTATCATATCTCTTGTTTCATTTTAAGTTTTTATTTCCGCTGATTTCTCTGATGTTGTATCACTAGGGTGCCCGTAGCACCGATCCACGGCCCGGTTGGTCGTGACATACAACATCGAGAAAATCAATAAAATAAAAACTTAAACATGAAACAAGACATAAAGTAAGACATGTGCAGCAACCAAACCTGGTCACCTTCGTATATATATATAAACCGAACAGCTTAAAATCCTTTACAAACCTCCACAACAAGCATTCTGCACTCTAAGGATGTAACAACAACTATGACGACAGGCCCCCGCCATACTCGAATGTACAAGTACCTACAATGACAGGACTATACTAAAAGATAAGCCTCCTGAGAAACGGAGCTTCCCAAACGCAATCGCGATCCTATGAGCGAGGATCAACAATCGTGTACCTACCGCGGCATGAACGCAGCCCCGAGGTCGATAACAGCACCAAGTATGTGAAACTGAAAATACGAATGAAATCACATTTCATCATTTTATAAAACCATTTCGCATAAGTAAATAAGCATGTCAAGTAAGGGACGCGTCCTCAAAATCATCACTCACATAACTATGGGTCTCACGCCCACAATATCAATCATGCCTTGGAACTCTTCCTCACCGGCAACATGATGTAAAACAACACCCATATGTGAACTCAACACTAGATCCTGCGCATCATCAAACCGACGGGCAAGTAGAATAGCCAACTACCGATCCGGCTAGTCATAAAACTTCACGCCAACTAAGCCAACTACGGATCCAAAACTAGCCACGCATCGCCGAGGCAAGTATCTTAAGCTAACGTGCAGCCTACCGTCACGAGATATGACCGTGGCAAGTATCTTAAGCTATCTACCGTAGCTGCGATACACAAGAAATGACCAGACAAGTATCTAAAGTGTGCAGAACCATGTACAAATCAAACCCGTGATCGCCGTCACGCGGCAAGCTTCACGGATTAGCGGTCCATGGACTAATAACATAACCCGGTTTTAACCCTCACAATGACCGCATGCCCCGACATCTTAACTCGCAGATAAGCATGGCGTGAAACCATCCCTATCGGACGATACCCGGACCATCCATCGTGTCGATGTCCAAAGGAAATAACAAGATAATACTCAAAGTGGGCCACGCGAATACCCGCGCCACCCAACGGTCAAGATGTCCAAAAGAAATAACAAGATAACACTCATAATGGAAGCATACCCGTGGACCATCCATCGTCGATGTCCAACAATAAACCAAATAGCCGGCCCTCCACCGAGAGACACGGTAGCACAAAATCAAAACACTTACACAACAAAGGCTATCACAACAAGCATAGGCAAGTTCAACGTACTTTCATTTTATGTCAACAATCCGGGTTTCAACCCAAAATACTACATACTTTCATTCTTTAAAAAAAATACCTCTTTTTACGTAAAAGCCACACGATACTAATACTCGTGGTATCAAAACATGTTTTCCTTTCAAACCAAATTACTACACCTTCCGAAAATCTTTATAAGGCTTTTTAAAATCAAGTACTCTATACTTTTTAAACCAAGTGCTTTTCTTTTAAAACAACATCAATGTATACTTTTAAAACCCAAGTAACTTACTCTTTTCAAAACAAGTAACCCATACTTAAATCAAGTTACTTCTCCTTTTCCGAAATCAAGTCGTTTATAAGTCAAGTCTCTTATCTTTCAAGATCAAGTCTCTTAACTTTCAAAATCAAGTTGTTTAGCTTTCAAAATCAAATATTTCTTTTATCTTCATAAAGTCGTTATAACTAACTTCCCATAAAGCCATTATAACACTTTATGTTTTAAACAAACAAAATTCATTTAGCACACATACGTCTACCGTACTATATAGTTCACAACAATCATGCTCAAGAGTATAGGAAGAGGTTCACATACCTCGCGACGATTATCGACAATTAGCAAAACGCTCCAAAGTACTATAACCCTGCTAGCCTTTTCCACCCTTCAGGTAGAATATGCTACTCGCAGTATTTCAACCTATAAAGGCCACAAAACGTCTATCAACTTCTCGATCTCTTTGTAGCACATTTCAAAGTACAAGGTTCCTTATTCTACGGAAAATTCAGACCTCCCCAGAATAACATAAAACTCCTCCTCTATCAAGGCCGCTACCAAGCCAACAACTCGAGGGGGTTACACGCCTAACCGGACGTGTACAACTCGCCCACAATAATACTACAAGTCTCATCAGAATACCGCCCAATGTAAATACAGCTTCAATTCTTTATAATTGTCACGACCTGCCTCGGCTCGGATCGTGCCTTACCCGCACCCAAGTAGTCATACATCGAGTAATCAGAACATAAAAACAAGACATGAAACAATTGTAAATGAGACACATTTTATCGAGAGAAAGTCGCCTTTCTGCATATATATATATACAAAGTTTGAACAGCTACATCCTTTACAACCTCGCCACAACAAAGGCATGCACTTCTAAGAATGTGACAACAACTATGACGGGACAGGGCCCCGCCATACCCCTGAATGTACAAGAACCTACAACTCAGGGAACATACCAAAAGATAAGCCTCCGGAGAAACGGAGCTTCCCAATACGCTGGACGGTAATCCTAAGAGCGAGGATCAACAACCGATGTATCTCTACCTGCGGCATGAACGCAGCCCCCCGAAGGAGGTCAGTACAACAGGTACCAAGTATGTGAAACTGAAAATACTGAAAATGAAATCATAATAGTCCATATAAAACAGGAGACATGTATGATAACCAGGCTACAGTTCACAACATAAAAGCAGTCATGTCAAGTCAGGGACTCACGCCCTCAAAGTCATCACTCAAATGTAACCCGGGAGTTTAACCCGCACAACGGCCGTACGCCAAGATCTTACCTCAGATAAGCATGTCCATGGTACCATACTAATGGAATCATACCCGTGTGCGACCCATCGTGTCAGTATGTCCAAAAGAAATAACAAGATAACAAACATGAATGGAAGATACTCGGCCACCCATCGTGTCGGTATATCCAAAACAAATAACAAGATCATACTCCTAATGGAAGCATACCGGCCACCCATCGTGTCGGTATGTCCAAAAGGAAATAACCGGATAACAATCAAAATGGAAGCATACTCGCGCCACCCATCGTGTCGTGATGTCCAAAACAAATAACAAGATCATACTCCTAATGGAAGATACCCGGCCACCCATTGTGTCGGTATGTCCAAAAGGAAATAACCAGATAACAATCAAAATGGAAGCATACTCGGCCACCCATCGTCGGTATGTCCAAAGCAAATAACAAGATAACACTCCAATGGAAGCATACCCGGCCACCCATCGTGTCGGATGTCCAAAAGGATCGATTAGTGGAAGCATACCCGTGGGCCACCCATCGTGTCGATGTCCATCAATCACCAGATAGTCGCCTCCAACGAGACGCCAGAGTACGTAAATACAACATTTGCACAACAAAGGTTATCACCATAAGCATAGGCAAGTTCAACAAATCCGGGTTTTAACCCCAAAGTACTACATACATTAACTCTTTAAAAGATCCGTTTCTTTCACAAAAGTCACACAATACCCGTAGTATAAAAATAGAGTGACTATCTTTTAAGTAAACTAAAACACTTCCCTTTGTAAAATCAAGTAACAACATTATTTTCCAAACGCTCAGTTTGCCTAATTTCAAATGCTCAAGTTTCTCATTTTCAAAGGTTTCGTAGTTCATAGTTTTAATCACTTAATAATATAATTCTCCTTTAAAACAAATTGAGAAACATATGCCTTATGTGTGAGTAGGTTTATTCTTGTTTATAACAATCTTATTAAAGAAGTCATGATCTAGGAAATGTAATATCATTTTGTCTCATCTTAGCTTCTATGCAGATGGAGGTTTCTACTGGTTTTTAATAACACTTTATTAGTCAATACATTTCCCTTTATTAGCGCACGTGGTTTGTTCGATACTTATTCGATTTCCAAATCAAGAAACATTAGTCCTTATAAAAACCAAGTACTCATTACTCATGAATGAGGTTTCACACTGTTTAACAAAATTCATATTAATTCAATTAAGTCAGGTCTCTTATCTTTTAAGATCAAGTCTCTTAACGTCTTTAAAATCAATAAACCATTATTTTTATCTCTCTTAAGTCGTTATACCTAACTTCCCATAAAGCTAGTATAACTCTTGATCTTTTAAAACCAAGTATTACTCTTCTTTCAAAACGATTCTTAATTCTTTTGAAATACTTCAAGATTCTTATTATTCAGGCTTAAGTCAAAAGACATTGCCGTAAAACTACGTTCAGTTAACGACGACGCCACCGTACTATATATATGTTCTTTTAAAATATCATGCTCAAGAGGATAGGAAGAATCACATACCTCGCGACGATTATCGACTATTAGCAAATAGCTCCAAAGCATCAGTCCGCTAGCCTTTTCCACCCTTCTAGTAGAATACGCTACTTGCGATTTCAACCTATAACGGCCATACAAGTCTATCAACGTCTAGACTACTCAGAGAATAATTCTAGAATCTGATTCCTTATTCTACGGAAAAATTGGCAAGACTTCCCTACCACAAACTACACAATTCTACTCAGTAAATTCTATGTAAATCTGATTCATCTTCTTCTTTAATATTCTTCTGATGTGATTTCAATTCAATTCTCTTCTTTTATACCATCCTTATATACGTCTTATACTCACTTCTATACAACTACAGTATGTAATTTCCAATTACAATAGAAGGACAAGAGTATTTACCTCGATAAGCCCAAAATTATCCAAGTTTATATGTCGATCCTGAGCAACGTTTAGCTCCTATTCAACGCCCAACCCGCTCCAAACAACCCTTAGAAGTTCTACGCAACTTCTTCTTAATACTTCAACCCGCTATGAAGATTTTCTTTAGGGTTTCGTTTTTGTGACTGAAGGGAAGTATAATAGTATTTCTGGGCTTTTAGTATAGGTGTAACCTTGGAATACTACAAGGTATTTGGGCCAAGGTATTTTGGTATAGTAACACTACTTGGAGACAACTTTTCTACCAAGGGGGGGGGGTATTTTACGAAACAACTAGGCAAGAGGGGTTTCACGAGGGCCTCTCGGGGAGGGAGGCTTTGGACGAAAAACTACACAAAGGGAGGGAGTATTTTCCTTGGAATTTCACAAGTGTGGATGAAGAACTGGTCTTGCATTAGAGGGGTATTTATAGGACATTCCATGGCCAAGATTGCGCCAAGTGGGGGGGCAAGTGGAGGGTCAAGATTTGGACAAGTGTTTGTGGGTCCCACTTGCTCATCTACTACACAAAATATCCTACCAACTCTCGACTAGAAACAAGGCCAAAACGCCACAAAAATCGCCCACTGAGGTGACAAGTGTCGCCTCTCGTTGGTCCAAAATATTTCATCTCTCAAAAATCCGCAAAAATAAAAAACGAAATAGCCGCAATTTTCCCTTCGCAAAGTCCGGAAAACGCTTCGGAAACGATTCTTTTGCTAGTTAGGCACAAAATTTCGCCCTTAGTCTTCTTTAAGGCTTAAACTTTTGACGCACGCCTCACGCATACTGAAATACCGGGTATAACAATAATCATCCTTCCAATATATCTTATACTTAATTCTAATCTACAACAATATGTAATATCCAATTACAATAGGGGGACATAGATCATTACCTCGATAAGCCCAAAATTATCCAAGATGAATAAGTCGATCCTGAGCAACGTTTAGCTCCAACTCCTTACGTTCCAACTCGCTCCAAGCAACACTTAGAAGCTCCTAACCAACTCCTCTTCAAGATCTAACTCCAAAAAGTGAAGAACTCTTAGGCTCAACTATGGCAAGTTTCGGCCAAGGTGTATTTCTAAGGCTAGGGGTGTGAAATCTTTTCCAACTCTTGGTACACAATCTTCCTAACACCCTAAGTAAGAACACTTATAAGTTTAAGGATTTTTGGACAACTTTTGCTCAAGAAATCTAGGCAAAGCCGAGCAACTAGTGGAAGGGAGGAGTATTTTTGTCTTGGAAATTATCTCAAGTGTGGATGAAGAAGTCTTGCTATCAAGGGGTGTATTTATAGAGAAATCAAGGGCCAAGATCAAGGCAAGCGTGTGGTGAGATTGGGGTACAAGTGTGTGTGTGGGTCCCACCTCCAAGTGTCCACACAAAAATCAAGACAAGTTGGCTAGACACTGCAAGCCATTTCGCCAAGGCCACTGGTCACACCTAATCGGCCAACATGGCCACATGGGGGTGACACGTGTCTCCCCCTACTCGTCCAAAATATTTCATCTCCCAAAAATATCCAAAATATCGAAAATCTTGAAAGCAAAGTGGGCCCCACAAAACCGTAAATTTTTCCCCGTGGGCCCCACGGGACCAATTCCGAAAATAAAATTCCATAATTCTAATATAATCCAGGAAGTCCAAATACCAAATCTGGGAATCCAATTCCCATTAACGAACCTTTTTCCTTCACAAAAACCGAAAACTTTTCCGTCGAAAAATCACATCTTTCTTCCTTTTCAATATTACTGTCGTATTCTCGTACGTACGTCCTCACATACATACCCTGGAACTACGGGGTGTAACACCTTAGTTCCACAATCTATTTCCCCAATGTAATATTTAAGAGACTAATAAACAAAATTTGGAAATACATACAGTAAACAAATTAAATTACATTCTCTGTAATTTAATTTGGAAATACAATTTACAAATAAATAAAATGTGGGAAGAACAATGAATAAAATCTGAGCAGTTCGATTTGAGCAGTCCGACGAAGCAACGACGGTAAAATCTGAGCAAATCTATACACAACAGTAATATAACCTTGAATTAACAATGGTAAAACATGACAGGGAAGGTAAAATGACGGTAAAACATAATCTAACCTTGGAGAAGAGGGAAGAGCAGTTCGACGAGCAGTGAAAGCTGGGTAACGCGACGGCGAGCAGTGGAAGGGTAAGGCGACGGCGACAGCGAGCAGTGGAAGGGTAAGGTGACGACGAGGTTGGTAGATGCGACGACGAGCTGGGGGAAGGGGATGCGACGGCTAGGGATTAGGAAGAAGAAGGGGGCTAAGTATCGGGTATCTGAAATAAAATGTGACCCGTTGTGTAATTTGGGGATATTAAAACATACGAACCGTTGTATTAGACTTGGACAGTCGTTGTATTAGATATGCTAATGCGACGGTCGTGTTTGGGCATTACATTAGACGATATAAACCGTCGCATTAGCCTATCTAATGCAACGGCCATAAAATACCATTGCATTAGCATATTTTCTGATTTGTTATAACTTGAACCCGTCGCATTAGCCACATCTAATGTAATGGTACTACATATGGCGTTGCATTAGACCTATATGAGTCATCGCATTAGCCTATAATTGTAGTAGTGGTTCTTGAACTGAGCTAAGAACAATGGTTGTACATTTTGGTGGACTGGTGCTCATAGGTGTGGTGTTTGTGGTGTTGGAAGACATAGGGGATGTTTCCATGGGAGAGTTTGAAGGAGATGGTTTAGGGGTTTTGAGGTTTTTGGATGAAGAGTAAAGTGATGGTTCCATCGGTTTGGTAGGAGTTTTACCGAGAATGATGTGATCTTTTCCTCTTTTTTATTTTTACTTTTTCGGAAAAGACAAAGATGGTAAAAAGGAAGAACAAATAGGGTAGATATTTATACTCTTGGCAATTTGTAAAATTCCTTATTTTTAGGTGTTTGAGTTTTATTCAAAAACTTGCACCTAAAATCTTGGGATAAAAAAATAGACATCATATTTTGGAATTTAATCTTATCCTATTAAAGTTTGAATTCCAATTAAAAATATGGCATAAAAATAAGGAAGATAAATAACTGATTTTTCAAAAGTCAGTTACGAGCAACGTCCCAATAAATATCATTATCTAAAAATATCAACAGCAATGTTGGCAACATTTTGGACAACACAAGTATTATGATCCGCAAGAATTTTTTTTTTTGGCAACAAATCAAGACACGTTTTATATGTATTTTATGAGTTTAACCACTGGATCAATGTAACATTTTCTCATCGTGTCCTTGATGTAATCATAAAACACATAAAAAATTATTTTTTGTGTCAAAAATAAGAATACTTATTTAGTATTCTTATAATTCTTTTATAGCACTTGATACTCCTATAGAATAGGAACAATATTTTTTCAAGGGCTTTGCCCATTTTGCACAGTTGCCAAATATTGTAAAGACTTTGCCTTATTTTGATACTCCATTTTTATGATATCTAATATCATCGCAGAGAACGGTATCACTTTGAAATCATGTTCTTATTGAAGGATCATGCTTGTGTGACCAAAATTAATGCACTATACAATAACAATAATTAGATTATGATATTACATAAGTAAATGTCACCCGAAATGTTAGAGACATTTTAGCCAACATTCACCAAAAATGCCTTTTTAGATATTATAAAGACCAAGAGATTTTTTCAAACTAGAAAATCTCTCATGGTGTAAGGCTTTTGTAAAAATATCAACTAGTTGATAAAAAGTGTCAACATGTTCAATTTGAACTAGCTGTTTTTCAACCAAATCTCTTAAAAAAATGATTTCTAATATCAATATGTTTTGTACGTGAGTGCTGAAGTGGATTTTTTGAAATATTTATGGCACTCAAATTATCACAGTACAAAACTAAGATATTATTTGAAAACCCACAGTCGTCTAGCATGTGCCTTAACAATATTAATTGAGAGCAACAACTTCCACCTGCTACATATTCAAATTCGGCAGTTGAAAATGCGACACGGTTTTGTTTACGACTATACTATGAAACAAGATTATTGCCAAGATAAAAACATCGTTCACTAGTACTCTTTCTATCATCCACATCACCAGCCCAATTCGAGTCACTATACCCTATTATTAGGATTAGTGTCTTTGGAATACCAAATTCCTAACTCACATGTGCCAGCAACATATCTAATGATACTTTTTACGATATTTAAGTGGGAGATTTTGGGACAGGCTTGGAACCGAGCACAAACACAACTACTAAACATTATATCAGGACGACTAGCAGTGAGATATAGAAGTTACCTATCATAGATCGATACAATATTGGGTCTACTTTTTCACCAACATTATCCTTACATATCTTCTTCGACGAAACAATTGGAGTTTTCATATGCTTAGCATTTTCCAATCCAAACCTCTTAACTAGATTCTTGGCATATTTGCTCGGGAAGATGAAGATTCCATCTTTACTTTGCTTAATCGCAAGCCTAAGAAAAAAGTTAGTTCCTCAATCATGTTCATCTCAGATTGATGACATTGCTTCAACAAATGTTGTTAGGTAAGAATGTGAGGTCGAACCAAAAAATATGTCATCTACATATATTTGAGCAATAATGATATATATATCGTGATGTTTAATGAATAAAGTACGATCAGCTTCACCACGGTTAAAATTAAATTCAAGAAGAAAGTTAGTTAAACGACCATACCATGCACGAGGAGCTTGTTTCAATCCATACAAAGCCTTATTGAGCTTGTATACATAGTGTGGATGGTAAGGATCTTCAAATCCTTTTGGTTGTTCAACATAGACTTCCTTATCTAGAAAACCATTTAAGAATGCACTTTTTACATCCATTTAGTGTAAAGTAATTTTCAGAAACCAGGCAATGGCAAGAAGTAGTCTAATTGATTGAATTCTAACCACAGGTGTGAAGGTTTCATCATAATCGATTCCTTCAATCTGAGTGTCACGACCCGTTCCCGGGCCCGTGACTGGTGCCTTACCCGGACACCCAAGTAGCCAAACATCAGAGTAACCAGCGGAATATAACCAAGACATGAAACAACAAAAGTAAGAATAGTCTATCCAAGAAAAGTTGCCTTTCGGCATATATATATAATTACCCAGTAGTGAACAGTTACAATTCCAAAATGCGACAGGACTACAGACCTCTAAGGAAATGTAAAAACTATGACGGGACATGGCCCCGTCATACCCCTGAATGTACAAAATATCTACGACACCAGGGAGAACCATACCAAAAGTCGAGCCTCCGGAGAAATGGAGCTCCTGACACCAGAGTAAAGATCCTAAGACTGAGGATCCGCTACCTGCTTCCCTTTACCTGCGGCATGAACGCAGCCCCCCGAAGGAGGTCAGTACAACAAGTACCAAGTATGTGAAACTGTAAAGTACAAATATATATACATATATAAAACCTTAACATTTTTAAAACCAATTCACAAATATGTATGAAAACAACCGAGTTAACTGCACATAGTGCCACATCACAAACACGAGCAATAATAGGTATATCAGTAATGTGTCTTTTCTAGGCCGCGAATGATCGGCAAGGCCAATCGCCCATAGTATCATTATGCATGCCTAATCACGACTCCCGATCGCGATAGGCCACATAGGCCCGCATGAGGTATTCCTCGATCGAGGGTAGCTACTCCCGGCATCGCCCCGACTCTCGCAGTCCGCATGGCCACATAGACCGCATGAGGTATCCCTCGCACACTAACCTGGAACTCTCGTAGCTCCGCATAGGTCCCCTGGACCCGCATGAGGCATCCCTCGCATTCGAGGGGCTGCGTTCATGCCGCAGGTAAAGGTACATCAGTCGTTGATCCTCGCTCTTAGGGTCACAGTTCAGCGTTTGGGAAAGCTCCGTTTCTCCGGAGGCTTGTCTTGGTATAGTCCCCTGTTGTTGTAGGTGCTTACATTCGGGTATGGCGGCCCTGTCTCGTCGTTGTTGTCATATCATTCGTAGAGGTCTGTAGTACTGTTGTGGGCAGGGTTTGTAAAAAGGATTAAACTGTTCTTTTTGAAAGAGTTGTTATTTATATATATGCCGAAAGGCAAGTTTTCTAAAGATAACTGTTGTACACTTCTTGTTATTTCATGTTGTGTTTTATGTTCCGCTGATTACTCTGATGTTGTATCACTAGGGTGCCCGGGGTAAGGCACCAGTCACGGGCCCAGGTTCGGGTCGTGACATGATTCACGTGGTCAATAACAACTATAACAAGGATTATTATCAATTCCAAGAGAAGAGGAAATCTCTTACCTCTTGGGTTAGCCCACCAAAGCTCTTTTTCTTCAACTCCTATCCCCGTCAACCTCGTCCTCGTGCTTCCCACAAGCTTACCAACACTTTGCCTCCTTACCGCCGCTCCAACAAAACCCACTAAGCTAGGCTTTTTTCTTAAACCTCTAGAGAGAAAGGGAGAGGATTTTTAGGAGTTCTAAGATGAAATGACCAAGTCTTTCAAGACTTGGTCCTAAAATAGGGTCCTTTTCGTGGTCAACAAGATGGGAGGGACACTTGTCACCCTCCCATAGGCGCTTTACGAAACTATCCCTGCTTTAGCACTTCCCGCAAAAATCCCGCCGGCGCCATGGCAGCCTGCGCGGCGCCCGAAACCTCCGAGGATTTTCGAGATTAGTGGCCATGGCTACCGAGACACCTGATACGAAAATCCTTCCTCTGCGCCTGCTTACTGAATTTCTAACGCCCATGCCTCTCCGCTCCGATGTCCCATCGACGAGCGTTTTGTTGCGTTGGAAACTAGACTCATCCAACTAATATACTAGGCTTGCTAAACACCCCATACTTCTAAAAAAAAAATTGGGTACAACACTCCAAAGAAGACTTAAAATCCGTTCGACACATGTTGCCAACTTATCTTATATTTGAATATACGGGGCGTAACACTAAATTCTACGGAAAATCGGACAGCACTTCCTTTGTTTCTACATACTTTGCCACCTTTTTCAAGGCCGAATTCAATAACCAAACACGCCACATTTAAGGCTCAACAATGTAGTTAACAATAGGGGATTACACGCCTAACAAGATGTGTAAAATTCCGCCCCACACAATTGATACGAAACTAGTTCCATATTTAAAGCCATTCTAGGCTAAACACATATAACAACACAAAGTCCTTTCCAATTATTATAATCCAAATTCTTAGGTCTAACATGTTATATAGTCATAAACAACTTCAACAACTATAATTCCTTCTTTATATAACATGTGACGACTTAAACTAATAATCAACTTGAATTGTAATCTTAAGGGTTAAACATGCTAGTTTTCGGATTAGGGTTCCAATAGCCAATACACTTATCAAACTTCATACTAAATACCTCATGCTTGCTAATATCCATAACTACAATGATAAGTAATCTTTAATTGCTAAAACGATAAGATTTATACCTTTACAAGCCCTTAAAATTTCCAAGATTCAAAGTCGCTCCTTAGCAATTCTTAGCTCCTCTTCTTATGTTCCAATCCGCTCCAAACACTCCTTAGAAGCTCATGAAGAACTCCTCTTCAAGTTCCATCTTCAAAGTTGAAGAACATCTTAGGTTTTCGCCTTGCGACTAACGTAAAAAGGTCGTTTTTCCGAAATCTTTCTATTGAGATATCATTACAATACCCTTAGGGACCTTGGGTTAAAGTCTTGTGAATAATGGATCAAAACTACAAAATTTTTGTGTGGAATATATGGTGAACCCGTGAGCTTCCTAAAGAGAACAAGAATGTGGTGAAAAATTCTAAGTGTTGAAGACCTTGTCTTGCACTATTTGTGTATATATAAAACAATGGATGGCTTAGCTTATAACACTTGAGTGGCTAGGATGAAGAACATTTAATACACGGCCGTGGACAAGTTGACTAGTCAATTTTCTCAAGCTAGCAAGACTTATTCATCTTCAATGGTCAATGACCATTTTACGCTTGCAACAATTCGTCCAAGACCAAGTGGGGTGGGGTTCCATGTCGCCTCCCATTCGTCCATAAAATTCAGAACCTCGTGGGCCCCACAAAACGTAAAATTCCTCGTGGGCCCCACATGACCAAATCCAGAAAATAAATTTCCATAATGATAATAAGTTCCATACTCTTCAAATAATGCATTTTGAGATTCTAATTCTCACCAATGAACATTTTTCCTTTCCGACGTTCGAAGATTTTCCGTCGGGAAAACAATTCTTCCTTTCGTACCCTTTTCAAGTCTTGTGTTCCTTACTTACATTCTCTTAAACATGTCCTTGAATTACGGGGTGTAACACCCTTATTCCTTCGGGGTTTTCATTAGCAATATACTACATTAAACATGAAATATAGGGGCTGATTTTGCAGCATATAACACGTCTAAAACAGTCCCTAAAGCGCACAACAACGCTCACGCTTTCATGCAGTGTTTCCGGCCAACTACTACAACCAAAGTCCTCTTTATAACTCCTTATGATCCAATTCGTATTTCAAAATTTATATACAAACAACATCAACTTGTAACAACCATATTCCCTTCATTTTAACATGCGATTAGTGACATTAAACAACAACAATAACCAACGAATCCGATATTGACCAAAACTGTCCAAAAAATCGGTAAACACCAAACATGTCACATAGGTTTCTTATACTCCATTTTTCTTGTTACAAGTTTTTCCCCTAACTACCACAACATGTAATATATAATTACTTCAAGAGGAAGAAGGAAATTTACCACAAATCTTAGCCAAAACAGTCCCAAAGTCACGACACACACTACACAGTTTTGCACCACTTCTTCACGTTACAATCATACACATGTAACTTCTACGAGTTTGTAATCATCTTATCTTCTTGTTGTTCTTCCAAAAAGTTCATAACAAGTTAAGAGTTTCAAGGTCTTGTTCTTGGCCAAACCGTGATCCACACTTTGGTGTGTTAAACTTGGCTTAGAACTTAGTCTAGGTGCTTAATCTTGGAAAGAAAAATACTTTGATCTTGATCTTGTCTTTGGATATGGGGATTTCGAATTGCTCTAGGTTTTTGGGGAGATGAGGGTTTGTATGGATGAATATCTTTTGTTCTAAGTCTTCAAGACTTATCCATATAAAGGTGTGTGGAGTCTTCACAAGACAAGTGGGGAGGGCACTTGCTAACCTCCTATTGGCCAAGTATTTCTTCACAAAAAAAATTTAATCCACACTTAGTTATTTTTCATTCCATTTCGATGGACATGTAACATAGTATACCAAGACTTAATAAATCCACTAAGTCCATAATTCTAATGAAAAATAATTCCATTACTAGAATTAATTCTTGTCATCACATTAAACTCAAAATTTTCCGTATAAGGAAATGTAAACATCCTTTCCTTCCGACATTCAAATCTTATTTCTATAATCATGTTCTCACTTAGTAGCTATGGAATTACGGATGTAACATTCTTCCCCCCTTAGAAACATTCGTCCCCGAATGTTCTTTCGGAGTTCGATCTAAACATTTCTCGGTATAGTCTCCTCACTATACTTGATGAAACCAATTATGCCACATATGGCCCTAATACATCGCACATGCATATTTACCTATCATAAGCCAACCGAGGAATCAAGTCCCAAGTGTGCATCATCACTATTTACTCCATCTCATGGCCTAAAAGGATTCTCCTTTCGCACTTTCATTAGTCATAACTATAAACACTTCAATTCCTTTAACACTTGTTCGTTCCTTTTCTTACTTGTCGTACTCTTCTCGTACTTCCAACCTTTATTCTAGTATACGTACGTAATCTCGCATATTGCTTTTGTTTCCAATCCTTCAGAGTTACTACATCCAAACTTGTTCATTATACTCAGATTCAATTTCCGTTAAGGCCCTTCTCGGCCCTCACGACCCGGTTCTGGCGGAATACGTCCACGAACTCGTACAACGATTGACTAGACTTGGACCTTGCACCCTCGTGACCCTATCACATAGCAGGACCACCTCAAACCGACCCCACTCAATTTAATGCCACGGGTTGACCCGTAATTGGTCCTCCATCTGCCCCATGGTCGCACTTAATTATCATTCTTGGTCTGTAATAAATCTTTCTACCCGAGAAGGCCCTGTACATCTAAGGTCTCAGCGGTCATCAATATTCCAAGGTTCACAATTTTTCTATGTCCCAAGCTTACATTATCAATCCCCACATACGGGAAATGTAGCTTCTCAATATCTCACAAACATGTTGTCTTACTCACAACAACTCTAATTACTCCATACCGTTATTATTCACACAATCACTTAAGCGTACAACACGACTTAATTTAACGACATGGGTATGCTATCAAACCAATCAAACATGACCTCTTTTAAGAGTCTAACACAATCTTAGACAGTTCATCACCTCCTGATATTCCAAATTAGTACATATATAAAGCCTAGGTGTGGATTCAATAACTGTTCCACACCTTCCAAGAATTTACTAAGGCTTAACCAATTCATGGAAATTTATAACCATTCTAGGAAACACACATAGCCCCAAATAAACACGCTCGCACATGTATACATCATCATAATACCATCTATACGATAATTTTACCAACCTGGATACACAATCCATATAGTCCTTTCTGGGGCACTTTTGCCTTTCTCAAAGCTGCAATCACAATAATACGTTAGGGAGAGACTACCCTAACAACACAGCTCTATCGCACGATCTCAGAGTGAGAAGAAGGGAAACCAATCCTAAATGTACTATAGCCTCATGTTTATAGATGTGGTGCACAACACACCGATAAACAAGACTCTACTATACACGGTCTGTAGATATCGAGGTAATTATCTTGTCCCTCTATTGTAATCGGAAATTACATGATGTTAGAATATATAGTTGAAGTATACTATATATAGTACTGTACTTAATGTTGTGGCAATGTCCTTGGACTTAAGCCTGAATTTAAAGTTAAGAACTGAACTGTAATTACATGGGAGACCGTATTCTGAGACTTGTGTAGTTTGACGTGTGAAGTGGCGCCCAATTTCCGTAGGATCTTGCATCTAGATTTATTCTACCGAGTAGTCTAGACTTTGATAGACTTGTGTAACTGTATAGGTTGAATGTTCTCGCAGTAGCATGTGCTACTTAAGGTGAACCAGGCTAAGCAGGTTATAGTGGAGCGATTTGCTAATAGTCGATAATCGTCGCGAGGTATGTGAACCTCTTCCTATCTCTTCTAGCATGATGTGTGTATAACTATGTAGTACGGTAGACGTACGTGTGTTAATTGAACGTAGTTGTACGGCAATGTCTTTTGACTTAAGCCCGAATAATAATAATCTTGAAGTAGTTCAAGAGAATTAAGAACTGTTTTTAAAAGAAGTAATACTTGGTTTTAAAGCTTAAGAGTTATACTAACTTTATGGGAAGTTAGGTATAACGGCTTAAGAGAGATAAAACGAATGATTTATTTATTTTAGAAGTTAAGAGACTTGATCTTGTAAGATAAGAGACTTAACTTAAATGAATTATATGAATTTTGTGTGAAACCTCATTCGTGAGTAATGAGTACTTGATTTTTAAAAGGGATAATGTTTTACTGATTTCGGAAATCAGAAATGTGTATCGACAAACCACTGCAGCGTTAATAAAGGAAAATGTATTGAATAATTAAGTATTATTAAAACCAGTAGAAACTTCCATCCGCATGTAAGCTAAGATGAGACAAAATGATATTTCCTAGATCATGGTCAGTAATAAGATTGTTATAAACAAGAATATCCTACTCACATATAAGGCTTATGTTTCTCCGATTGTTTAAAAGAGAATTATATTCTTAAATGAATAAGACTATGAACTACTTAAACCTTTCTAAAATAAGAAACGTGAACATTTGAAATTAGGCAAACTTGGACGCTTGGAAAATAATGTTGTTACTTGATTTTACAAAGGTAAGAGTTTTGGTTTTTAAAAGGATACCACTCTATTTTATACTACGTATTATGTGACTTATGTGAAAGAAACAGATCTTTTAAAGATTTAATGTGAAGTACTTTGGGGATAGATACCAACTTGTTAATAGAAAGGACCTTGTGTGAATAACTTGATTGTATTGGTTTGTGATAGCCTTGTAATACTTTCTTGTTGATTTGATAAGTAAACATGTTAGGATGCTACGTGTGTTAGTATCTTGTGATGTTAGTGTAAAGGGGTTTTCCTCGATCGCGCTTTAAAGTTGTTTGACTATCACCGTTATGTTGGTATTGTACCACTCACCTTGACTTCAGGTCCGGAGGTTAAGCCGCCTCCGATGCGGGTAGACTCAGCGATCCAGGACCATGATTCGAGAATACCTCACGCGGGTCCAGGGATCCATGCGAACCACGGAAGTTCCGGGTTAGTTTACGGCCTTGGGTCACGCGTCCTCAGGCTATGCGATCGCGAGTCCAGACGATGCCGGAGTAGCTACCTCGACGCGGGTTATACCTCACGCGGCCTACGAGGTTGGCCTATGCGGAGTCGCGAGAGTTCTGTGGCTAGACGCACATTTGATATCGCGCGAGTGACCAGCCTTTTATCATGTGACGGCCAGACAGATATCATGACACGCTTTATGACCTTGTACCGCATGGGTGTTAGTAGTCGGCTATGCCTTCGCATTTACCTGCATCGCTTTATTAGGACACGTGGGACCTCGTGTTCATGTGTATTCCTCGTGCTTGTATATCATAAATCGCCAGCGGTGGCGGAAGGTATTCCACGCACGATTGATGTTGGGCGTGAGACCCATTGTTAAATTTGAGTGATGACTTGAGGCGTGAGTCCCCGACTTGGCATGATCGCTATTTATGGTGAATCGTAGTTTGGTTATCATACATGTCTCTCGCTTTGTATAGACTACTATGATTTCATTTACGAGTTATTTTCGCCACATACTGTACTGTGCATCGACCTCCTTCGGGCCGCGTTCATGCCGCAGTAAAGGTACACCGCCATTGATCCTCGCCTTAGGGTCACAGCTGCTGGGAAAGCTCCGCTTTCTCCGAGGCTTATCGATGGTATAGTCCCATTGTTGTAGTGTTTACATTCGTGGTACGGGCCCCGTCCCGCCATTGTTGTCGATCATTTCTTAGAGGTCCGTAGATCACGCAAGTGTGGTTTGTAAAAAGGATTAAACTGCTCATGTTGAAAAACGTTGTTATTTATATATATGCCGAAAGGCAAGTTTTCCTCGATTATCGCTGTACTTCATTTGTTTCATGTATGTGTTTTAGGTTCCGCATTACTCGATGTTGTATCACTAGGTGCCCGGTAGGCACGACCACGCCCCGAACGGGTCGTGACAAAAGTGGTATCGTGAGCGCTTAAATCCTGAAAGTGTCTACGCATCGTGTCCACTAGAGTCTTGATTATCGGTGTTGCGCACCACACCAATAATCGTGAGGCTATAGGATATTTAGGATTGGTTTCTATTCTTCTCACTCGAGATCGTGCCTTAGAGCCGTGTTGAAAGTCGGACCCTCCGACGAAATTCTTTCCTTATCGCTATGCCTCCGCGTAGGCAACCCGCTCGTGAGGGCAAGGCAATGGCGGAGCCGCGAGTAGAGTTCGAGAGAGTTGCGAGGCACAGCCCAATCATTACCTAGGGTAGTGCTTCATTCGGGGATTTCTGCGACGTCACTAGCCCCAGCAGAGTTTAAGCACGGCGACGGCAGTTCCTACTGCGGCCATGATATTTGAACCTTCAGTTCCACGACCAGGAACAGAGAATATGGATTGCAAAGAGGCGACCCTGTTACTAGCTATGGATTTAACTACCAGAGAGTATACCGATGTACCGCGAGTCTTGATGAATATCAACGGTAGGGTTGTGCAAGAGTAGTTCTTCGCTTAGGTTGAGCATGGCTCGTACGAGCTTATACACGCAGTCGAGAAACGTAGATCGACGGGTTAACCAAGGACAGGTAAGAGGCCGAGCAGAAGGTCCTTTGGTAACTTTCGAGGCGAGTCACCTCACCAAAGAGATTTGATTATGCACATCCACAACGCAGAGTGGTCTTCCACGGATTTCGTGACGCTCGGGTATGCAGGAGTTGGTTAGAACTCCGTGGCTTCCGCTCATTGGCTGACGACGCCATCCCGGGAATGTCGTCTTTTAGGTTGGTACTTGTCAGACCGACCGCCGTGGTCCGTGTCAAGAGTGTCCTTGTAGGAGGACTTAGCCTTCGTGATCGGTGGTAGTTCGTCACCTTCCTTAGCTGCGCCTCACGGGCAGTTTGATTAGAACGACTGTGAGCAAGAAGAGATTCGTGCATATCCTTAACCTCTAGAGTTCAAGATGTGTGATAAGACGGGTATATCATAAGTGCTATGTTTTGATAGCAAAGGTGTTAATATTGTGATTAGAAATCTTGGTTAGTTAACCAAGTAAGATTTGGGGATAGAAGGTGCGAGCCTTAGAGTTTTATACGCAGAGACCTTGTGAGGGCAGGCCATCTCGAGAAAGGTGTAGTGTTATGTTTGATCCAGACGGAAGTGCATAGTGCACGCGAGCTATGTTTGGGATGGGTCCCTAAGTAGTGTGGAATTAAAGGGGTAGTTGAGCTAAGAAGACCGCTAGGTTTTCGTAACGTGATTAGAGAGTTTTCCTTCGCGAGCTAGCATTTCGCGCTGTCGGTCGGGCCGAGGCCACGCTGAGGGTCAACCCGCGGCATGTTCATGGTGGGTCTGGTTGTGGTGGTCCCGCCTTGTGACAGGTCACGAGGGTGTTAGGCCCAAGTTTAGTTGACCAGCGACGAGTTCGTGGACGCGTCGACCGTTGGTTGGGCCGACGGGGCAGCCCATCGTGTTCTTCTGCGGACCGCTCACTCGCAGTTGTTGTTTTAACAGAAGGTTGTAAGGCTGCACGGTGCCTACCTTCACCTTATGGCGCAGTGGAGCCCGTGGTACGGCTGTTTTGTTTCGGAAGTTTTACCAGCGGGTTAAGAACTCGTGAGTCTCGACCGCATTCGCCGCCGCCGTGTGGATTTCGTGGTAGTTGTGAGGATTGTTGTTCCTGCAGGAGGAGCGCTTAAGCTACCATTTCGTTGTTCGGATGTCGCCTTATGAAACCTTGTAAGCGGAAGTGTAAGTTGCCGGCCGATTGGTTCGATGTTGGCGCGTTCGGATAGTCGTTCAGCTTGTTCCACAGATCGTGGATAGTGAGAAGCTTGTCTAGAAGAAGTTCTAGCAAATCGGAGGAATCGTGCGATAATCGACGACGACGCCAGAGTTCGTGCCGACGGCCGTCTTCTTGAAAGTACCACCCCGGACAGGGTGTGACGAGTTTGGAAACAGAAGGAACTTAGCCCGAGTTACTTTGGGCCTTTTGAGTTCATGTGAAGAATAGGCCAGGTTGCCTATATGTTAGCAATTGCCGTCCGACGTAGAGGCGCGCGTCCGCCTTCGTATTGTTATGTTCGAAAGCACGAGACCCATCCGCAGTATCCCCGCTAATGATGACCACGTTAGGGATAGTAACCCCAGTTTTGGAAACCGCAAGATCGTAACGTGGTAAGAGTTCGAGTGTACGACATCCCTGGGATCGCAAGCACCGCACCATTTGTCGGGTCGTCGAGCAAGGCTCGCGACAAAGTGACAAAAGTGGTACCATTTGTCGGTCGCTCGAGAAGGTTAATGCCTCAGGCAAAGTGACAAAGTGGTATCTACGGCGAGTAAAGAGAGAAGCGAGCATGTATGGCGAGCATAGATGTGATCATTTCTTTTGAAAAGAGAAGGTGCGAAGGAAGTATATTTTAGACCCCGGTGAGAAGTGTTTTGTGGTGATGATTAGAGGTGTTTCCTCGTGGACTTTGATGTAAGTAGTTACGCAGGTGTTTCTGTGGCCAGCTGTGGCAGGTTTGTTCGTAAGTGTAGTAGTGAAGACTATACTGGCGCGCGTTTGTTTTGAGACTTAGAAGGAACATTCGGGATGAATGTTTCTAAGGAGGGGAGAATGTTATACCCCGTATTTCCAGAGTATGTACGCAGGGACGTACGTAGGAAATTTCGAACTTCAAGTAGGCTTGGCCGATTTAATTTTGTGCACAACACCCGGTTAGAGTCGTTTTTCGCAAACGCTTTTCACCTTTCGTAGGGAATTTCCGCTATGCCATATTTTATTTTTATGGATTTTTCCGAGAGATTTAAACATTTTGGACCAACAAGAGGGCGACACTTGTCACCCTCTCATTGGAACACCTGGGCGTCAAGCTTGGCCGAAAGTTGTCCATTTTTGTCATGGAGTAGGTAGGATATTTGTGTGTTAGTTGGTTGCGGGCACTTGGCAAGATCTTCGCCCTACACTTGCCTTACACTTGGCATGATCTCGCCATTGGTTGGCCTTCACTTGACCTATAAATACCCACCCCTTTGGAAGACAAATTCATCCACAAATTTGCCTAAGTCTTCAAAGCTCTCCTTCTCCTCCCTTAGTGTTGAGTTCGCCGAGGCCTCCCTCAGGCCGAGAGCACCCTCTGTGGGTGCTAGCCGAGAGTGTACCCCCTCAGCCTAGTTGCCTTCAGATAATACCCCCTTTTGTGGTATAGAAATACTCTCCAAGTATTGTTATAATGCCCAAATACCTTAGCCAGATACCTTGTAGTATTCTAAGGTTATACCTATACTAAAAGCCCGTAAATACTATTATACTTCCCGTCACTACAAAACCGAAACCCTAGGAAAATCTCCATAGTCCGTTGAGTATTTTGTGAAGTTGGTTAGAACTTCTAAGGGTGGTTTAGAGCGGTTGGAGCGCTTCGAGTCGAGCTAAACGCGCCCGTGATCGACATTTTAACTCGATAATTACGGGCTTATCGAGGTAATTATCTTGTCCTCTATTGTAATCGGAAATTACATGATGTTAGAATATATAGTTGAAGTATACTATATATAGTAATCAGATTTAATGTTGTGGCAATGTCCTCGACTTAAGCCCGAATTTAAAGTTAAGAACCGAATCAGAATTACATGCGATCAGACATTAAAGAGACTTGTGTAGTTTGACGGTGGAAGGGTCGCCCAATTTCCCGTATGATCTTGCATCTAGATTTATTCTAACTAGTAGTCAAGACTTTGATAGACTTGTGTAACCCGTATAGGTTGAATGTTCGCAAGTAGCATGCTACTTAAGAAGGTGAACCAGCTAGCCGTTATAGCCATGGAGCGATTTGCTAATAGTCGATAATCGTCGCGAGGTATGTGAACCTCTTCCTATCTCTTCTAGCATGACGTGTGTATAACTATGTAGTACGGTAGACGACGCTGTTAATTGAACGTAGTTGTACGGCAATGTCTTTTGACTTAAGCCCGAATAATAATAATCTTGAAGAGTTCAAGAGAATTAAGAACTGCTTTTAAAAGAAGAGTAATACTTGGTTTTAAAGCTTAAGAGTTATACTAGCTTTATGGGAAGTTAGGTATAACGGCTAAGAGAGATAAAACGAATGATTTATTTATTTTAGAAGTTAAGAGACTTGATCTTGTAAGATAAGAGACTTAACTTAAATGAATTATATGAATTTTGTGTGAAACCTCATTCGTGAGTAATGAGTACTTGATTTTTAAAAGGGATAATGTTTTAATCGATTTCGAAATCGTAAATGTGTATCGACAAACCATCGCAATAATAAAGGAAAATGTATTGAATAATTAAGTATTATTAAAACCAGAGAAACTTCCATCCGCATGAAGCTAAGATGAGACAAAATGATATTTCCTAGATCATGGTCACAGAATAAGATTGTTATAAACAAGAATATCCTACTCACATATAAGGCTTATGTTTCTCCGATTGTTTAAAAGAGAATTATATTCTTAAATGAATAAGACTATGAACTACTAAACCTTTCTAAAATAAGAAACGTGAACATTTGAAATTAGGCAAACTTGGACGCTTGGAAAATAATGTTGTTACTTGATTTTACAAAGGTAAGAGTTTTGGTTTTCTTAAAAGGACAATACTATTTTATACTACGTATTATGTGACTTATGTGAAAGAAACAGATCTTTTAAAGATTTAATGTGAAGTACTTTGGGGATAGATACCGAACTTGTTAATGAAAGTACCTTGTGTGAATAACTTGATTGTATTGGTTTGTGATAGCCTTGTAATACTTTCTTGTTGATTTGATAAGTAAACATGTTAGGATGCTACGGTGTTAGTATTCGTGATGTTAGTGTAGCGGGTTTTCCTCGATCGCGCTTTAAAGTTGTTTGACTATCACCGTTATGTTGGTATTGTACCACTCACCTTGACTCAGGTCCGGAGGTTGCCGCCTCCGACGCGGGTAGACTCAAAGCGTCCGGGACCATGATTCGAGAATACCTCACGCGGTCCAGGATCCACGCGAACTACGGAAGTTCCGTGTTAGTTTACGCCCTTGTGGTCACGCGGTCCTCAGGCTACGCGGATCGCGAGTCCGTGACGACGCCGGGAGTAGCTACCGACGCGGGTTATACCTCACGCGCCTACGAGGTTGGCCTATGCGAGTCGCGAGAGTTCTGTGGCTAGACACGCACATTTGATATCGCGGCGAGTGACCGCCTTTTATCACGTGACGCCTAGACAGATATCATGACACGCTTTATGACCTTGTAGGTACTGTGGTGTTAGTAGTCGCTATGCCTTCGCATTTACCCCGTGACTATTTTATTAGGACACAGGGACCCGTGTTCACGTATTCTCGTGCTTGTATATCATAAATCGCCAGCGAGGAAGGTATTCCACGCACGATTGATGCCGGGCGCGAGACCCATTGTTAAATTTGAGTGATGACTGAGGCGAGTCCTCGACTTGGCATGATCGCTATTTACGTGAATCAGAGTTCGTTATCATACATGTCTCTCGCTTGTATAGACTACTATGATTTCATTTACGTGAGTTATTTTCGCCACATACTGGTACCAGATCGACCTCCTTCGGCCGCGTCATGCCGCAGTAAAGGTACACCGCCATCGATCCTCGCCTAGGGTCACGCCAGCTTGGGAAAGCTCCGCTTTCTCCGAGGCTTATCAGCCGTATAGTCCCCTCGTTGTTGTAGGTGTTTACATTCGTGGTATGGCGGCCCCGTCCCGCCATTGTTGTCGATCATTTCTGTAGGTCCGTAGTAACTGCCAAGTGTGGTTTGTAAAAGGATTAAACTGCTCATGTTGAAAAACGCTGTTATTTATATATATGCCGAAAGGCAAGTTTTCCTCAGACATCGTGTACTTCATTTGTTTCATGTATGTGTTTTAGGTTCCACTGACACTGATGTTGTATCACCAGGTGCCCGGTAAGGCACCACCACGGGTTCGAACGGGTCGTGACATATGCATGCCACAACCCCGGGAATGCCTCTAACGACTAATATACCAATAGCACACAACCGCTATTTCAAAGACACATAGGCAAATCCTCAATCAACAAGCCAAAGTCCTTACCAAGGCACACTTAGAATAATTCACAATCAATCAAGCCAATGTACTTATCAAGGCACACTTAGACTAATTCTCAATTAATCAAGCCAAAGTACTTATCAAGGCATACATAGAATAATTCTCTTTAACAAGCCAAAGTACTTATCAAGGCACACTTAGACAAATTCTCAATTTATCAAGCCAAAGTACTAATCAAGGCATACATAGAATAATTCTTTTTACAAGTCAAAGTACTTATCAAGGCACACTTAGAAAATTCTCAATTTATCAAGCCAAAGTACTAATCAAGGCATACATAGAATAATTCTCTTTAACAAGTCAAAGTACTACGACGCATATCTCTTTATAAAAGACTCCTTTCTATGTAAAGCCCCAAGATACTAACACCGTAGTATCAAGGCGTGTCTATTTTTCAAAGTAAGTTACTACACTTTAGAAAACTCATTTCAAAGCTTGAAATCAAGTAACTCCAAATTTTCACAATCTAGGCAACTTATGCCGATTAATCAAAATAGACAACTTTCTAAACCTTCCATAAAGCCGTTATAACCAACTTCCCATAAAGCCGTTATAACCCTTTATGGTTTTAGACGTATCCATTCCTTCAACAACCAAGAGACTTATACTATTAAAACCAAGTATCACATACTTACAAATCAAGTTCTTAACTTTCAAAATACTTCAAGTCTCTTAATAGTTAGAAAACAAGTTTTCTTCTACTTTTAAACCTCAAGTAACTTCACCCTTAACACAAGTTACTTCTCTTAAATCATGTCATTTCTCCTCTTTAAATCAAATAAGTAAATCACTCCTTTGACTCCCTAAAGTCATTATAATGACCTTTAGGTTTTAGAACTAAGGCACTAGCCAAAAGATTTGGAAACCACTTCCTTTTAAGACTACATGTACTTTAAGTAAAAATACCTTCACTTTTAAGAATCCAAACTTCATCAAGAAAATGGATTCTACAACTTACAATCTAAACATCAAAGTACAATCAAGGAAGTACATAGAACAAATTCTATTTTAGGCAATCCAAATACAACCAAGGAATGGATCATTTACGAGTAGAACCTACTTTCTTTATCTTAAGGAATCATGCTGTAAGAGGAGATAGTTCACATACCTTTTCGCTAAATCCACAAGCTGCTTCGAATACACCGCACGTAGAAGTGTCAACCTATAATGGTCACAACAAGGCTATCAACTTCTAGTCTCTATGTAGAATAATACTAAGTATTTAGTCTCTAATTCTACGGAAAATCTGGCAAAGACTTCCTTTGTTTCTACTCACTTTGCCACCTTTTCAAGGCCGAATACAATAACCAACAAGCCACATTTAAGGCTCCAAACAACAACCAAACAAAAGGATTACACGCCTTACACTACGTGTAAAATTCCGCCCCACAATTCATACGTAAATAGTATAATACCTCACTAGCCATTCACTACCAACATATAACCAATCACACTACGCCTTTTCCAATCCTTTTCCAATTTCAAGTTCTTAGGTCAACATGTTATATAGTTATAAACCACTTCAACAACTATAATTTCCTTCTTTATTCAACATTTAACGACTTAAACTAATAATCAACTTGAATTCCAATCTTAAAGCTAAACAAGCTAGATTTCTGATTAGGGTTCCAATAGTCAAAATACTTATCAAACTTCATACTATATAACACATGCTTGCTAAAATCCATAGCTACAACAATAAGTAGGTCTTAACTACTAAAACGACAAAATTTATACCTTTCCAAGCACTTAAAATTTCCAAGATCCAAAGTCGCGCCTTAGAAATTCTTAGCTCCTTTCTTTAAGTTCCAATCCGCCCAAGCACTCCTAGAGGCCTATGAAGAACCCATCTTCAAGTTCCAACTTCAAAGTTGAAGAACTCCCATAGTTTCCGCCATGACTAACGTGAAAATGCTGCTTTTTCCAAATCTTTCTATCGAGATATCCTTACAATACCCTAAGGGACATCAAGTTAAAGTCTTGTGGCTAATGGATCAATTTTATCACATGAAGAACAAGAGTTTCTCTAATATTTTCTAAGTGTTAATGAGCTAGTCTTGCACTAGTAGTATACTTATAACACAATGGAGGGCTTAGACTTAAACAAATGTGAGGTTAGGATGAGTTTCACTTGGATCAAGCCTAGGTGGACAAGTTGACTTGTCAACAATATCAAGCTTTGGAAGACTTATCTTCTACCATGGTCAATGACCATTTTACCCTTGCATATATTTCGACCAAGCCATGTGGGGGTGCCACGTGTCGCCCTCTCATTCATCCATATAATTCCGTAACCCTCGTGGGCCCCACAAAATGTAAACTTCCTCGGGTGGGCCCCACGTGACCAAATCCGTAAAAATAAATTTCCATTAGGTTAAGAGTTCCATACTCTTCAAATAATGCATTTTGAGAATCCAATTCTCAACAACGAACATTTTTCCTTTCCGACGCTCGAACATTTTCCGCTGAAAAACAATTCTTCCTTTCGTACTAATTTCCAAGTCTTGATTCCTTACGCATTCTCTTATACATGTCCCTGACTTACTGGGTGTAACATTCTTCCCCCCTTAGAAACATTCGTCCCCGAATGTTCTTAGTCGGTTGTCAAGCTTTACAAACTCCGGCACAATCTCTATACTATGCCTATCAATCAAAACTCCACAAGACTAACGATGCCACACATGGCCACCACCTAACATCCGTAAACATATCAATGGACCTTTCGTCCGCGAATTTCTTCTCACAAAACTCAAGGTTACAGCTTTCTAAAATACGGATCCTTAGAGGTTCCTTTCTTTCCTTACTTGTCATACTTTCTCGCACTTTCAAACTCATCTAGTACACGCATAAAATCTCAAATTTTGTTTCGCTCCCAATCTGGAGTTACTAAACAACTTGGCCATATTGTTACTTACATTCCCGATAAGGCTTTTCTCGGTCCTTACGACCTAGTTCCGGTGGAACGCGTCCACAAACTCGTACAACGATTAACTAAACTTGGGCCTGGCATCCTCAGGACCCTACCACATAACGGGACCATTTCTAACTGACATCACCCCATTCCAAACTATCTGACCGAATGAGTCCATAACCCGACTCATCGTCACCCTTAACTTCTCGTTCTTAGTCTGAAATAAATCTCTCTTATCTCAAGGTACTTCTTACCGTATCCTCCCATTCACTAGAGGTTTATCACATAAGCCAAAGTATCCCTACTGCACATTCTTCCCTATCGGTCTTACACTTATACGGGGTAATTACAACTTGTGAACTTTATACAACTATAGTCTCAGTTCACCTATCATTCTTGTCAACATTCTTACTTCTCACTTTACTAATCAAAGTATCCCTACCTCTGGGGTACTATCACTTACAACTGCTAGCTCCGCTATCTTGGCCAATAACATAACTGCTTCCCTCATGACCCTATAGTCTTCTCCTAACCGAGAAACCGAGGCTCGTGCCTGGCCTCAAAATCGCGAAGAAGAATCACGATCGTGGAACCACATCCGTATACCCCGGGCATAAGCCCTATAAACTCTCTCGAGTCCGACTAGTAGCTCGCTACTCCTTTGCCCTTCGGGGCCGTTCTCCTCGAGGCATAATCAGAACACAACAATACGCGAGAGGAATTATCTTACTAACACAGCCTCTAGTGGCACGATCTTAGAGTGAGAATAATAGAAACCAACTCCTAAATGTCCCCTGTAGCCTCGCTTACGGGTGTGGCGCACAACACACCGATAATCAAGACTCTACTAGACACGGCCTCAGAACATTTCGAGGATCGATCGCTTCGATACCACTCATCACACCCTCAACCTCAAGCTCAGGATCGGTGCCCTACCCGGGCACCCTTCTACCTTAACAATACAAGTAAATCATGAAATTAAATAACACCTCATTTTTTTTTCTTTTAAAACAACCAGACGTAAGTGGCAAAGCCGATAAGGCCGCCATATATACATAAACAAAAGACACTACACCGCATACGAGTCCAATCCCACATACGAATACAGCACTTCTAGGAGTTAAATCAAATATGACGGACAAGGCCCCGCCGCACCAAACTGCATAAAGCTCATCAAGGATATAAACCAAAAGATAAACTCCCGGACAGAGGAGCTATCCAAAACCCCGAGCAGATCCTACACCGCCGATCACCAAACAACAGATCTAAACTCATGCAGATTAACGCACTTCGGGCGAGGTCAAGACGGGAATGTATCAAGTATGCGAATGAAGTATCAGAATAAAATCATAACAGCCTAAACAAAACAGAGACATGTATGATAGCCAACCTACAAGACATAACACATAAGCCATATCAAGTCGTGACGCAAGCCCTCAAAGTCACTACTCAGATGTAACTACGGGTCTCACGCCATACATCAATCATGCCCGCATCCTTCCGCCGCCATCCATGATATACTACAACATCGAAGCACACCAACCTTATAATCACGAGTAAACAGAGTATCCTTACAATATAAAATAGGAAGCTCACGATCAAAGCAGACCACCCGCTCACAAAGATCATTTAACAATCCTTTCCTCGGGACTATTTCACCCGCATAGTCACGTGGACCCGCGTGAGGTATTCCTCGTGACGGGACTATTTCACCCGCATAAGCCCTTACGACTGCATTTAGGTATTCCTCGCATAGGTCGGACCCGCCGCACGGGACTATTTCACCCGCATAAGCCCTACTTGACTCGCACGAGGTATTCCTCGTGATCGTGGGTAGCAAATCCACTAAATACGCACGCCACAACCCCGGAATGCCCCGAACGACTTATATACCAATAGCACACAACCGCTATTTCCAAAGACACATAGGCAAATCCTCAATCAACAAGCCAAAGTCCTTACCAAGGCACACTTAGAATAATTCACAATCAATCAAGCCAAAGTACTTATCAAGGCACACTTAGACTAATTCTCAATTAATCAAGCCAAAGTACTTATCAAGGCATACATAGAATAATTCTCTTTTAACAAGCCAAAGTACTTATCAAGGCACACTTAGACAAATTCTCAATTTATCAAGCCAAAGTACTAATCAAGGCATACATAGAATAATTCTCTTTTTACAAGTCAAAGTACTTATCAAGGCACACTTAGACAAATTCTCAATTTATCAAGCCAAAGTACTAATCAAGGCATACATAGAATAATTCTCTTTTAACAAGTCAAAGTACTACGTACGTACATTCTTTTATAAAAGACTCCTTTCTATGTAAAGCCCCAAGATACTAACACCCGTAGTATCAAGGCATGTCTATTTTTCAAAGTAAGTTACTACACTTTAGAAAACTCATTTCAAAGCTTGAAATCAAGTAACTCCAAATTTTCACAATCTAGGCAACTTATGCCGATTAATCAAAATAGACAACTTTCTAAACCTTCCATAAAGTCGTTATAACCAACTTCCCATAAAGCCGTTATAACCCTTTATGGTTTTAGACGTATCCATTCCTTCAACAACCAAGAGACTTATACTATTAAAACCAAGTATCACATACTTACAAATCAAGTTCTTAACTTTCAAAATACTTCAAGTCTCTTAATAGTTAGAAAACAAGTTTTCTTCTACTTTTTAAACCTCAAGTAACTTCACCCTTAACACAAGTTACTTCTCTTAAATCATGTCATTTCTCCTCTTTAAATCAAATAAGTAAATCACCTTTGACTTCTAAAGTCATTATAATGACCTTTAGGTTTTAGAACCAAGGCACTAGCCAAAAGATTTGGAAACCACTTCCTTTTAAGACTACATGTACTTTAAGTAAAAATACCTTCACTTTTAAGAATCCAAACTTCATCAAGAAAATAGATTCTACAACTTACAATCTAAACATCAAAGTACAATCAAGGAAGTACATGTAACAAATTCTATTTTAGGCAATCCAAATACAACCAAGGAATGGATCATTTACGAGTAGAACCTACTTTCTTTATCTTAAGGAATCATGCTAGAAGAGATAGTTCACATACCTTTTCGCTAAATCCTCAAGCTGCCGAATACACCGCACGTAGAAGTTGTCAACCTATAATGGTCACAACAAGGCTATCAACTTCTAGTCTCTATGTAGAATAATACTAAGTATTTAGTCTCTAATTCTACGGAAAATCTGGCAAGACTTCCTTTGTTTCTACTCACTTTGCCACCTTTTCAAGCGCCGAATACAATAACCAACAAGCCACATTTAAGGCTCCAAACAACAACCAAACAAAAGTGGATTACACGCCTTACACTACGTAAAATTCCGCCCACAATTCATAATGAAATAGTATAATACCTCACTAGCCATTCACTACCAACATATAACCAATCACACTACGTCTTTTCCAATCCTTTTCCAATTTCAAGTTCTTAGGTCAACATGTTATATAGTTATAAACCACTTCAACAACTATAATTTCCTTCTTTATTCAACACGCGACGACTTAAACTAATAATCAACTTGAATTCCAATCTTAAAGCTAAACATGCTAGATTTCGGATTAGGGTTCCAATAGTCAAAATACTTATCAAACTTCATACTATATAACACATGCTTGCTAAAATCCATAGCTACAACAATAAGTAGGTCTTAACTACTAAAACGACAAAATTTATACCTTTCCAAGCCCTTAAAATTTCCAAGATCCAAAGTCGCGCCTTAGAAATTCTTAGCTCCTTTCTTTAAGTTCCAATCCGCTCCAAGCACTCCTTAGAGGCCTATGAAGAACCCATCTTCAAGTTCCAACTTCAAAGTTGAAGAACTCCCATAGTTTCACTTCTGCGACTAACGTGAAAATGCATTTTTTCCAAATCTTTCTATCGAGATATCCTTACAATACCCTAAGGGACATCAAGTTAAAGTCTTGTGCTAATGGATCAATTTTATCACACGAAGAACAAGAGTTTCTCTAATATTTTCTAAGTGTTAATGAGCTAGTCTTGCACTAGTAGTATACTTATAACACAATGGAGGGCTTAGACTTAAACAAATGCGAGGTTAGGATGAGTTTCACTGATCAAGCTTAGTGACAAGTCGACTTGTCAACAATATCAAGCTTCGAAGACTTATCTTCTACCATGGTCAATGACCATTTTACCCTTGCATAAATTTCGACCAAGCCATGCTGGGTGCCACGTGTCGCCTCTCATTCATCCATATAATTCAGAACCCTCTGGGCCCCACAAAATGTAAAATTTCTGTGGGCCCCACGTGACCAACTCCGTAAAAAATAAATGTCCATAAGTTTCAGAGTTCCATACTCTTCTAATAATGCATGGTGAGAATCCAATTCTCAACAACGAACATTTTTCCTTTCCGACGTCGAACATTTTCCGCTCTAAAAACAATTCTTCCTTTCGTACTAATTTCCAAGTCTTGATTCCTTACGTACATTCTCTTATACATGTCCTGGACTTACTGGGTGTAACATTCTTCCCCCCTTAGAAACATTCGTCCCCGAATGTTCTTAGTCGGTTGTCAAGCTTTACAAACTCTGGCACAATCTCTATACTATGCCTATCAATCAAAACTCCACAAGACTAACGATGCCACACATGGCCACCACCTAACATCCGTAAACATATCAATGGACCTTTCGTCCGCGACCCCTTCTCACAAAACTCGAAGGTTACAGTCTTCTAAAATACGGGATCCTTAGAGGTTCCTTTCTTTCCTTACTTGTCATACTTTCTCGTACTTTCAAACTCATCTAGTACACGTACAAAATCTCAAATTTTGTTTCTGTTCCCCAATCCTTGGAGTTACTAACCAACTTGGCCATATTGTTACTTACATTCCCGATAAGGCTTTTCTCGGTCCTTACGACCTAGTTCCGGTGGAACGCGTCCACAAACTCGTACAACGATTAACTAAACTTGGGCCTGGCATCCTCAGGACCCTACCACATAACGGGACCATTTCTAACTGACATCACCCCATTCCAAACTATCGGCTGACCCGAAATGAGTCCATAACCCGACTCATCGTCACCCTTAACTTCTCGTTCTTAGTCTGAAATAAATCTCTCTTATCTCAAGGTACTTCTTACCGTATCCTCCCATTCACTAGAGGTTTATCACATAAGCCAAAGTATCCCTACTGCACATTCTTCCCTATCGGTCTTACACTTATACGGGGTAATTACAACTTGTGAACTTTATACAACTATAGTCTCAGTTCACCTATCATTCTTGTCAACATTCTTACTTCTCACTTTACTAATCAAAGTATCCCTACCTCTGGGGTACTATCACTTACAACTGCTAGCTCCGCTATCTTGGCCAATAACATAACTGCTTCCCTCATGACCCTATAGTCTTCTCCTAACCGAGAAACTGGAGGCTCTGGTGCTGGGGCCTCAAAATCTGGCGAAGAAGAACTCGCCGACTGTGGAACCACATCCGGTATACCCTGGGCATAAGCCCTATAAACTCTCTGAGTCTGACTAGTAGCTCCTGCTACTCCTTTGCCCTTCTCAAGGCCGTGTTCTCCTCGAGGCATAATCAGAACACAACAATACGTCGAGAGGAATTATCTTACTAACACACTCTGTGGCACGATCTAGAGTGAGAATAATAGAAACCAACTCCTAAATGTCCCGTAGCTCTGTTTATGGGCGTGGCGCACAACACACCGATAATCAAGACTCTACTAGACACGGTCAGAAACATTTCGAGGATCGATCGCCTGATACCACTGTCACACCCCGAACCTCGCTGCGGATCGGTGCCCTACCCGCACCCTTCTACCTTAACAATACAAGTAAATCATGGAAATTAAATAACACCTCATTTTTTTTTTTCTTTAAAACAACCAGACGTGCAAGGGCAAAGCCGACAAGGCCGCCATATATACATAAACAAAAGACACTACACCGCATACGCAGTCCAATCCCACATACGAATACAGCACTTGTGAGTTAAATCAAATACGACGACAAGGCCCCGCCAGACCCAAAACTGCATAAAGCTTCAGATCAAGGATATAAACCAAAAAGATAAACTCGACGTAGGAGCTATCCAAAACCCCGAGCAGATCCTACACCGCCGATCACCAAACAACAGATCTAAACTCAAGCAGATGAACGCAGCTTCGGGCGAGGTCAAGACGTAAGAATCGTACTGCATGCAACGTAAGTATCGTAATAAAATCATAACAAATTTAAACAAAACAGAGACATGTATGATAGCCAACCTACGCATATAACACATAAGCAAATATATCAAGTCGTGACGCAAGCCCTCAAAGTCACTACTCAGATGTAACTATGGGTCTCACGCCCATACATCAATCATGCCCGCGGAATCCTTCCTCGCTGCCGGCAGTCCATGATATACTACAACATCAGTAAGCACACTGAACCTTATAATCATGAGAGTAAACAGTAGTATCCTTACAATATAAAATAGGAAGCTCACGATCAAAGCAGGACCACCCGCCCGCAGTATCATTTAACAATCCTTTCCCTGGGACTATTTCACCCGCATAGGTCACGTGGACCCGCGTGAGGTATTCCTCGCATGGGACTATTTCACCCGCATAAGCCCTTACGGACTCGCATGAGGTATTCCTCGCATAGGTCGGACCCGCCCGCACGGGACTATTTCACCCGCATAAGCCCTACGGACTCGCACGAGGTATTCCTCGCATCGCGGTAGCAAATCCACTAAATACGCAATGCCACAACCCCGGAATGCCCCTAACGACTTATATACCAATAGCACACAACCGCTATTTCAAAGACACATAGGCAAATCCTCAATCAACAAGCCAAAGTCCTTACCAAGGCACACTTAGAATAATTCACAATCAATCAAGCCAAAGTACTTATCAAGGCACACTTAGACTAATTCTCAATTAATCAAGCCAAAGTACTTATCAAGGCATACATAGAATAATTCTCTTTTAACAAGCCAAAGTACTTATCAAGGCACACTTAGACAAATTCTCAATTTATCAAGCCAAAGTACTAATCAAGGCATACATAGAATAATTCTCTTTACAAGTCAAAGTACTTATCAAGGCACACTTAGACAAATTCTCAATTTATCAAGCCAAAGTATTAATCAAGGCATACATAGAATAATTCTCTTTTAACAAGTCAAAGTACTACGTGACGCATTCTTTTATAAAAGACTCTTTCTATGTAAAGCCCCAAGATACTAACACCGTAGTATCAAGGCGTGTCTATTTTTCAAAGTAAGTTACTACACTTTAGAAAACTCATTTCAAAGCTTGAAATCAAGTAACTCCAAATTTTCACAATCTAGGCAACTTATGCCGATTAATCAAAATAGACAACTTTCTAAACCTTCCATAAAGCCGTTATAACCAACTTCCCATAAAGCCGTTATAACCCTTTTATGGTTTTAGACGATCCATTCCTTCAACAACCAAGAGACTTATACTATTAAAACCAAGTATCACATACTTACAAATCAAGTTCTTAACTTTCAAAATACTTCAAGTCTCTTAATAGTTAGAAAACAAGTTTTCTTCTACTTTAAACCTCAAGTAACTTCACCCTTAACACAAGTTACTTCTCTTAAATCATGTCATTTCTCCTCTTTAAATCAAATAAGTAAATCACTCCTTTGACTCTAAAGTCATTATAATGACCTTTAGGTTTTAGAACTAAGGCACTAGCCAAAAGATTTGGAAACCACTTCCTTTTTAAGACTACATGTACTTTAAGTAAAAATACCTTCACTTTTAAGAATCCAAACTTCATCAAGAAAATGGATTCTACAACTTACAATCTAAACATCAAAGTACAATCGCTAAGTACATAGAACAAATTCTATTTTAGGCAATCCAAATACAACCAAGGAATGGATCATTTGAGTAGAACCTACTTTCTTTATCTTAAGGAATCATGCTGTAAGAGAGATAGTTCACATACCTTTCTACTAAATCCACAAGCTGCCGAATACACCGCACGAGAAGTGTCAACCTATAATGGTCACAACAAGGCTATCAACTTCTAGTCTCTATATAGAATAATACTAAGTATTTAGTCTCTAATTCTAC
Source organism: Przewalskia tangutica (assembly GCA_029844215.1). Lineage (NCBI taxonomy): Eukaryota > Viridiplantae > Streptophyta > Magnoliopsida > Solanales > Solanaceae > Przewalskia > Przewalskia tangutica. The sequence continues at coordinate 77,057,759 of CM056729.1, read as the reverse complement.
GAAAATCGGGCAAAGACTTCCTTTGTTTCTACTCACTTTGCCACCTTTTCAAGGCCGAATACAATAACCAACAAGCCACATTTAAGGCTCCAAACAACAACCAAACAAAAGGGATTACACGCCTTACACTACGTGTAAAATTCCGCCCCACAATTCATAATGAAATAGTATAATACCTCACTAGCCATTCACTACCAACATATAACCAATCACACTACGTCTTTTCCAATCCTTTTCCAATTTCAAGTTCTTAGGTCAACATGTTATATAGTTATAAACCACTTCAACAACTATAATTTCCTTCTTTATTCAACATGCGACGACTTAAACTAATAATCAACTTGAATTCCAATCTTAAAGCTAAACATGCTAGATTTCGGATTAGGGTTCCAATAGTCAAAATACTTATCAAACTTCATACTATATAACACATGCTTGCTAAAATCCATAGCTACAACAATAAGTAGGTCTTAACTACTAAAACGACAAAATTTATACCTTTCCAAGCCCTTAAAATTTCCAAGATCCAAAGTCGCGCCTTAGAAATTCTTAGCTCCTTTCTTTAAGTTCCAATCCGCCCAAGCACTCTAGAGGCCTATGAAGAACCCATCTTCAAGTTCCAACTTCAAAGTTGAAGAACTCCCATAGTTTCCGCCTACACTAACGTGAAAATGCGCTTTTTCCAAATCTTTCTATCGAGATATCTTACAATACCCAATACCCTAAGGGACATCGTTAAAGTCTGTGGCTAATGGATCAATTTTATCACATGAAGAACAAGAGTTTCTCTAATATTTTCTAAGTGTTAATGAGCTAGTCTTGCACTAGTAGTATACTTATAACACAAATGGAGGCTTAGACTTAAACAAATGTGAGGTTAGGATGAGTTTCACTCGATCAAGCTTCAGTGGACAAGTTGACTTGTCAACAATATCAAGCTTTGGAAGACTTATCTTCTACCATGGTCAATGACCATTTTACCCTGCATAAATTTCGACCAAGCCATGTGGGGTGCCACGTGTCGCCTCTCATTCATCCATATAATTCAGAACCCTCGTGGCCCCACAAAATGTAAAATTTCTCTGGGCCCCACGTGACCAAATCCGTAAAAATAAATTTCCATTAGGTTAAGAGTTCCATACTCTTCAAATAATGCATTTTGAGAATCCAATTCTCAACAACGAACATTTTTCCTTTCCGACGCTCTAACATTTTCCGCCTGAAACAATTCTTCCTTTCGCACTAATTTCCAAGTCTTGATTCCTTACGCATATCTCTCTTATACATGTCCTGGACTTACCGGGTGTAACATTCTTCCCCTTAGAAACATTCGTCCCGAATGTTCTTAGCTCTGTCAAGCTTTACAAACTCGCACAATCTCTATACTATGCCTATCAATCAAAACTCCACAAGACTAACGATGCCACACACGGCCACCACCTAACATCCGTAAACATATCAATGGACCTTTCGTCCGCGAATTCTTCTCACAAAACTCGAAGGTTACATTTCTAAAATACGGATCCTTAGAGGTTCCTTTCTTTCCTTACTTGTCATACTTTCTCGCACTTTCAAACTCATCTAGTACACGCATAAAATCTCAAATTTTGTTTCGTTTCCCAATCCTGAGTTACTAAACAACTTGGCCATATTGTTACTTACATTCCCGATAAGGCTTTTCTGTCCTTACGACTAGTCTGTGGAACGCGTCCACCAACTCGTACAACGATTCACTAAACTTGGGCCTGACATCCTCAAGACCCTACCACATAACGGGACCATTTCTAACTGACCTCACCCCATTCCAAACTATCGGCTGACCCGAAATGAGTCCATAACCCACTCATCGTCACCCTTAACTTCTCGTTCTTAGTCCGAAATAAATCTCTTATCTAAAGGTACTTCTACCGTATCCTCCCATTCACTAGAGGTTTATCACATAAGCCAAAGTATCCCATCGCACATTCTTCCCTATCGGTCTTACACTTATACTGGTAATTACAACTTGTGAACTTTATACAACTATAGTCTCGGGCCACCTATCATTCTTGTCAACATTCTTACTTCTCACTTTACTAATCAAAGTATCCCTACCTCTGGGGTACTATCACTTACAACTGCTAGCTCCGCTATCTTGGCCAATAACATAATCGCTTCCTCACGACCCTATAGTCTTCTCCTAACCGAAACCGGAGGCTCGTGTCTGGGCCTCAAAATCGCGAAGAAGAACTCGCCGATCGTGGAACCACATCCGTATACCCCGGCATAAGCCCTATAAACTCTCGAGTCCGACTAGTAGCTCTCGCTACTCCTTTGCCCTTCTCGGGCCGCTGTCTCCTCGAGGCATAATCAGAACACAACAATACGCCGAGAGGAATTATCTTACTAACACAGCCTTCTGTGGCACGATCTTAGAGTGAGAATAATAGAAACCAACTCCTAAATGTCCTGTAGCTCTCCTGCTTATGGGTGTGGCGCACAACACACCGATAATCAAGACTCTACTAGACACGGTCAGAACATTTCGAGGACTGATCGCTCGATACCACTCCACACCCCGAACCTCAAGCTGGATCGTGCCCTACCCGCACCCTTCTAGCTTAACAATACAAGTAAATCATGGAAATTAAATAACACCTCTTTTTTTTTTCTTTTAAAACAACCAGACGCGTAAGGGCAAAGCCGACAAGATCGCCATATATACATAAACAAAAGACACTACACCGCATACGAGTCCAATCCCACATATGAATACGCACTCTGGAGTTAAATCGAATATGACGACAAGGCCCCGCAGCACCCAAAACTGCATAAAGCCTGCATCAAGGATATAAACCAAAAGATAAACTCCCGGACAGAGGAGCTATCCAAAACCCCGAGCAGATCCTACACTGCCGATCACCAAACAACAGACCTAAACTCAAGCAGATGAACGCAGCTTCCGGGCGAGGTCAAGACGTAAGAATACCATGTAACAAGAAGCATCGTAATAAAATCATAACACTAAACAAAACAGAGACATGTATGATAGCCAACCTACAAGACATAACACATAAGCAAATATATCAAGTCGTGGACGCAAGCCCTCAAAGTCACTACTCAGATGTAACTACTGGTCTCACGCCCATACATCAATCATGCCCGCGAATCCTTCCGCCGGCACATCCATGATATACTACAACATCGCGAAGCACACCAACCTTATAATCACGAGAGTAAATGAGTATCCTTACAATATAAAATATAAGCTCACGATCAAAGCAGACCACCCGCCGCAGCAGATCATTTAACAATCCTTTCCTCGGGACTATTTCACCCGCATAGGTCACGTGGACCCGCGTGAGGTATTCTCGACGGGACTATTTCACCCGCATAAGCCCTTACAGCACTCGCACGAGGTATTCCTCGCATAGGTCGGACCCGCCGCACGGGACTATTTCACCGCATAAGCCCTACGACTCGCATTTAGGTATTCCTCGATCGCGGTAGCAAATCCACTAAATATGCACGCCACAACCTGGAATGCCCTGAACGACTTATATACCAATAGCACACAACCGCTATTTCAAAGACACATAGGCAAATCCTCAATCAACAAGCCAAAGTCCTTACCAAGGCACACTTAGAATAATTCACAATCAATCAAGCCAAAGTACTTATCAAGGCACACTTAGACTAATTCTCAATTAATCAAGCCAAAGTACTTATCAAGGCATACATAGAATAATTCTCTTTTAACAAGCCAAAGTACTTATCAAGGCACACTTAGACAAATTCTCAATTTATCAAGCCAAAGTACTAATCAAGGCATACATAGAATAATTCTCTTTTTACAAGTCAAAGTACTTATCAAGGCACACTTAGACAAATTCTCAATTTATCAAGCCAAAGTACTAATCAAGGCATACATAGAATAATTCTCTTTTAACAAGTCAAAGTACTACGTACGTACATTCTTTTATAAAAGACTCCTTTCTATGTAAAGCCCCAAGATACTAACACCCGTAGTATCAAGGCGTGTCTATTTTTCAAAGTAAGTTACTACACTTTAGAAAACTCATTTCAAAGCTTGAAATCAAGTAACTCCAAATTTTCACAATCTAGGCAACTTATGCCGATTAATCAAAATAGACAACTTTCTAAACCTTCCATAAAGCCGTTATAACCAACTTCCCATAAAGCCGTTATAACCCTTTATGGTTTTAGACGTATCCATTCCTTCAACAACCAAGAGACTTATACTATTAAAACCAAGTATCACATACTTACAAATCAAGTTCTTAACTTTCAAAATACTTCAAGTCTCTTAATAGTTAGAAAACAAGTTTTCTTCTACTTTTTAAACCTCAAGTAACTTCACCCTTAACACAAGTTACTTCTCTTAAATCATGTCATTTCTCCTCTTTTAAATCAAATAAGTAAATCACTCCTTTGACTCCCCTAAAGTCATTATAATGACCTTTAGGTTTTAGAACTAAGGCACTAGCCAAAAGATTTGGAAACCACTTCCTTTTTAAGACTACATGTACTTTAAGTAAAAATACCTTCACTTTTAAGAATCCAAACTTCATCAAGAAAATAGATTCTACAACTTACAATCTAAACATCAAAGTACAATCAAGGAAGTACATAGAACAAATTCTATTTTAGGCAATCCAAATACAACTAAGGAATGGATCATTTAAGGAGTAGAACCTACTTTCTTTATCTTAAGGAATCATGCTAGAGGAGGAGATAGTTCACATACCTTTTCGGCTAAATCCTCAAGCTAAGCCGAATACACCGTACGTAGAAGTGTCAACCTATAATGGTCACAACAAGGCTATCAACTTCTAGTCTCTATGTAGAATAATACTAAGTATTTAGTCTCTAATTCTACGGAAAATCGGGCAGCACTTCCTTTGTTTCTACTCACTTTGCCACCTTTTTCAAGGCCGAATACAATAACCAACAAGCCACATTTAAGGCTCCAAACAACAACCAAACAAAAGGGGATTACACGCCTTACACTACGTGTAAAATTCCGCCCCACAATTCATACGAAATAGTATAATACCTCACTAGCCATTCACGGCCAACATATAACCAATCACACTACGTCTTTTCCAATCCTTTTCCAATTTCAAGTTCTTAGGTCAACATGTTATATAGTTATAAACCACTTCAACAACTATAATTTCCTTCTTTATTCAACATGCGATTTAACTTAAACTAATAATCAACTTGAATTCCAATCTTAAAGCTAAACATGCTAGATTTCGGATTAGGGTTCCAATAGTCAAAATACTTATCAAACTTCATACTATATAACACATGCTTGCTAAAATCCATAGCTACAACAATAAGTAGGTCTTAACTACTAAAACGACAAAATTTATACCTTTCCAAGCCCTTAAAATTTCCAAGATCCAAAGTCGCGCCTTAGAAATTCTTAGCTCCTTTCTTTAAGTTCCAATCCGCTCCAAGCACTCCTTAGAGGCCTATGAAGAACCCATCTTCAAGTTCCAACTTCAAAGTTGAAGAACTCCCATAGTTTCCGCCTTGCGACTAACGTGAAAATGCATTTTTCCAAATCTTTCTATCGAGATATCCTCAATACAATACCACAAGGGTTAAAGTCTTGTGGCTAATGGATCAATTTTATCACATGAAGAACAAGAGTTTCTCTAATATTTTCTAAGTGTTAATGAGCTAGTCTTGCACTAGTAGTATACTTATAACACAAATGGTGGCTTGACTTAAACAAACGCGAGGTTAGGATTAGTTTCACTTGGATCAAGCCTAGGTGGACAAGTTGACTTGTCAATATCAAGCTTTGGAAGACTTATTTTCACTGGGGTGCCACGTGTCGCCTCCCATTCGTCCATAAAATTTCAGAATCCTCGGGCCCCACAAACGTAAAATTCCTCGTGGGCCCCACGTGATCAAACCAGAAAAATAAATTTCCATAATGATAATAAGTTCCATACTCTTCAAATAATGCATTTTGAGAATCCAATTCTCATCAACGAACATTTTTCCTTTCCGACGTTTCTAAGATTTTCCGTCGGAAAACAATTCTTCCTTTCGCACTAATTTCTCAAGTCTTATATTCTCGCGTCTATTCTCTTATACATGTCCTGGACTTACGGGGTGTAACATTCTTCCCTCCTTAGAAACATTCGTCCCCGAATGTTCTTAGTTGGTTGTCAAGCTATACAAATTCCGCACGCCTCTACTATGCCTATCAATCAATACTACACAAGACCAACGATGCCACACACGGCCACCACATAACATATGTAAACATAACAATGGACCTTCCGTCCATGTCCCTTCTCACAAAACTCAAGGTTACATTTTAACAAAAACGGATCTTTAGAGGTTACTTTCTTTTTCCCGCATTGTGGACGGCCGTGTCATATTCTAAGTCATAGACTAACACTACTCGAATCCTTCACGGACTCCCGCCGCTTAATCGACGTGTTCCCTGTTACTCCCTTCTCTGTCTCACTTAGTCACCAAACTAGTTGGGACAGAACCTATAATCGCCTAGCTTAGTTTACCAACCTGTAAACTCTAATACTAGTAGCATCTCAATCACGAGAACCTACGGACAAGTGTTATCAACCTAAGGCGTGTATCATCACAAATAACCTCCACTCATGGCCTATAAATGATTTTCTACGCACCTTCATTACTCATAACTATAATCACTATAGTTCTTTAACCTTGTTCTTCCTTTCTTACTTATCATACTTTCTCGCATTCCAAACTTATTTAGTACACGTACAAAATTTCAAATATTGTTTCTGTTCTCCAATCCTTGGAGTTACTATCCAAACTTGGCCATTTTGCTACTTGAATTTCCGCTAAGGCTCCTCTCGGTCCTTAGACCTGGTTCCAAAGGAACGCGCCCACAAACTCGCATAACGATTAACTAGACTTGGGCCTTGCATCCCTGACCCTATCACATAACGGGACCATATCCAACTGACATCACCCCATTCCATACTACCGGTTGACCCGAAGTGAGTCCATAACCCGACTCATCGTCACACTTAACTTATCATTCTCAGTCTGAAATAAATATCTCTCTTATCTCAAGGTAACTTATTCACTAGAGGTTCTTCACATAGGTCAAGTATTTCTATCAGACATCCTTCCCTATCGGCCTTACACTTATTACATGGGTAATTATAACTCATGAGCCCTACACAACTATAGTCTCCGCTTTATCATTTTTGTCAACATTCTTCCTTTTCACTATACTAATCAAAGTATTCTACCTCTGGTGGTGCTATCACTACAACTACTAGCAACAAGGGAAAACATATACGCTAGGCGAAATCGAATCTATCAATGCACGATGATTCAAGAAAATCAAAATATACCAGAATCCCACGCGATGTTGCCTCCGATCCCGCCCAAGAGTCACGCCATCTATGCGTTCAAGGACCGCCAAAACTATAAACTCCACCCTGACCTCTACCACGGCGGGTCGACATCTCAACACCCCGCCTGGGCGCAACCGCGAGGAAAGTGGAATCAACCATTCGCTTCATAGTCGAGCCACATCACCGGTGCTCTTCTAAAAGGACATACTCGTGATATGGCCCAGACGGCCACAATAAAAACAAACACTGCTATGATGGAATTTTCCCAAATAACGCTTACTACATCTAAACACCGAGGAATAGGTGGCCTCGATCGAGAAAATCCTCCGCTTCCTTCCGAGAACTTCGAACCCCGGAGCTCTGACCGCTCCTAAATACCTTGTGGGTCCACCTCCCACCGTGATCTGCGGGGTATGTACTGGTAGGTTGGAACGAATATCTCACTCGCCGAGATCGCCGCCCAAAACTCACCGGATAACCAACCTGCCTAGCCTCTTACGCCGATCTCCGCTGACCTATACCTCTCAGACACTGTCTGCATCGCGAATAACTTCTTCGGGTGAAATCAGAGCATCGCTATCTTGGTGAATAACATAATCGCTTCTTATGACCCTATAGTCTTCTCCTAATCGAAAATAGAGGCTCGTGCCGAGCCTCAAAACTCGCGCAGGTTAACTCGCCGATCGCGGACAATATCCAGATACCCCGGCATGAGCCCTATCAACCCTCCGAGTCCGGCCGTAGCTCTCGCATCGCTTTGCCCTTCGGCGATTGTTGCCTCCTCGAGGCATACCAGAACATAATAATACGCCAGAGAGGAATTATCTTACTAACACAGCTCTATGGCACGATCTTAGAGTGATAAGAATAGAAACCAACTCCTAAATGTCCTGTAGCCTCCTGTTTATGGGTGTGGCGCGCAACACACCGATAATCAAGACTCTACTAGACACGGTTTGTAGACATTCCAAGGACTGACTGCTCTGATACCACTCTGTCACACCCCGAACCCCGGGCCCGTGACTGATGCCCTACCTAGCCACCCTTCTACATGACTGACACAAGTAAATCGCGGAACTTAAATAACACCTTTTAAAAATAAAAAAAACAACGTACGTACAAGGGCAAAGCCGACAAGGCTGTCATATAGTATACATAATCAAAAGACACTACACTGTACACGAGTCCAATCCCACATATGAATACAGACCTCTAAGAGTTTTACTGAAATATGACGGGACAAGGCCCCGCCGCACTCCATAATCTGCATAAAGCTCAGATCAAGGATCTATACCAAAATGATAAACTCAATAGATGGAGCTATCCAAAACTCGAGCAGGTCCTACACCGCAGATCACCAAATCAAGGCACCTAAACTCATGCAGATGAACACACCTCAAGGAGGTCAAGACGGAAGAATGTACCAAGATGTGAAACAAAGAAGTACTGTAATGAAATCACAACAGTCTATACAAAACAGGAGACATGTATGATAGCCAAACTACAGTACACAATACATAAGAAGTCATATCAAGTCAGGGACGCATGCCCTCAAAGTCATTACTCAAATATAACCATGGGTCTCACGCCCATAATATCAATCATGCCCGTGGAATCCTTCCTCACTGCCGGCAGTCCATGATGTAATACAACATCAGTAACCACACTGAAACTTGCAATCATGAGAGTAATGCAATCATTTTTATCTTTTAAGTTATGTTTTTAACAATGAGATCAACTGTTCCACTTTAAGTCATAAACACACTGCACCCTTTCATTAATGAAATCACTACCGTTTCAAAACACGGGCCGCGCTGCGCTGTGGTCAACCACCCTCTGTGTTATAATGCAACCTATCATAGGACTATTTCACCCGCAAGAGACTATTTCACCCGCTTAGGTCATGTGGACCCGCAATGAGTCATCGGTACACGATACTCGCATCACGGATAGCTAATCCATGGCTTATATATATCTCGGGAATTTAACCCGCCCGAGTCAAATACCGACCCACCGTGAGTGTGTACCACTCACCCCCATGGGGAGCTAACCCATGGTATCCTTGAAACAAGTTGTCGGCCCTTTATGGAGGGACGCGGAGATGTGGAAATATGACACTTGCACGAATATCTATATGAGCAACCCATATGCAAGTAAACCAAGGAAATACCATGCCTTTCACACCAAGACAATACCATGACTTCTTTTTACTTAAACCAAGACAATTACCATGCCTTCCTTTTTACATAAACCAAGACAATTACCATGCCTTTCTTTTTATAACCAAGAGACTTATACTTTTAAAACCAAGCATCACATACTTTCAAATCAAGTTTCTTAACTTTCAAAAATACTTCAAGTCTCTTAATCTTTAGAAATCAAGTTTCTTCTACTTTCAAAATACTTCAAGTCTGTTAACTTTAGAAATCAAGTTTCTTCTACTTTTAAATCTCAAGTAACTCACACCTTTAAAACAAGTTACTTCTCTTTAAGTCATGTCATTTCTCCTCTTTTAAATCAATTAAGTAAAGCACTCCTTTGACTCCCCTAAAGTCATTATAACAACCTTTAGGTTTTGAAACTAAGGTACTATCCAAAAGATTTTGAAACTACTTCCTTTTCAAGACTCTATGTACTTCAAGTAAAATACTTTCACTTTTGAAAATCCAAACTTCATCAAGGTAATGGATTATAACAACTTCCAATTTAAACATCCAAAGTACATCAAGGAAGTATATAGAACAACTTCTATATTAGGCAATCCAAGTACAAACAAGGAAGTATATAGAACAACTTCTATATTAGGAAATCCAAGTACAATCAAGGAGTGGATCATTTAAGGAGTAGGATTTACTTACTTTACCATAAGGAATCATGCTAGAAGAAGAGGATATGGTTCACATACCTTTTCGGCTTAATCCACAAGCTAAGTTCAATACGCCGTACGTAGAATTGTCAACCTATAATGGCCACAACACGACTATCAATTTCTAGTTTCTAACGTAGAATAATACTAAGTATTCGGTCTCTTATTCTACGGAAAATCGGGAAGCACCTCCTTTGTTTCTACATACTTTTCCACATTTTCAAGGCCCGATAATCAATAACCAACATGCCACATTTAAGGCTCAATACATTCACTAACAGCGGGATTACACGCCTTACAATACGTAAAATTCTCGCCTCTACAATTAATACTAACTAAGTCCATAATCAAAGCCATTCTCTGCTAACTTATTCAACAACACAAAGTCTTTTCCAATTCTTTTTTTCAATCAAAGTTCTTAGGTCTAACATGTTATATAGTCATAAACAAATTCAACAACTACAATTCCTTCTTTATATAAATACGTGATTTACTTAAACTAATAATCAAATCGAATTGTAATCTTAAGTGGCTAAACATGCTAGTTTTCTGATTAGGTTCCAATAGCCAATACACTTATCAAACTTCATACTATAAACTTCATGCTTGCTAATATCGTAGCTACAACAATAAGTAATCTTAATTACTAAAACGATAAGAATTGTTACCTTTATAAGCCCTTATAAATTCCAAGATTCAATGTCGCCCTTAGCAATTCTTAGCTCCTTTCCTTTATGCTCCAATTCGCTATTTGAAGCCTTTAGAAGTTCACAACCAACTTCTTCCATTTCCAATCCAAAACTAGGAAAACGACTTAGGTTTTCGCCATGACTAACGTGGAAAACGCTGCTTTTTCAAATCTTTCTATCATGATATCCTTACAATACCCTTAGGACCTTGGGTTACAGTCTTGTGAATAATGGAACAAAATTACAAATTTTTTGTGGGCAATAATGACAAAGCCGAGAGCTCAACGAAGAACAAGAATGAGGTCTTGAAATTTTCTAAGCTGAGACAAGTCTTGCACTAGTGTGTATATATAATACTACGAGGGTCAATATTGTTACACCCCGTAACTCCAGAACATGTTTAAGAGAATGTACGTAAGGAACTCAAGACTTGAAATTGTTACGAAGGAAGAATTGTTTTTCCGACGAAAATCTTCCGAACGCCCAAAAGGAGAAATGTTCGCTGAGGAGAATCGATTCTCAAAATGCATTAATTGAAGAGTATGGAACTTATTATCATTATGGAAAATTATTTTTACGGATTTGGTCACGTGGGCCCACCCGAGGAATTTTACGCTTGTGGGCCCACGAGGTTACGGAATTTTATGGACGAACGAGGGCGACACGTGGCACCCCCACATTGGTATTGGACGAAATTGAAGCAAGGGTAAAATGGTCATTTGACCAATGTGTAGATGACAAAGTCTTGCTAATTAAGAGCTTGACATTGTTGACAAGTCAAGAGCCACTCGCTTGATCTCCTTCATCCAAAACCTAAAAAGTGTTATTATCTAAGCCATCCATCAGGTTTTATAAGCACACTAGTGCAAGACAAGTCTTCACACTTAGAATAATTTGAGAAAATTTTTAGAGCTCTTATGGAGGCTCTCGGCTTTGCCCTTATAACCACAAGAAAAATTTGCAATTTTGGTTCTTTATTCACAAGACTTTAACCCAAGGTCCCTAAGGGTATTGTAAGGTTATCTCAATAGAAATATTTCGGAAAAACGGCTTTCACGTTAGTCGCAGGCTTAAAACCTAAGGAGTTCTTCAACTTTGAAGTTGGAACTTGAAGATGAGTTCTTCATAGGCTTCTAAAGGTTGCTTGGAGTGGATTGGAATGTCGGGAGGAGGAGCTAAAGTTGCTAAGGAGCGACTTTGAATCTTGGAATTTTAAGGGCTTGTAAAGGTATAATTTTGTCATTTTAGTAGTTAAGTTTACTTATTGTCAGTAGCTATGGATATTAGCAAGCATGAGATGTTTATATTATGAAGTTTGATAAGTATATCGCTATTGGAACCCTAATCCAAAACTAGTATGTTTAGCCTTAAGATTACAATTCAAGTCGATTATAAGTATAAGTCGCCACATGTTATATATCGAGGGAAATTGTAGTCATAAGTTGTTTATGACTATATAACATGTTAGACCTAAGAACTTGGATTGGAAAAGACTTTGAGTTGTTGTTTATGTTAGCCGAGAATGACTTTAATTATGGAACTAGTTTCAGATAATTTGTGGGCAATTTACACGTCCTGTTAAGGCGTGTAATCCCCTTTGGTTAGCTGAATTGTTGGGCCTTAAATGTGGCGTGTTTGGTTATTGTATTCGGCCTTGAAAAAGGTGGCAAAGTAAGTAGAAACAAAGGAAGTGCTGTCCGATTTTCCGTAGAATTTAGTGACTTAGCACTTAGAATATTCTACGTCAGTTTAGAGGTTAATGGACGACATACGCCATTATAAAGGAAGTACTAAGTATAGCGTGTTCTACTTGAAGGATGGAATAGCTATCAAGGTTGAAGTACTTTGGAGCATTTTGCTATTTGTCGATAATCGTCGCGAGGTATGTGAACCTTTTCCTTCTTTAGACATGATTCTATGTATGGAATATACACGTGGTATTATTTCATGATTCCTTCTACTCTTAGAAGTTAAGAAGTATGTATGTTGATTTATTCTATGTAAAGGTTAGGTCTGAGTTATCCTAAGTTCTTACCAAGTCTTATGGGGGATGTTGGTAAGAGTCGTTAGGAGGTGTTTGGAGCCAAGTTGACTTGGCTAATTTACGGCACAAATGAGAATAAGTATCGAACAAGCCATTGCTGCTAATAAAGGAAAATGTAATGACGATAAATTATATTAAAACAAGTAGAATTCTCCATCCGCATGTAAGCTAAGATAAAACAAAATTGTATTACATTTTCTAGATCATGGTCGCTTAATGATATCAAGATAAACAAGTATAACCTATTCACACATATAAGGCATATGTTGCTTAATTTAAAGAGTTTACGTTATGGTGTTAAGACTATGAACTACTTAAACTTGTTCTAAAAGATAAGAGACTTGAAGTATTTTGAAAGTATACGATACTTGGTTTTCGAAAGTATAAGTCTCTTGGTTATAAAAAGAATGTATTTGCCTAAAGTATAAAGTTAGTATAACGACTTGATGGGAAGTGGGTTATAATAGCTTTATGGAAAGTTAAAAGAGTGGTTTACTTTAAGTAATGATAAATGTTATGAAATAAAGAAAGACAAATGGATTTAAAAGCATCAATTGCTTGAGTTTTAAGGAAAGAAGTCACTTGATTTAGAAGCCGAGAAATGTATTTCTAAAAGTGTAGTGACTTAGGTAAAATGTAACAAGCCTTGATACTACGTGTTAGTATCTTGGGGTTTTATATGAAAAGGAGTCTTTCAAAAGAATGTAAGCACGTAGTACTGGGTTAAATTCTGATTTTTATGTGTGAAACGAAAGTGCCATGAGTTTATAAAAAATGGAAGTCTAAAGGTTTAATGAACTTGCCTATGTTTGCTTGTGATAGCTTTGAGTGCAAGTATTATATGTTTACGTTGTCGTGACTCTCACTGAGGGCCATTGTCTGTTGTAAGTTTACTCGACGCATCGACGGTGATGTGGGATTCCACGTATGCTTCCATTATGATTGATCCGACACGCTTATACGATGGGATTCCGGCATGTGACCAGAGGCGTTAGATTCCTGATTTATTTTATTACCCATGGCCACGCTTATACGATTTAGGATTCCGGCACGCGACCATGTTACGATTATTACTCCGCTAGCTCCCACGAAGACATGTACCCACGAGGATTCCGGCATGTTATATTATTACTCCACGGGCTAGCTCCCATGAAGACCGCACCTACGATGAGGGACGCCGAGGGCACGTTATGGCCACGCTTATACGATTAGGATTCCGGCACGCGTCGCGTTATATATATATATACGTGTTGTATATGTTACACCTACTACCGTCGGCAGTGATGTGATTCCACGCGTGAGGTATATATATGTATTGTGTGTACGCCGACAGTGAGGTGGGATGCCACGGGCGCGTCACATGGTTATATTTTACACTTATAGCTATCGGCAGTGATGGGGGATTCCACGGGCACGCTTTGATATTTGTGTGACTTGATCGCATCCCAGATTGGGCCGGGTAGTATATGCGTCCCTCTATAAAGGGCCGGATTATGTTATGAAAGATAAGTAAGTTATATGGTAATGAACTTAATGACTTCTCCTAAGTATGTACGTAAGATATGGCTATAACTCTTAATGTAATGGAAAAGATAATGATGTGCAATTAAGTTCATAAGTGGTAATGACACGGTGATCCGTATGTACTTTTATACTTGCCCTCGCCATTCTTTGTACGCTTATGATCCGCATCAGATTTATTTCTGCTCCATATTCGCACTGTTAGATCGACTTCTTCGGGCCGCGTCATGTCCGCAGTTTAGGTACACGCCAGGATCCACGAGCTTAGGATCCCGATTCAAGATTTTGAGATGGCTCCAATGTTCCGAGTTGTCATGGCTATGTATATTCAGGGTACGCGACCTTGTCCCGCCATAGTATTTGTTCAAATCTGTAGGTCCAGATTCATCCGCGCCGGACTAGCTAGAGTTGTTTTTACATTGTTAAGCGCAGAGACTTTCGTAATTTTTATGATTATGGCACTTTATCATTGGCCTTGGTTTAAAAAAAGTGTGTTATTTATCTTCCGCATTGTTATGTTGTATGATTAGACTGTAGGTACCGCCTGGCCTGGTCGTGACAAAGATTATAACATATGTGTGGCTAGGATGAAGAACACTTGGGTAACTACACAAGTGGCAAGTTGACTTGGTCAATATTCTCAAGCTTGAAGACTTATTCATCTACCATGGTCAATGACCATTTTACCCTTGCATTAAATCGTCCAAGACCATGTGGGGGGTGCCACGTGTCTCCCTCCCATTCGTCCATAAAATTTCGTAACTCTCGGGCCCTACAAAACATAAAATTCCTCGAGTGGCCTCGTTATACCCCGTAGTTTCGTGGTATGTATGTGAGAATGTACGCATGCATAATGGCGTAAATTTTGGAAAGAAAGAAAGATGTGATTTTTTTCGACTAAAAGTTTTCGGTTTTGTGAAGAAAAAGGTTCGTTAACGGGAATTGATTCCCGATTTGGTATTCTGACTTCGAATATTAGAGAATTATGGAATTTTATTTTCTGAATGGTCACGCTGGGCCCACGAGAAAATTTACTGGCTTTGTGGGCCCACTTTGTTTTCTAGATTTTGGCCATTGTTGATATTTTCTAAGATGAAATATTTTGGACGAGTAGAGGGCGACACGTGTCACCCCCTAGTTGGCTCGACGATTTCACTTTGTGCACAACACCCGACAGTCGCTTTTCCGACTAAACGCTTCACAAGACTCAGTAGATAAATTCCGCTATGCCATTTCTAATTTTTATGATTTTTCCGAGAGACGCAACACGTTGGATCAACGAGAGGCTTACACTTGTCACCCTCTCATCATGGATGTTACACGCATTAGGCCGAATGGACGGCCATTCTTGTCACGTAGTGGTAGGATATTTTGTGTGCAAGTCGCCAAGCGACACTTGCCTAAATCCTCACCCTACACTTGCCTTGCACTTGGCACCATCTTGGCCCTTGGTCGCCATCCCTTGACCTATAAATACCCCCTTGTTGATGAGTTATTTCATCCTAAATCGAGCAATCTTTCTAAGTCTCAAATCCCTCCTCTCCCTCTTGTTTTCATTCAAACACACCCCTCCCTTTGAGAAGACTCTAGCCGAGAGCAACCCCCTAGCCTAGCCGAAACCTACCCCCTCCCTTGGTTGAAAAGTTGCCTCTAGTATTGCTATAATGCCCAAAATACCCTAGCCCAAATCCCTTAGTCCTTAGTGAAGTTTGAAGAACTTCTAAGGTTTTCTCGAGCTACCTGAGCGCATAACTTAAAGAGCTAAACCTTGCTCAAAGCGACTTTTATCTAGGATATTATTGGGCTTACCGAGGTAAATAACCTTATCCTCCTTTGTAATTAGAATATACATACCGTAGAAGTATAGAGTAAGTATAAATACTGTAGGATATTAATGAATAGAATTGAATCGTATCACAAAGGGCGGTTTAAAAGATGAATAATAGAACTCAGATTTACATGTGACTGCTTTCACAGAGACTCGGTAGTTCACCGCAGGGAGTGCTGCCCAAATGTCCATGTAATAACGAACCTCCGCTAGAGCTTTGTACAAGATACCGACGCTGATAGACGATTTGATCGTTATAGTCGATTCTTCTCGCGACATATTCAACTCGCGTGGATTTCGCGAGAAGGTATGTGATTCTTCCTATCCTCTCGAGCATGATATTTTAAAGAATATGTATATAGTACTGCAGACGACGTGTATTAACCGAATAATAATTACGGCAATGTCTTCTGACTTAAGCCCGAATAATAACTACGCAATGTCTTCCGACTTAAGCCCGAATAATAAAGATCTTCAAGAGTTCAAAAGAATTAAGAAACCTTTTGTTAAGAGTAACACTGTTTTAAAAGCTAAGAGTCATACTAGCTTTATGGAAAGTTAGGTATAACGGCTTAAGAGTGATAAAAGGAATAATGTTTTACTAATTTCTAAGTCGAATGAATGTCGAACAAACCACAACAAATACTTAATAAAGGGAAATGTTTTGACTAATAATGTATTAAAACCAAGAGAAACTTCCATCCAGATAGATCTAAGATGAGACAAAATGATATTACATTTCCTAGATCATGGTCACAGAAAAGATTGTTATGAACAATAATAACCTACTCACACATAAGGTATATGTTTCTTAAATTGTTTTAAAGGATTAAAACTATGAACTACGAAACCTTTCGAAAATGAGAAACTTGAGTAATTGAAATTAGGCAAACTTGAACGTTAGGAAAAGAATGTTGTTACTTGATTTTATAAAGAAAAGTGTTGTAATTTACTTCAAAAGATAATTACTCTATTTTTATACTACGGGTATTGTGTGACTTTTGTGAAAGAAGCGGATCTTTTAGAAGAGTAATACATGAAGTACTTTGGGGCTAAAAACCCGAACTTGTTAACATAATGTAGAAAGTACCTTGTGTGAATAACTTGATTGTATTGATTTGTGATAGTCTTGTAAATACTTTCCTGTTGACTTGATAAGTAAACATGTTAGGATGCTACGTGAGTTAGTATCTTGTGATGTTTGTGTAAAGGGTTTTCCCTTTGTCGGCTTAGGTTGTTTAAACGATAAGTCGTAATGTTAGTATTATACATCATTCATCTCGAGATGATTCCGGGTTAAGCCGCCTCCACGCGGTAGACTCAGCGGTCGATGGACCTATGATTCGAGAATACCTTACGCGGTCTCAGATGGCCTATGCGAATCGCGGAGTTCCGTGTTAGTATGCGCCCTTGTGGTCACGCGCGGTTCAGGCTACGCGACGGGCGAGTCCAGACGCCGGGAGTAGCTACCGATGCGGGAATACCTCACGCGGGCCATCGAGGGCCCACGCGAGCTACGGAAGTTCCAGGCTAGACGCGACATTAGATATCGCGCGAGTGGCCGCCTTTGATCATGTGACTGCCAGACAGATCTCATGATACAGCTTTACCTTGTTTGTACTATGGGTTTTAGTAGTCGGCCATTCCTTCGCACTTACCCCAGACGGTTTTATGATGACACGTAGTACCGATGTTCATGTATTCTCGTGCTTTTATATCATAGATCACGGCAGCTGAGAAGGTATTCCACGCACGAGTGATGACTTGAGGCGTGAGTCCCCGACTGACATGATCGCTATTTATCAGGAATCGTAGTTTTGGTTATCATACATGTCTCCCGCTTATATAGACTACTATGATTTCATTTACGCATTTTCGCCACATACTGTACCGGCCAGATCGACTTCCTTCTGGGCCGCGCTCATGCCGCAGTAAAGCGTACTTCTACCGTTGATCCCCGCTCTAGGATCACCGTTTCAAAGATTGGAAAAGCCCGCTTCTTCGAGGCTTAGCTTTTTGGTACGGTCCCCGTCGTTGTAGATATTTGCATTCAGGTATGGCGGGCCCCGTCCCGCCATTGTTGTTTTAAACTCTGCAGGTCCAGACTGTTGTAAGGTCGATGTAATCGCTCATTTTGGGTAATTATATATGTATGCCGAAAGGCTTACTTTTTCCTAAACCGTGTCTTATTTATACTGCTTCATATCGTTGTTTTATATTCCGCCGATTTCCGATGTATGACTACTGGGTGTCCGGTAAGGCACTACCACGCCCCGAACGGGTCGTGACAAAAGTGGTATCGTGAGCGCTTAATCCTGAAAGTGTCTACAGCCGTATCTAGTAGTTCGATTATCTGTGTTGTGCACCACACCAATAATCGTGAGGCTATAGGATATTTAGGATTGGTTTCATTCTTCTCACTCGAGATCGTGCTTTAGAGTCGTGTTATAAGTTAGACCCTCTAACGTATTCCTTTCCTTTACCAATGATGCCTCCGCCAGCAACTCGCCCAATGGCAAGGCAACCGAGGAGTCGAGTAGAGTACAGAGATTTAGAAGTGGCACAGCCCAATCATCACCTGGGTGATGCTTCACGCGGAGTTCTCGAGACGCCGCCAAGAAAGCAGAGTTTGGCACGCGCAGTAGCTCCATCGCGCCATGACATCCGACCTTCGCCCACGACCGGAGTAGAAAATATGGATTGGAAGGAGACGACCACATTAGCGCGGACTTGGCAGCCGAGAGTATTTTATGTACCGTGATACCAAGGATATTGATTTTTATCTAAAGAATGGTCATGAGGAGTAGCTCTTCACCGTGAACGAGCCAAAGCCATGCTCAGATTATGTGCAATGGCCGAGAGAGGTAGAGATCGGCATTAAACAAGATCGCAGAAGAGGCCCGATTGGCGTGGATCATTTGTAACTCGAGGCGAACCGCCTCAAGCAGCAGATTAGACACGCGCTCCGCCAAGACAGAGTGTCCTCCACAGGTTCGCTTTTTCCTCGTTGTTCACAGCAGGTGGCAGCGCCATCCCGAAGTGCCGCTTTTTATCGGTACTTGTTTTTCATGCGCGCCAGGCCATATGGCGAGGGAATGTTCTATGAGGAAGGATGCAAGTAGGAAGACTCACCTACCGCATCGGGCAGGATGCAGTGGTTCTGAGAGGAGGGGTGTTAGCTGTGAGGCCACCCCACCCTGTGGCCGTGTGGTCGACGCCATCGCGAGTGTCGTGCTTCACGCCACTTGTTATGTTTATGACAGCAGGCCATTTTGCGAAATTGTCCAACCAGCAGAAGTGATGTAGGGACTCACTTTCTGGATCGCTGGATAGTTCATCACCTTCCTCAATGCGCCAAAGAGGCGGGATTGATTAGTACGACTGGGAAGTGCTGTAGATATGTGTATATCCTTAACCCTTAAGAGATTTATATGTAGAGCGAATATCTTAAGTATTATTTTCAGATAGCATTGTGTTAACTGTGATTGGGAATCATGATTAGTTAATCGGGAAAGATTGGGGGATAGAGAAAGTAGGAGCCTTAGAATGTATACGTAGAGACCTTAGAGGCGAGGCCATCTTTGGTAAAAGAATTATTTTATGTTTGACCCTTCGAGGTGCATAGTATACGTGAGATATTTTTGTGGGATGAATCCCTGAGTGATGTGAAATGAAAGAGGGTATTTGAGCTAAGAAGACCGCTAGGTTTTCGTAACATGATTAGTGAGATTGTTCCTGATCGGGAGCTAATGTTTCGCGCGCTGTCGCCTGCCGAGGTCAGAGTTGGGTCGACCCACGCCCGCTTGGGTGATGGTCGGGCCATGTGGTGGTCCCGCTTTGTGTTAGGACCACGAGGGTGTTAGGCCCAGGTTTAGTTAACCATTGTACGAGTTCGTGGATGTGTTCGACCAGTAGTCGGGCCGATGGGGTCAACCCGTCTTATCTTTTAGTCAAACCGTACTCTGTGAGTAAGTTGCGATGATTATTTCGTAGCGGTGTAAGGTCGCACGGTGCCTACCTTCACCCTTTGGCGACATGGAGTCCAAGTTGCGCTGTTTCTTTTCCGAAGAGTTACCGTGCAAGGTTAGGAACTCGTGAATCTCGTTGTCGATTCACCCTGCCGTTGTTTGACTTCGGCCGAGCGTATAAAGAGGCCAGAGCTCTACCACGGAATGCACTCCAACCGTGGCTCCGTATGGCACATCCCGAGAAGGGCCGGCGGTATGCCTCGTGGATCGCAGCATCCGGCACCATTTGTCGGGTCGCCGAGCAAGGCTCGCGACAAAGTGACAAAAGTGGTATCACGACGAGAAGTGAAAAGCGAGCATGTATTACGAGCTTAGGTGTAATCATTTCGCTTGTAAAGAGTAGGGGCGGCGGAGTATCTTTTAGACCTCGAGTAGAGCTTTTGTGATAGAGGTGATTCCTCGTGGACTTGGAGATAAGTATCTGCAGTGTTTCGTACAAAGCGTGGTATGGTTGTTTTCATAAGTATAGAAATGAGGACTATACCGGCTCGCTTGTTTCGAGATTTAGAAGGAACATTCTGACGAATGTTTCTGGCGAGGGGAGAATGTTATACCGTAGTTTCTGGTATGTATGTGAGGATGTACGCATTTGTGCATACTGCATAAATTTTGGAAAGAAAGAAAGATGTGATTTTTTCGACTTAAAAGTTTTCGGTTTTGTGAAGAAAAAGGTTTGTTAATGGGAATTGATTCCCAGATTTGGTATTCGACTTCTTGGAATATTAGAGAATTATGGAATTTTATTTTCTGAATGGTCACGCTGGGCCCACGGAGAAAATTTACGCTTGTGGGCCCACTTTGTTTTCTAGATTTTGGCCATTGTTGATATTTTCTAAGATGAAATATTTTGACGAGTAGAGGGCGACACGTGTCACCCCTAGTTGGCTTCGACGATTTCACTTTGTGCACAACACCCGACAGAGTCGCTTCGACTAAACGCTTCACAAGACTCGCAGGATAAATTCCGCTATGCCATTTCTAATTTTTGCGGATTTTTCCGAGAGACGCAACACGTTGGATCAACGAGAGGCGACACTTGTCACCCTCTCATCACGGATGTTACACGGCATTAGGCCGAATGGACGGCCATTCTGTCACGTAGTGGTAGGATATTTCAGGTGCAAGTTGGCCAAGCGACACTTGCCTAAATCCTCACCCTACACTTGCCTTGCACTTGGCACCATCTCGCCCTTGGTCGCCATCCCTTGACCTATAAATACCCCTTGTTGATGAGTTATTTCATCCTAAATTGAGCAATCTTTCTAAGTCTCAAATCCTCCCTCTCCCTCTGTTGTTTTCATCCAAACACACCCTCCCTTCGGTAGATTTCTAGCCGAGAGCAACCCCTAGCCTAGCCGAAACCTACCCCCCCTCCCTTGGTTGAAAATTTGCCTTCTAGTAATGTTATTATGCACAAAATAACCTATCACAAATCCCTTAGTCCTTAGTAGAAGTTTTGAAGAACTTCTAAGGTTTTCGAGCTACCGAGCGCATAACTTGGAGCTAAACCTTGCTCAGCGCGACTTTTATCTAGGATATTATTGGGCTTACCGAGGTAAATAACCTTATCCTCCTTTTGTAATTAGAATATACATACCGTAGAAGTATGTGAGTAAGTATAAATACTTGTAAGGATATTAATGAATAGAATTGAATCAGTATCACAAAGTAGGCGGTTTAAAAGATGAATAATAGAATCAGATTTACATGCGATCGCTTTCACGAGACTTGAGTAGCTCACCGCAGTGGAAGTTGCTGCCCAAATGTCCATAGAATAACGAACCTCCGCTAGAGCTTTGTACAAGATACCGACGCTGATAGACGATTTGATCGTTATAGGTCGATTCTCTCACGCGACATATTCAACTCGCGTGGATTTCACGAGAAGGTATGTGATTCTTCCTATCCTCTCGAGCATGATATTTTAAAGAATATGTATATAGTACGAGACGACGTGTATTAATCGAATAATAATTACGTGAATGTCTTCTGACTTAAGCCCGAATAATAACTACTGCAATGTCTTCCCGACTTAAGCCCAATAATAAAGATCTTGAAGTAGTTCAAAAGAATTAAGAAACCTTTTGTTAAGAGTAACACTGGTTTTAAAAGCTTAAGAGTCATACTAGCTTTATGGGAAGTTAGGTATAACGGCTTAAGAGTGATAAAAGGAATAATGTTTTACTAATTTCTAAGTCGAATGAATGTCGAACAAACCACAAAGAACGCTTAATAAAGGGAAATGTTTTGACTAATAATGTATTAAAACCGAGAAACTTCCATCCGTGATAGATCTAAGATGAGACAAAATGATATTACATTTCCTAGATCATGGTCATTGTAAAAGATTGTTATGAACAATAATAACCTACTCACACATAAGGTATATGTTTCTTAAATTGTTTTAAAGGATTAAAACTATGAACTACTTAAACCTTTCGAAAATGAGAAACTTGAGTAATTGAAATTAGGCAAACTTGAACGTTAGGAAAAGAATGTTGTTACTTGATTTTATAAAGAAAAGTGTTGTAATTTACTTCAAAAGATAATTACTCTATTTTTATACTACGTATCATGTGACTTTTCATGAAAGAAGCGGATCTTTTAGAAGAGTAATACATGAAGTACTTTGGGGCTAAAACCCAACTTGTTAACATAATGTAGAAAATACCTGTGTGAATAACTTGATTGTATTGATTTGTGATAGTCTTGTAAATACTTTCCGTTGACTTGATAAGTAAACATGTTAGGATGCTACGCGAGTTAGTATCTTGTGATGTTTGTGTAAAGGGTTTTCCTTGTTGTGCTTAGGTTGTTTAAACGATAAGTCAGAATGTTAGTATTATACATCATTCATCTCGAGATGATTCCGGTTGTCGCCCCACGCGGGTAGACTCAGCGGTCGATGGACCTATGATTCGAGAATACCTTACGCGGTCTCAGATGGCCTGCGGAATCCGCGGAGTTCCGTGTTAGTATGCGCCCTTGTGGTCACGCGGTTCGCGCTACGCGACGGGCGAGTCCAGACGCCGCCGGAGTAGCTACCGATGCGGAATACCTCACGCGCCATCGAGTGGCCCACGCGAGCTACGGAAGTTCTGTGGCTAGACGCGCACATTAGATATCATCGCGCGAGTGGCGGCTTTGATCATGTGACGGTTTAGACAGATCTCATGATACGCTTTACGCACCTTGTTTGTACCGTGGGTTTTAGTAGTTGGCTATGCCTTCGCACTTACCCCAGACGGTTTTATGATGACACGTAGTACCGATGTTCAATGTATTCCTCGTGCTTTTATATCATAGATCGCCAGCTGGCGAAGGTATTCCACGCATGAGTGATGACTTTGAGGCGTGAGTCCCCGACTTGACATGATCGCTATTTATCGTGAATCGTAGTTTTGGTTATCATACATGTCTCGCTTTATATAGACTACTATGATTTCATTTACGCATTTTTCGCCACATACTTGGTACTGTTAGATCGACCTTCTGGGGCCGCTCACGCCGGTAAAGGTACTCCTACCGTTGATCCCCGCTTAGGATCACCGCTTCAAAGATCGAAAAGCTCCGCTTCTTCTGAGGCTTAGCTTTTGGTATGGTCCTCGCCGTTGTAGATATTTGCATTCAGGGTATGGCGGCCCCGTCCCGCCATTGTTGTTTTAAACTCTGAGGTCCGTAGACCGCTGTAAGGTCGATGTAATCGCTCATTTTGGGTAATTATATACGTATGCCGAAGGCTTTTTTTCCTAAACTGTGTCTTATTTATACTCTTTCATATCTTGGTTGTTTTATATTCCGCTGATTTCTCTGATGTATGACTACTTGGGTGTCCGGGTAAGGCACCAGTCACGGGCCCCGGAACGGGTCGTGACAGGGCCCCACGTGATCAAATCCGTAAAAATAAATTTCCATAATGATAATAAGTTCCATATTCTTCAAATAATTCATTTTGAGAATCC
This sequence comes from Przewalskia tangutica, assembly GCA_029844215.1. NCBI lineage: Eukaryota > Viridiplantae > Streptophyta > Magnoliopsida > Solanales > Solanaceae > Przewalskia > Przewalskia tangutica. The sequence goes on along the minus strand of CM056729.1, from coordinate 77,033,445 downwards.
AATTCTCATCAACAAACATTTTTCCTTTCCGACGTTCGGAAGATTTTCCGTCGGAAAAACAATTCTTCCGTTCGTACCAATTTCTCAAGTCTTGTGTTCTCGCGTCTATTCTCTTATACATGTCCTGGACTCACGGGGTGTAACAATTTTACACGTCCTGTTAAGGCGTGTAATCCCCTTTGTATTGCTGAATTGTTGGGCCTTAAATGTGGCGTTTGGTTATTGATTTTCGGACCTTGAAAAAGGTGGAAAAATATGTAGAAACAAAGGAAGTGCTGTCAGATTTTTCGTAGAATTTAGTGACTTTGCACTTGGAATATTCTACGTTTGAGCTAGAAGTTAATAGACGTAATATGGTCATTATAGGTTGACATACTACGCACGCGATCGACTTAGCAAGTGGATCAACCAAGAGGTATGTGGAACTTTCCTATCTCTCGAGCACGTAGTTGTAAATGTATAGTACGGTAGACGACGATTTAGATTTAAATGAATTTAGTTTCATTTGATATCCTTGACTTGTTTTTAAATGATAGAAGTGCCTTGGTTTCAAAAGCATAAAGTTGGTTAATAACTTTATGGAAAGAAAAGAGAGAATGGTTTATTCTAATAAGGTAGTCAAAGATTTCTTGACTTGAAAATGTATAGAATACTTGATTTGGAAAGTATTTATCCCTTGAGCTATTCTAAAGTTAAGAAACTTGATTACTAAAGTTAAGGGACTTGAAGTATTTCAAAAGTATATGATAATTGTTTCGTTTTAAAAGTATAAGTCCCTAGGATATAAGGAAGAATCTAATTGTCTAAAGTATAAAGCTAGTATAACGGCTTTATGGGAAGTTGGTTATAATAGCTTTATGGAAATTCAATAGAGTGGTTTACTCTAAGTAATGTAAATAATGATAAATGACTTGAAATAATGAAAGACAAATTGATTTGAAGGCATCAATTGCTTAAGGTTTTAAAAGAAAGAAGTCACTTGATTTAAGCCTAAATGTATTTCTAAAAGGTATTGTGACTTGTCTTGAAAAGTAGATATGACTTGATACTACGGTTATTAGTATCTTGGAAGTTTATATGAAAAAGAGCCATTTTTAAAAGAGTAGAAGTACGTAGCACTTTGGGTTAAATTCCCGGATTTTTATAATGACATGATAGTGCCTTAAGTAAACTAAAATGAGAGTGTATATGTATAAGACTAATAAGAAGTTAGGGGGATTTCATAACTTGCTTATGTTATGTACGATAACCCGGTAGTGCTTATGTTATGTATGATAAGCCGGTAGTGCTTATGTTATGTATGATAAGACGATAGTGCTTATGTTATGTATGATAGCCGGTTGTGCTAGTGATATATTGTTCATTATGGGGTCATTCCCCGAGTTTGTGGCATTTGCATATTCCGTGGATTTGCTACCCATGATGCGAGAAATACCTCATGCGAGTCCGTAAGGGCTTATGCGTGTGAAATAGTCCTATGCGGGGCGGACCAGTCCTATGCGAGGAATACCTCATGCGGGTCCATACGACCTATGCGGGCGGATACAGTCTATGCGAGGAAGTTACCTCATGCGGGTCCATACGGCCTTTGTGGGTGAAATAGTCCCAGGAGTAGGATTGCTTAATGATACTATGGGCGGGTTGTTATACCCCGTATTTCCAGAGTATGTACGTGAGGACGTACGTACAAAAGTTCAAGCCTTAAGTAGGCATAAGGGACGAAATTGTGCACAACTAGCGAAAAGAATTGTTTTCCGACGAAAAGTTTTCCTGACCATGGCGGGAAAATTTCGGTTGCGACATTTATAATTTTTACGGATTTTTCCGAGAGATGAAATATTTTGGACCAACGAGAGGGCGACAAGTGTCACCCTCAAGTGGGCGGATTGATGGACGAAATGCATGGCACGTTTTTGTCATTTTTTTGGCCTAAAACATTGGTCAAGGTTAGGTAGGATATTTTGTGATATTTGTGTGGTAGATGGATAAGGTACACTTGTGAAAATCTACACCCTCCACTTGCCCTCCACTTGCCTTAATCTTGGCCATTGGTTTTCCTATAAATACCCCTCAAGTGCAAGACTAAATCTTCATCCCTTAAACATTTTCCAGGTCTTGAAATCCTCTCCCTCAAGCTCTCGTCCAAACCACCCCTCCCCCTTTGTGAAGCCTTGGCCGAAACAAACCCCCCCTCCTAGTTGTTCTCGTGAAATACCCCCCCCCCCTTGGTAGAAAAGTATTCTCCAAGTTGTCACGACCCGAACCCGGGCCCGTGACTGGTGCCTTACCCCGGGCACCCAAGTAGACATACATCAGAGAAATCAACGGAACATAAAACAAGACATGATATAATATAAAATGTGAAACAGTTTATCTGAGAAAACTTGCCTTTCGGCATATATATATATACTTAAACCGAATAGCTACATCCCATTACAACTCGCCACAACAAGATTACAAACCTCTAAGAATGATATGACAACAACGACGGACAAGGCCCCGCCATACCCTCGATCGTAAGCACTACAACAACAGGACTATACTAAAGATAAGCCTCCGAGAAACGGAGCTTCCTAAAACGCTGAATCGTGATCCTAAGAGCGAGGATCAACAATCGCGTACTTCTACCGCGGTGATGAACGCAGCCTCAAGGCGAGGTCGCATAACAGTACCAAGTATGTGAAATCAAAATATCAGAATGAAATCATAATACTATATAAAACAGAGACATGTATGATAACCAAACTACGCTCACAATAAATAAGCAATATGTCAAGTCAGGGACTCACGCCCTCAAAGTCATCACTCAAATATAACTATGGGTCTCACGCCCACAACATCAATCATGCCCGTGGAATACCTTCCTCACTGCCGGCAGTCTGTGATATAATAACACCACGGAGTACACATGAACACCAAGTCTGTACTAACAATGCTATACAACCAAACCACGAAGCTGACACGGGGCAAGTACGAAAGCCGACTACCAGATACCAAGGCCGTGTCACGAGTCGACCGGCAAGTACGAGGGCTAACTACCAGGTACCAAGGCCGTGTCACGAGACTTCGTCACTACACTGAACGGGGCAAGTGCGAGGGCTAACTACCAGGTACCAAGGCCGAATCAGCTACGAGACGGGGCAAGTGCGAAAGCCGACCACCAGATACCAAGGCCGATCAGTAAAACCTCATGGAGAGCTAGTCCATGGAATAACACTATCATCAGGGAAAACGAACCCTCATCATGGCCGCATAACCGTGGACCATCCATCGAGTCAGTATGCCCATGGACTATCATAGTGGAAGCATACCCGTGGGCTACCCATCGTGTCAGTATGTCCAAAATGATCAAGAATAACACGACCGGCCCTCCATTCGAGAGACGCGGTAACATAAGAATACAACACTTGCACAACAAGGCTATCACACGCAAACATAGGCAAGTTACACACAACTCAAGGTACTTTCATTTTATGCCAAAGTCCAGGTTTTTAACCCCAAAGTACTACGTATGTTACACTCTTTTTTAAAGGATCCATTTCTTTTACAAAGGTCACCCGATACCCGCAGTATAGAGTGACTAACATCTTTTAAGTAAACCAAAACAACTTCCATACTTTCCTTTTTATAACCAAATTACTTCTCCTTTTAAAGTCAAGTTACCACTTTAAAACCAATGATAAAACCATTCTTTCGTTTTCATAAAGTCGTTATAACTAACTTCCCATAAAGCTGTTATAACACTTTATGTTTTAAACCAATTTTTAAGACAAATCAATGCCTTTCTTTTAAACCAAAAACTCTTTAATTTCCTCAAGTCTCTTTTAGAAATCAAGACCCTTACTTATTCTCATTTCCGAAATCAGTAAAACATTATTCTTTAAAAACCAAGTACTCATTACTCACGGATGAGGTTTCATACTTCTTAACAACTTTCACCTCAATTCAATTAAGTCAAGTCTCTTATCTTTTAAGATTAAGTCTCTTAACTTCTAAAATCAATAACCATTCTTTTATCTTCTTAAGTCGTTATACCTAACTTCCCATAAAGCTAGTATAACTTTTAAGCTTTCAAAACCAAGTATTACTCTTCTTTCAAAAACGGTTCTTAAATCTTTTGAAACACTTCAAGATTCTTATTATTCAGGATTAAGTCAAAAGACATTGCCATAACACTACATTCAGTTAACACACGTACGTCTACCGTACTATATATATATTCTTTTAAAATACTTCATGCTCAAGAGTATAGGAAGAATCACATACCTCGCGACGATTATCGACTATTAGCAAAACGCTCCACGGCTATAACCCGACTAGCCTTGTCCACCATTCAAGTAGAACACACTACTTGCAGAACATTCAACCTATAAAGGTTATATAAGTCTATCAACTTCTACATTAATATTCTACTGATGCGATTTCGCCTAGCTTTTTCTCAGAATATCCTTCTATTACGCTCAAATCTCTTCTATGAATCTTATATTCATTTCCATACTACTACAAGATGTAATTTCCAATTACAATAGGGACAAGATATTTACCTCGATAAGCCCATAATTATCCAAGTATAAATGTCGATCCCGAGCAACGCTTAGCTCCTACTCGGCGCCCAACCCGCCTCCAAACAACCCTTAGAAGTTCTACGCAACTTCTTCTTAATACTTCAACCGCCATGAAGATTTTCCTTAGGGTTTCGCTGAGACAAAAAGGACATAAGGTAGTATTTCTGACTCTACGATAGAGGTAACTTTTGGAATAATACAAGGTATAAGGCTAAGGTATTTTGGTATAGTAACAATACTGGAGAGTATTTCTACCAAGAGTGGAGGGTACCTCTCGGCCACACCACTGTGAGTGGGTGTACCTCTGCCAAGGCCTCAGGAGTGGTGTACACCTCGCCAAGGCCTTCTCGGGGGAGTGGGGACGAAACCAACAAGCATGGAGGAGGATTTCAAGACTGAAATTATCGCGATGAAGAAGTCTTCAAAGGGGTATTTATAGGAAGATCAATGGCCAAGATCAAGCCACGGGGGCAATCGAGGGCCAAGATTTTCCCAAGTGCCCCTACCCCTACTCCACAAAACAAGGCACAAACAAGGCACAAAACAAGGCCAATCGTGCAAGCCAAACGGCCACTTGATCGCCACTGAGGGTGACAAGTGTCGCCTCTCGTTGGTCCAAAATATTTCGCCTCGTAAAAATCCGCAAAAATAATAAATGACATAGCCGGAATTTTCCCACGCAATCTTTGAAGACGTCATTTAAAAACGACTTAATCTGGTCAGTGAACAAAATTCGAACCTTGCCTAACTTTAAGGCTTAAACTTTTCTGCGTACGTCCTCACGTACATACTCTGGAAATACGGGGTATAACATTCTCCCCTCCTTAGAAACATTCGTCCCGAATGTTCCTTCTAAGTCTCAAAACAAACATGCATCAGTATAGTCTTCCTTGCTATACTTATGAAAACAATCATGCCATACCTGGCCACAAAAATAACACACGCGCAAATACTTACATCCAAGTCCACGAGGAATCACCTCCATTACTACAAAAGTTCCCACCCAAGGGCTAAAAGATACTCCCTTCGCACCCTTTCTTTACAAACGAAATGATCACCTCTATGATCTTAACACATGCTCGCTTCTTCCCTTACTCGTTGTACCCTTCTCGTACACACGAACTCTTTCTCATAGCTTACCACATTTCTGCTACTGCATCAGTTTTCCAAAAAAAAAAAAATCTCGGGGTTACTACCTCCCACTTGATCACCATTAACTGGGAATACCCTGGATGGATCTCCGATACTTTTCCGAACATAACAACATGAAATACCGGACATACTGCCTCCCACGTCGGACGGCAATGCTAACCTATAGGCAACTCGGCCTACTCTACAAACAATCTGTAAAATGCCCAAAAGTAACTCGCTAAGTTCCTCTGCTTTCCAAAACTCGCCACACCCTTAGCCACATCCTCGCCAAATGTATGAACCAACAATCTGCACTCGCCAACCTTCAACCAATCGACAAGAACCTACACTTCCGCCCTACAAGGCTTCATAAGGCGACATCCGAACACCGAATGGTAGCTAAAGCACTCTCAACAGAGGCAACAACCCTCACAACTACCCTCAAATCCAAACACCGCCCGAGGGCGAACGCGACATCGAGACTCACCGAGTTCCTACCGCCTCGTAAAACTTCCAAAAAAGAAGAGCAAAACTCCGGGCTTCACTGTCATAAGGTAAAAGCAGGCACCTCGTGCAGCCTTACAACCTTCTTGATAAAAACATCTCGCATAACTTACTGCCGAGTACAGGGTTTTGACTAAAAGATAAGACGGGCTGACTCCCTCGGCCCGACTACTGGTCGAATGCATCCACGAACTCGTACGATGGTTAACTAAACTTGGGCCTAACACCCTCGTGACCCTACCACCTGGCGGGACCACCCCGAACTGACCCCACCACCAAACAAAGCCGCGGTTGACTCCGCGACGGCCCCAACCCGACCCGCCATCACAAGATAAACACTTGTTCCCCGACCCGGAACAATCTCACTAATCAAGGCACGAAAACCTAACGGTCTTCTTAGCTCAACTACCCTCTTCCATTCACACTACTCAGGGACTTATTATACAAATATATCTCACGTGCACTATGCACTCTGATAAGGGTCAAACATAAAAATACATCTTTTACTCGAGATGGCCTTACCTCTAAGGTCTCCACTTTCTCTATCCCCCAAACTTACCCGGTTAACTAACCATGATTTCTACTCACAATTTACCCAATGTTATCTGAACATAACACTTAAGATATACTCATCTTATCACACTAATCCCTAGAGGGTTAAGGATACACCTGTATCTACTGCTTCACTCCTCCGCTGCTCCAATCCGCCCCGCTGGGCCCAAGCAAAACAAGCTGTCGAAGAAGTATGACACTCTCCACAATGACACTTACCACAACGGCCACATCGGCGGGGTGGCCTCCTGCCAGCACCCTTCCTCTCCGAACCACCAACCGCAATCGATCCGGTAGCCGAGTCCTCCTACTTGCATCCTTCCTACTAGGACATCCTTTCGACACATGGCTCCTCCGCCAGAAACAAGTACCAACAAAGACGGCATTCCCGATGACGCTCACACCGCAACACCGAGGAAAATCAACCTACCGCTAGAACATACGATAGCCGCGATCAAGCCCCGAGCTCGACCAACTCCAGACACCTCAAACGCCCGAACTCGCGGAGGACCACTCAGACCGCGGAGGTGCATATCTATCTGGCCGAGGCGGTTCGCCTCAAAGTTACCGGGCGACCTTGCTGCTCGCCTCTTACGGCCCTCTTCGCGATCTCGTTAACCCGTTAATCCCACGCCTTCGCTCGCCGCGCATAAGCCCGCATACGTGCCATGCTCAAGCCTGACTGAAGAGCTACTCTAGTACAACCCTCTCTTAGATATTCATCAAGGCCCGCGTTCAATCGGTATATCACATACCCTCTGGTAGCTAAATCCCTAGCTAGTAACCGGCCGCCTTTGCAATCTAATCTTTCGCATCGGGTCGTGGAACCGGCTCATATATCCCGCCGCAGAGGAATCGCCGCTGCATAAACTCGCTGTGGCGACGTCGCAGAACTCCCCGAATGAAGCACCACCCCAGGTGATGATTGGGCCTGTGCCCTAGTAACCCTCTGTACTCTACTCGCAGCTCCCTCGGCTGCCTTGCCCTTCTGGGCCCGGGTTGCCTTACGCGAAGGCATAACGGTAAGGGAAAGAAATACGTTAGAGGGGTCCAACTTATAACACAGCTCTAAGGCACGATCTCAGAGTGAGAAGAATAGAAACCAATCCTAAATATCATATAGCCTCCTGATTATCGTGCGTGCACAACACACCGATAATCAAGACTTACTAGATACGGTCCAGACACTTTCGAGGATTAATCGCTTCGATACCACTTTTGTCACGACCCGAACCTGGGCCCGTGACTGGTGCCTTACCCCGGGCACCCAAGTAGACATACATCAGAGAAATCAGCGGAACATAAAACAAGACATGATATAATATAAAATGTGAAATAGTTTATCTGAGAAAACTTGCCTTCTAGATATATATATATACTTAAACCTAACAGCTACATCCCATTACAACTCGCCACAACAAGCATTACTGCACTTCTAAGAATGATATGACAACAACGACGGACAGTGGTCTTCGCCATACCGATCGTAAGCACCTACAAATAACAGGACTATACTAAAGATAAGCCTCCGAGAAACGAGCTTCCTAAAACGCTGAACCGTGATCCTAAGAGCGAGGATCAACAATCGCGTACTCTACCGCAGATGAACGCAGCTTCAAGGAGGTCAAGATAACAGTACCAAGTATGTGAAATCAAAATATCAGAATGAAATCATAATACTATATAAAACAGAGACATGTATGATAACCAAACTACAGCTCACAATAAATAAGCAATATGTCAAGTCGTGACTCACGCCTCAAAGTCATCACTCAAATATAACTACGGGTCTCACGCCCACAACATCAATCATGCCCGTGGAATACCTTCCTCATCACGGCAATTGCGTGATATAATAACACCACTGAGTACACATGAACACCAAGTCTGTACTAACAATGCTATACAACCAAACCACGGCCGACATCGGCAAGTACGAAGCCAACTACCAGATACCGCGCCGTGGTCACGAAATGATCGGCAAGTACGAGGGCTAACTACTGTACCGCGTCGTGTCACGAGACTTCGCCACTACACCGAACGGCAAGTGCGAGGGCTAACTACCGTACCAAGGCCGAATCAGCCACGACGGCAAGTACGAAAGCCACCACCGATACCAAGGCCGATCAAGAAACCTCACGGAGAGCTAGTCCATGGAATAACACTATCATCGTGGAAAACGAACCTCATCATGGCCGCATAACCGGACCATCCATCGAGTCAAGATGCCCATGGACTATCATAGTGGAAGCATACCCGGCCACCCATCGTGTCGGATGTCCAAAATGATCAAGAATAACACGACCGCCCTCCATTCGAGAGACGCGTAACATAAGAATACAACACTTGCACAACAAGGCTATCACACGCAAACATAGGCAAGTTACACACAACTCAAGGTACTTTCATTTTATGCCAAAGTCCGTGCTTTAACCCCAAAGTACTACGATGTTACACTCTTTTTAAAGGATCCATTTCTTTACAAAGGTCACCCGATACCCGCAGTATAGAGTGACTAACATCTTTTAAGTAAACCAAAACAACTTCCATACTTTCCTTTTTATAACCAAATTACTTCTCCTTTTAAAGTCAAGTTACCACTTTAAAACCAATGATAAAACCATTCTTTCGTTTTCATAAAGTCGTTATAACTAACTTCCCATAAAGCTGTTATAACACTTTATGTTTTAAACCAATTTTTAAGACAAATAAATGCCTTTCTTTTAAACCAAAAACTCTTTAATTTCCTCAAGTCTCTTTTAGAAATCAAGCCCCTTACTTATTCTCATTTCCGAAATCAGTAAAACATTATTCTTTAAAAACCAAGTACTCATTACTCACGAATGAGGTTTCATACTTCTTAACAACTTTCACCTCAATTCAATTAAGTCAAGTCTTTTATATTTTAAGATTAAGTCTCTTAACTTCTAAAATCAATAACCATTCTTTTATCTTCTTAAGTCGTTATACCTAACTTCCCATAAAGCTAGTATAACTTTTAAGCTTTCAAAACCAAGTATTACTCTTCTTTCAAAACGTTCTTAAATCTTTGAAACACTTCAAGATTCTTATTATTCAGCTTAAGTCAAAAGACATCAGAACACTACATTCGCTAACACACGACGCTCACCGTACTATATATATATTCTTTTAAAATACTTCATGCTCAAGAGTATAGGAAGAATCACATACCTCGCGACGATTATCGACTATTAGCAAAACGCTCCACGGCTATAACCCGACTAGCCTTGTCCACCATTCAAGTAGAACACGCTACTTGCAGAACATTCAACCTATAAAGGTTATATAAGTCTATCAACTTCTACATTAATATTCTACTGATGCGATTTCAGTTCCAGTCTTTTCTGTAATATCCTTCTATTACAGTTCAAATTTCTTCTATGAATCTTATATTCATTTCCATACTACTACAGTATGTAATTTCCAATTACAATAGGGGGACAAGATATTTACCTCGATAAGCCCATAATTATCCAAGTATAAATGTCGATCCTGAGCAACGTTTAGCTCCTACTGGCGCTCCAACCCGCCTCCAACAACCCTTAGAAGTTCTACGCAACTTCTTCTTAATACTTCAACCGGCCATGAAGATTTTCCTGTGGTTTCGCTTTGAGACAAAAGGACATAAGGTAGTATTTCCTGACTCTACGATAGAGGTAACTTTGGAATACTACAAGGTATAAGGCTAAGGTATTTTGGTATAGTAACAATACTGAGAGTATTTCTACCAAGAGGGGGTACCTCGCCACACCACTGTGAGTGGTGCACTCTGCCAAGGCCTCAGGAGTGGGTGTACCCTCGCCAAGGCCTTCTCAAGGGGAGGGGCACGAAACCAACAAGAAGGGAGGGAGGATTTCAAGACTTGAAATTATCAGGACGGTTAAGTCTTCAGCAGTGGTATTTATGGAAGATCAACGGCCAAGATCAAGCCACGCGGGCAAGTGGAGGCCAAGATTTGCCCAAGTGCCCCCACCCTACTCCACAAAACAAGGCACAAAACAAGGCCAAATCGTGCAAGCCAAACGACCACTGATCGCCCACTGTGAGGGTGACAAGTGTCGCCTCTCGCTGGTCCAAAATATTTCGCCTCTCGGAAAATCCGCAAAAATAATAAATGACATAGCCGAATTTTCCCTACGCAAGCTTTGAAGACGCTTTAAAAACGACTCTAATCGGGGTCAGTGAACAAAATTCAACCTTGCCTAACTTTAAGGCTTAACTTTTCACAGACGCTCACGCATATACTGAAATACGGGGTATAACACAAGTATTGTTACAATTGCAAAATACCTTAGCCCAAATACCTTGTAGTATTCCCAAAGTTACCTCTATACTAAAAGCCCGGAAAATACTACTATACTTCCTTTAGTCACTAAACGAAACCCTAGGGAAAATCTTCATAGTTGGTCATATTAAGTAAGTTGTGTAGAACTTCTAAGGGTTTCTGGAGCGTATTGGAGCGCATGCACAGAGCTAAACCTTGCTCAGATCGACATCTAAACTTGGATAATTTTGGGCTTATCGAGGTAAATAATCTTGTCCTTCTATCAGAATTGGAGATTACATATTGTAGAAGTGTAGAATTGAGTATAAGTTATATACAAGGAAGGTATATAAGAAGAGAATTGAACTGCATTTACATAGACCGTATTTACAGAGACTTGTGTAATTTGACGTAGGGAAGTCACGCCAATTTTCCGTAGAATAAGGAATCTTGTATCTAGAATTATTCTACGCAGTAGTCTAGACGCTGATAGACTTATACGACCGCTATAGGTTGAAAGCATCGCAGTAGCATATTCTACTCGGCGGTGGAAAAGGCTAGCGTGATTACGATTTGGAGCTATTTGCTAATCGTCGATAATCGTCGCGAGGTATGTGATTCTTCCTATCCTCTTGAGCATGATAATTTAAAAGAATATATATAGTACGGTAGACGTACGTGTGTTAACTGAACGTGGTTTTACTTCGATGTCTTTTGACTTGAGTTTTAAATAATAAGAATCTTGAAGTATTTCAAAGGAATTAAGAATCGTTTTTGAAAGAAGAGTAATACTTGGTTTTGAAAGCTTAAGAGTTATACTAGCTTTATGGGAAGTTAGGTATAACGACTTAAGAGAGATAAAAAGAATGGTTTATTGATCTTAAAAGATAAGAGACTTGACTTAATTGAATTGATATGAATTTTGTTAAAAGTGTGAAACCTCATTCGTGAGTAATGAGTACTTGATTTTTAAAAGGAATATTGTTTTACTGATTTCGGAAATCAGAATAAGTATCGAACAAACCATCGCATACTTAATAAAGGGAAATGTATCAATAATGAAGTATTATTAAAACTAGTAGAAACCTCCATCTGCATAGAAGCTAAGATGAGACAAAATGATATTACATTTCCTAGATCATGGCTGCTTTTATAAGATTGTTATAAACAAAGAATAACCTACTCACACATAAGGCTTATTGATTTAAAAGAGAGTACGTTATTTGATTAAGACTATAAACTATGAAATCTTTCGAAACTAAAAGACTCGAGTATCCAAATTAGCAAACTTGAACTTTTGGAAAAGAATGTCATACTTGACGTTGTTCTAAAAAGTGCAAGCCACTTGGTTTAAAATAGTGTAAAGTACTTAATTCTAAAACATGAACGATTTGGTACTACGAATAATAGTATCGAGTTGTTTTTACGTAAAAAGAGGTCTTTGTGAAAGGATAAATGTATGTAGTAATTGGGGTTAAAAACCGGATTTGTTGTAATAAAAATAAATGTCCATGAGTATGATTAAACTTGCCTATGCTTGTGGTGATAGCCTTTGTTGTGCAAGTATTGTATTTCGCGCAACCGCTCTCGCCGAGGGCATTATCCGAGTGATTGATGGACATACCGACACGATGGGTGGCCCACTTATGCTTCCACTAATCGATCCTTTCGACATACCGACACGACGGGTGGCCCACGCATGCTTCCATTAGGAGAGTTATCTTGTTATTTGTTTTGGGGACATACTGACACGATGGGTGGCCCACGAGTATGCTTCTTTTTTTGATTTTTAAGTTGTTAATTCCTTATTGAAATACTGACACGATGGGTGGCACACGTACGCTTCCATTAGGAGTGTTATCTTGTAAATTGGCTTCGACATACTGACACGATGGGTGGCCCACGAGTATGCTTCCATTCTGATTGTACATTGTCATTATTGTCGCATCCTCGATACGCTCGCACCGATGGAGAATTCCGGCATGGGCCACGATGCGAACAAGATTGATGTCATGGCGAGTGTTATACCCGATTTCCGCAGTATGTACGTAAGGGAATACGCATAAAAAGTTTGGCCTTAAAGTTAGCCTCGACGCTTTTTTTGTACACAACTCACTTAAAGAATCGCTTTCCGACGAAACGCTTCCACAACTTTCGTAGGAAAATTCCGCCATGCCATTACTAATTTTTGCGGATTTTTCCGAGAGACGAAACATTTTGGACCAACGGAGGGCGACACTTGGCACCTCCCATCGATGGACTTGAATCGCCCATTGACGAAATTGGAGAGGGTGCACGTTTTTGTGCCTTGTGCACAAGTCAAGGAGTTGGTAGGATATTTGTGTGGAGTAAATCTTCACCCTACACTTGCCTTGCACTTGTCTTAATCTTGGCCATTGGTTGGCCACTTGACCTATAAATACCCTTAAAGATGAAGAGTTCTTCATCCACAAAGTTATCTTCCAAGTCTTGAAAAAATCCTCTCCTCTCCCTTAGCCTTTTGTCCAACACCTCGCCCCCCCCTTAGAGTGAGTTTGGCCGAGGGCCTACCCCCCCTAGCCTAGCCGAAATCTACCCCCCTCCCTTGGTAGTAAAGGTGTCTTCTAGGATTGGTATAATGCCCAAAATACCCTAGCCCAAATCCCTTAGTCCTTTGTAGAAGTTGTGAAGACCTGCTAAGGTGTCGTGCTAATGAGCGCATAACTTAGAGCTAAACCTTGCTCAAAGCGACTTTATCTAGATATTATTGGGCTTACCGAGGTAACAAATCCTAACCTCTTTTGAATTAGAGAATACTTCTGTAGTAGTATAAGTATAAGTATTAAATACTTAGAAGAATATCACGTAATAGAATTGAATCAAGTATCACCGTAGAGGCTTAAAAGAAGAATAATCAAATCAGATTTACATAGGACTGCTTTCACAAAGAGACTTATATAGCTCACCTGCAGGGAGGTGCTGCCCACTTTCCGTAGAATTGTGAACCCTCTGTTTAGAATGACCTTCGCAGTAGTCTTTGATAGATGTCTGTGACTATTATAGTCGACTCTCACATATATTCAACTTGGGTGGTTTTCACGGTATGTATGTGATTCTTCCTAAAGCATGATATTTTACAATATATAGTACGGTAGACGCATACGTGTTAATCAATAATAACTACGGCAATGTCTTTGACTTAAGCCTGAATAATACTTACAGAATGCCTCACGCTTAAGCTCAATAACAAAGAACCAAAACATTTCAAAAGAATATCGATCATTTTTAACGTAAGATAAATATTTGGTTTTAAAACAAAAGCTAAGAGTTATACTAGCTTTATGGGAAGTTAGGTATAACAACTTAAGAAAGATAAAAAGGAACTGCTACTTGTTTGTTTATAAAAGCCTTGTATTGATTTCTATGTAGTAAGATTTGTGTGATAAGTAGACATATTATGATGCTACCGTTAGTGTCTTGAAATACCGTAAAGTGGTCATTCTTGCAGCTTACGCTAACCTAAGTCCGTATCGTTATTGTATCACCTACCCTCGATCGTTATATCGGTGGCTTGCCCCTCGACGCGGGTCTATACGGCCGCGCGCGCGAGACTATGCGAGCAGCGGTATGCTCCGTGATTGATCATTCCGGTGTTTAGCCCGACGCGGATTCTATGCGGTCCGCTGAGACTACGCGGTCTTTCGAGGCTACGCGGCTGCGGAGACTAGGCGGATGCCGGGTTGGCTGCCCCGACGCGGGAATACCTCACGCGGGTCCAGGCGTGACCTATGCGCTGCGGAAGTCGTGACTAGGCACGCACGATACTATGGGCGATCGCCTTGCTTCGATCATTCGCGCCTAGAATAGACTGCATGCTTTTTCTATTATCGTTGTTGTTCAGGATGTGGCACTATGTGCAATTGAATCGATTGTATTTGTAAAAGGTTTTAAATACTTTGATTTCATTTCAGCTTTATAGTTTCACATACTTGGTACCGTTGTATCGACTCCTTCTGGGCCGCTCATGCCGCAGTAAGGGCAAGGTGCTAGATCCGCATCCTTAGGATCTCTACGTTGGTGTCGAGCTCCATCTCTTCCGAGGCTCTACTTTTGGTATGATCTCCCGTCAGATAGTTTTGTACAGCCAGGTATGGCGGGGCCCCGCCCCGCCATAGTTGTATTTTTCCTGTGAGGTCCAGAGTCATGTTGTGCGGTTTGATGTAATCGCTAAACCTTGTTTATATATATATGCCGAAGGCGACGCTTGTTCACATAAATCGTGTCTTATTTTATAAACTGCTTCATGTCTTGTTTTATATTTCCACGATTACTGATGTATGACTACTGGGTGCCCTTGCAGAAGGCACCCACGCCCCGAACGGGTCGTGACAAAAGTGGTATCGTGAGCGCTTAATCCTGAAAGTGTCTACAGACCGTATCTAGTAGTCTGATTATCGCGTGTTGTGCACCACACCAATAATCGTGAGGCTATAGGATATTTAGGATTGGTTTCATTCTTCTCATTCCGAGATCGTGCTTTAGAGTCGTGTTATAGGTCGACCTCTAACGTATTCCTTTCTCGTAATGCTTATGCCTCCACGTAAGGCAACCCGCCCGTAAGGCAAGGCAGCCGAGGAGTCGCTAGCAGACACCCAGAGTCACGAGGGCTCGTGCCCGCCTATACCGTAGACGGCGAGTTCTATGACGCCGCCGCCCCAAAGAGACCGCAGCATCCACACCTCTTGTCCCACACCGCTGAGGAGAGTTGCACAAGGAGATGGCCCACCTTTGGCTAAAGTCAGGCCCGATACACGAGAGAGGCCGACGCGGCTCAGCCCAGCCTCCAGCGCACTCAGTGCACCCGAGCGTATAGTTTGAGACTACGGATTTCCTTAGTCAGAGCCCGCCGAGTTTTACTGTCGAGGTCGAGGATGATCCGCAGGAGTTCATCCGCCACCGCAGAGGATTACGCGGTGATCGTGGCTTCGTAGATCGAGTTCGTGATATTCGTTCGACGGCCGCGCGATACCGCAATGATTGGTTTGATTCACGGAGCTTTCCCGGGAGAGCATGCACTCCAGCAAGATGGGATGAGTTTTCGAGGCTTTTTCACACACTTCTTGCCTCCGCAGATGGCGAGGGCACGAGCCGATAGATTCTTGTTACCGAGACAGTGAGGACGACGATGGGAGTACAATGTCGAGTTTGATTCCTCGCTCGATATGTCCCTCGACCGTAGCGTAGATGGAGGACAGGTGCATCGCTATGTCACTGGGCTAGATGATTACATGGCCGAAGTCATGTGCGGTGTGTCCTTCACCGTGTAATGGACATAACCCGGGATGCAGCTCATGACCGATGGATGTGAGCGTAGAGACCACGGCAGAGCGATATCAGCAGCAGGTAAGGCGCCAAGACGGCCGGTTCTTTGGTGGTTCTCGTGGTGGGCGACATCGCCAGGTCCGCATTTGCACCACACCAGCCGCAGAGCGCCCTACCTCATTTTCGATACCAGAGCAATGGCGTGTCGTGGCCCCAGACTTCGGATTTGTGGTAGCGAGGTGCTAACCGCTCGAGGTCCGCCTGTGCCCGCTGTGGTAGATACCATTCTCGAGTCAGATTCGAGCTCGCTATACTTGTGGCCGCAGGTCATTTCGCGAGAGTTTGTCCGACCGAGCGGCTACCGTAGTAGAGGCCTACCATGTGGTCTGCTTTCCGCTTCATCCTCGACAGCATTTCGCCCCGAGGCAAAGTACTCATGGACCAGCCGGTCGCGCAGAGGTCGTGGCGCGGTCTCAGCCTAGCGGTCCTCGTAACCGCATTTATGCTTTGTCCACCGACAGATCGTGAGGCCTCACCGATGTCGCCACAGTACCTTATCGCTCGGGTTTGATGTGTATGCTTGATAGATCCGGTTCTACTGGCCCCATATATCTCCCTCGTTGCTAGTAGGATAGGATAGAGCCCGAGTCCATAGACCCTTTCGAGGTAGCTACGCCAGGTGATTCGGCAGCTCGGCGTATATGAGCTTGTCCGCGACTATTTACGCCGCTTGACCCAGCCGACTTGATAGAGTCGAGATGATTGACTTCGACGTGATCATGGGGACGGATTGGCTAGCTTGCTATGCCAATGTAGACCGCAGAGAGAGTAGTACGTTCCGCTTTCCGGCGAGCCATTGTTGAGTGGGAGGAGCACGGTATCGCCGGTGGTAGGTTTATTTCCTACCTCGGCTAGGAAGACGTGCAGGCGGTATATCTACCATCTCGCTCGTGTTTGATATCAAGCCGCGTACCAGATTTTCGGGCCGTGAGTCACGAAGTTCCCGACGTGTTTCCACGACCTCCGTATCCTCCCGAGAGGAGATTGAGTTTTGTATTGACATATTGCCGACACTCTACTTATTTCCATTCCGCCATACGTAACGGCACCGCCGAGTTGAGAGAGTCAAGGATCACCTTAGGGATTTGCCGGAGAAGCGGCTTCATCGTGCCTAGTGTTTCTCCCCGGGAGCGCCGTGTTGTTCGTGAAGACATGACGACGCCGCACGCATGTGTTGATTACAGCGAACAAGGTGACCATTAAGAATGATACCCCTTCCCGTGATTGATGATTTGTTCGACCCGGTGGCGCGAGATGTTTCTCCAAGATTGATCCGCTCGCTATCATCGTTCGTGTCGAGAGGCGATGTCCCTAGATCGCATTCCGACCAGACGCATTATGAGTTCGTGGTCATGTCTTTGGTTGACCAATGCCCGCAGATTCATGGACTTGATGAACCGAGTGTTCAAACCATTTTTGGACACGCTTGTGATAGTGTTCATCGATGATATCTTCGTTTATTCTCGCCAGCAGGAGTACGCGAGTATTCGGCGACCGTGGCCGACAGCTTCCGACTAACAGACGCCAAGTTTTCCAAATGTGAGTTTTGCTGACTTCAGCGCTGGGCATATTGTTTGGCCGACGGCATTCGAGTGGATACGCCAAGATCGAGGCACAGACTTGGCCTAGACCTACTACTCCGGCAGAGGTTCGCAGCTTTCGGGCCTCAGTTATTATCGGCGGTTCAGAGAAGTTTGCTTCTATCTCGCACCATCGACTAGGCCGACTCGCAAACAAGTTTCGCTGGATCGATGTCAGGAGCGTGGTTTCCTGCCGAAAGAGAGATCGACGACCGCCCGCTTCTTACTCTTCCGCAGGTCCGCACGGTTATGTTGCGGTATCGTGACGCCGCATCTGGCTGGGATGCGTGTTGACGCAGCATGGCAGTTATAGCATACGCA
The DNA here is from genome assembly GCA_029844215.1 of Przewalskia tangutica. NCBI lineage: Eukaryota > Viridiplantae > Streptophyta > Magnoliopsida > Solanales > Solanaceae > Przewalskia > Przewalskia tangutica. The sequence goes on along the minus strand of CM056729.1, from coordinate 77,015,146 downwards.
TCCCGACACCAAGAAACACGGAGGAACTACCCCACCCATGATTCGAGTCGGCACCGTGATTCACGCCAAGATCCGAGGCACTATTTGTATGGGGTTCACGTGGATATTTTTACGCACCACAAGAGCCTCCAAGATATCTTCACCTGAGGAGTCGAACTTACGGCAGCAGACGGTGGTTAGAGTTGCTTAAGGATTACGATGTTGATATCCTGCACCACCCGAAGGCCAATGTCAGGCGTACGCCTTAGTCGTAGTCGACGGGGAGCCTATCGATGTGCGCAGAGAGAGGAGGGACATGGTTCGTGATTTGCACCGCCAGCGAGCCTGGTGTCCGCTTGATTGATTCTCGATAGCAGCGGGTTAGAGTTCGCAGGTTGCCGAGTCTTCCATCGCTGGCGAGGCGAAGAGGCAACAGCTCGAGGATCCAGCCTTGATTCGAGCATCGCGATACGCTCTTCGCAGGCAAGTGGTCCTTTGAGGTAGCACCGACGGTGCTAAGGTTTGAGGGCGCATCGGTGTTCCGATGTTTCGTGACTTCGCAGCAGTTCTCGGGGAAGCACACAAATACAAGCGTTACTCATCCATCCGTGGTTGACCAAGACGTACCACGACCTTAGATCCGTATCAGTGGGATGGCTCGAAGAGGACGCTGCAGAGTTCGTAGCTCAAGGCCCTTGTTGTCGCAGCGAAGGTAGAGCACCGCAGGCCCGGTGGTTTGTTGCAGCGATAGAGATCCCGACCGGAAGTGGAGGTAATCAACATGGACTTCATCACGGATTACCTCGCACTCGCATGAGACATGATTCTATTTGGGTTATCGCCGACAGTCGACGAAATCAGCCCACTTTCTTCCCGTCAGACGACTTTTTCTACCGAGGATTATGCCGACTTTACATCCGAGAGATCGCCGATCGCATGGAGTCCCTACTTCGATCATATCGCATGCAGAGCCCGCCACGCGCTAACTTCTGAGGTCCTTCCAGAGGGTTTAGGACGCAGTGAGCCCGAGTAATCGCATTTCATCCACGCATGCATCTGACAGCAGAGCGCACTATCCGCACTCTCGGTGATATGTCGCGAGCCCGGTTATTGATTTCAGTGGTAGTGGGAGGATCATTTGCCTCTAGTTGAGTTTCATGTGATAATAATAGCTACCACCCAAGATTCGCATGGCGCCACGAGGCCTTGTATGAGGAAGCGTAACGCCTATAGGTTGGTTCGATGTGGGCGAGGTGCAAGTGGGACCAGATTTGGTGCAGCAGTGGGATAAGTGAAGCTTATCCGAGAGCGGCTATCGATACTCGTAGTCGATGTAAGTCGACGCAGATCATCGCCGTGCATCTTGAGTTCGAGGTTCATGATTGGGTTTTCCTAGCGCCACCCATGGCGGTGTGATGAGATTTGGGAAGAAGGAAAGGGAAATTTCACTGGTACATCGGGCCGCTTCGATTGTCCGCAGGTAGGCAAGGTTGCCTATGAGCTGATCCGCCGTCCGACCGGAGGCAAAGGCATCCGGTTTTTCACGATCTACGCCGGCGAGATGTATCGGATCCATCTAGTGGTACACCCGATTGACGATGTCCAGTGACCGAGGGGTTATCGATTAGGAGATTCCCATAGCGATAGTCGATCGCCGTTAGGCGTCATGACGAAGGACGCGGGCTTCCACAAAGTCTTGTGCGCGAACGAGCTCGTGAGGAGATGACGTGGGAAGCCGAGGAGGACATGAGGCGAAGTATCCTCACCTATTCCCACACCTCCGTAATTCACTTTCCTACTTATAAATTTTTCGCTATCATTTATGCCTAAGTGTTATTTTTTCGCGCTACGCGTGGCACTTACAAACCGCTTAAGCTTCTTCGATAATCGTTTGGTAAGGAACATTCGACGAATGTTTCTAAGCGAGGAGAATGTTATACCCGTATTTCCAGAGTATGTACGTAAGGGAATACGCATAAAAGTTTGGCCTTAAAGTTAGCCTCGACGCTTTTTTGTACACAACTCACTTAAAGAATCGCTTTCCGACTAAACGCTTTCACAAATTCGTAGGAAAATTCCGCCATGCCATTACTAATTTTTGCGGATTTTTCCGAGAGACGAAACATTTTGGACCAACGGAGGGCGACACTTGGCACCCTCCCATCGATGGACTCAATCGTCCATTGGACGAAATCGAGATGGCGCACGCTTTTGTGCTCAGTGCACAAGTCAAGGAGTTGGTAGGATATTTGTGCGAGTAAATCTTCACCCTACACTTGCCTTGCACTTGTCTTAATCTTGGCCATTGGTTGGCCACTTCTGACCTATAAATACCCCTTAAAGATGAAGAGTTCTTCATCCACAAAGTTATCTTCCAAGTCTTGAAAAAAATCCTCTCCTCTCCTTAGCCTTTCGTCCAACACCTCTCCCCTCGAGTGAGTTTGGCCGAGGCCTACCCCCTAGCCTAGCCGAAATCTACCCTCCCTTGGTAGAAAAGTTGTCTTCTAGTATTGTTATAATGCCCAAAATACCCTAGCCCAAATCCCTTAGTCCTTTGTAGAAGTTGTGAAGAACTTCTAAGGTCTCATGCTACCGAGCGCATAACTTAGAGCTAAACCTTGCTCAGCGCGACTTTATCTAGGATATTATCGGGCTTACCGAGGTAACAAATCCTAACCCTCTTTGAATTAGAGAATACTTCATCGTAGTAGTATAAGTATAAGTATTAAATACTTAGAAGAATATCACGTAATAGAATTGAATCATATCACCGTAGAGGGGTTTAAAAGAAGAATAATCAAATCAGATTTACATAGGATCGCTTTCATGAGACTTATATAGCTCACCGGTAGGGAGGTGCCGCCCGACTTTCCGTAGAATTGTGAACCCTCTGCTTAGAATGACCTTCAGAGTAGTCTTTGATAGATGTCTGTGACTATTATAGTCGACTTTCGCGCGCGACATATTCTACTCAAGCGTGGTTTTCACCGGTATGTATGTGATTCTTCCTAAAGCATGATATTTTACAATATATAGTACAGAGACGCATACGTGTTAATCAATAATAACTACGCAATGTCTTTGACTTAAGCTCGAATAATACTTACAGAATGCCTCACGCTTAAGCCCAATAACAAAGAACCAAAACATTTCAAAAGAATATCGATCATTTTTAACAGAAGATAAATATTTGGTTTTAAAACAAAAGCTTAAGAGTTATACTAGCTTTACGGGAAGTTAGGTATAACAACTTAAGAAAGATAAAAAGGAACTGCTTACTTGTTTGTTTATAAAAGCCTTGTATTGATTTCTAATGTAGTAAGATTTGTGTGATAAGTAGACATATTACGACGCTACCGGGTTAGTGTCTTGAAATACCGTGTGGGGTCATTCTTGCGGCTTACGCTGTTAACCGTAAGTCCGCTGTAATCGCTATTGTATCACCTACCCTCGACTATTATACCGGTGGCTTGCCCCTCGACGCGGTCTATACGCCTACGCGGTTCGCGAGACTACGCGAGCGCCGATGCTCCGTGATTGATCATTCCGGTGTTTAGCCCGACGCGGGATTCCTACGCGCGTCCGCTGAGACTACGCGGCTTTTCGAGGCTACGCGCGCCGCGGAGCCTAGGCGGACGCCGGGTCGCTGCCCCGACGCGGGAATACCTCACGCGGTCCGTGCGTGACCCATGCGCGGCCGCGGAAGTCCGTGACTAGGCACGCACGATACTATGGGCGATTGGCCTTGCTTTGATCATTCGCGCCTAGAATAGACTGCTACGCTTTTTCTATTATCGTTGTTGTTCAGGATGGCACTATGTGCAATCGAACCGATTGTATTTGTAAAAAGGTTTTAAATACTTTGATTTCATTTCGCTTTATAGTTTCACATACTTGGTACTGTAGATCGACCTCCTTCGCGGCCGCTCATGCCGCAGTAAGGGCAAGCAGTGCTAGATCCGCATCCTCAGATCTCTACGCTGCGCCGAGCTCCATCTCTTCCGAGGCTCTACTTTCGTATGATCTCCTTGTAGATAGTTTTGTATGCCAGTGGTATGGCGGCCCCGTCCCGCCATAGTTGTATTTTTCCTGTGAGGTCTGTAGTCATGCAGAAGGTCGATGTAATCGCTAAACCTTGTTTATATATATATGCCGAAGGCGACGCTTGTTCACATAAACCGTGTCTTATTTTATAAACTGCTTCATGTCTTGTTTTATATTTCCGCGACATTACTGGATGTATGACTACTGGTGCCCTGCAAGGCACCGCCACGCCCCGAACGGGTCGTGATAGGAGACCCATAGTTATGGTTGGGTGATGACTGAGGGCGCGAGTCCTCGATACGCATCGCTTATATCAGGAATCGTAGTTTTGTTATCATACATATCTCCCGCTTTGTTTTGGATCGTTATGATTTAACTACGTGATTTTCGGGCCGCATACTTGGTACATGTCAGATCGACTTTTCGGGACGCGCTCACGCCGCAGTAGAGGTACATCGCTGACGATCCTCGCCTAGGATCACAAATCAGCATTTTGGGAAGCCCGCTTCTCCGCAGTAGAGGTACATCGCTGTCGTTACATTCTGTAGGTCCGTAGTAATCCGGCAAGCGTGGTTTGTAAAAAGGATTAAACTGTTCAACTTTGTAATTATATATATATGCCGAAAGGCGATTTTCTTGTTATACCCCGTATTTCCAGAGTATGTACGTGAGGGCGTACGTATAAAAATTTAAGCCTTAAAGTAGGCAAAGGTTCGAAATTTTGTGCACAAGTGCCGAAAAGAGTCGCTTGACGTAAACGCTTTACTAAACTTCATGGGCGGAAAATTCCGCTATGTCATTTCTAATTTTTGCGGATTTTTCCGAGAGACGAACATTTTGGACCAACGGAGGCGACAAGTGTCACCTCACATCGACGTGACTTTGGGGCGCATGGACGAATTGGTGGCTTGTAGTTGGTAGGATATTTTGTGCAAGTCAGCGTGGTAGATGGATAAGGTCCACTTGGTTAAATCTCGACCCTACACTTGCATGGCACTTGGCTTGATTCGCCATTGGTTGGCCATTGCTTGACCTATAAATACCCTCTAAGTCAAGACTTTCTTCATCCCTAAATATTTTCTAAGTGTTAAGATCCTCCCCTCTTAGCGAGAGTTCTCGCCCAAGAAGCCTACCCTCCCCTCGAGAAAGCTTGGCCAGGTCCCCTAGCCTAGTTGTTTTCGAGAAATACACCTCCCCTTTCAGGTGTAGAAATACTTCCAAGTATTGTTATAATGCCCAAATACTCGCCCAAATACCTTGTAGTATTCCAAGGTTACCTCTATACGTAGAGTCTTAAAATACTATTATACTTCCTCACACAAAATGAAACCCTAAGGAAAACCTTCATAGTCATTGAAGTGTTAAGTAGAAGGCGTAGAACTTCTAAGGGTTGTTTGGAGCGGTCGAGAGCACGAGTCGAGCTTAACGCTGCTCGCGAGCGACATTAAACTTGGATAATTTTGGGCTCATCGAGGTAAATACTATCGCCCTTCTATTGTAATTGGGAATTACATACGTCAGACATAGAATTGAATATAAGATTCATGTAAGAGAATTGAATCGTAATAAGGAAATTACTAAAAGGATTGAATCAAATCACTTCGTAAGAATATTAAGATAGAAGTTTAAATCAGATTTACATAGATCAGATTTACGTAGATCGATAACCTTTATCGTCAATGTTCGCGAGTAGCATGCTACTTGGAAGGTGGACAAGGCTAGGGTTATAGCCGTGGAGCATTTTGCTTATAATGATAATCGTCGCGAGGTACGTGATTCTTCCTATCCTCGAGCATGAATATATGTATGGTACTAGACGACGCGGTGGCAAATGTCTTTTGACTTAAGCCCAATAATAAAGAATCTTGAAGTATTTTAAAAGTATATATATATGGTACGGTAGACGTACGTGTGTTAACTGAACGTAGTTGTACGGCAATGTCTTTGGACTTAAGCCTGAATAATAAGGAACTTGAGGTATGTCAAAAGAATTAAGAAACCCTTTTTGAAAGAAGAATAATACTTGGTTTTGAAAACATAAGAGTTATACTAGCTTTATGGGAAGTTAGGTATAACGCCTGTAAGAGATAAAAGAATGGTTATTTGATTTTAGAAGTTAAGAGACTTGATCTTATAAGATAAGAGACTTAACTTAATTGAATTAACATGAAGTTTGTTAAAAAGTGTGATACCTCATTCGTGAGTAATGCGTACTTGGTTTTTAAAAGGAATAATGTTTTACTGATTTCAGAAATCAGAATGGCTATCGACAAACCACTGCAGCGCTAATAAAAGGAAATGTACTGATTAATGAAGCATTATTAAAACAAGTAGAAACCTCCATCTGCATAGAAGCTAAGATGAGACAAAATGATATTACATTTCCTAGATCATGGTCGCTAATAAGATTGATTATGAACAAGAATAACCTACTCACATATAAGGCATATGTTTCTCAGTTTGTTTAAAAGAGAATTATATTCTTAAATGAATAAGACTATGAACTACGAAACCTTTCTAAAATAAGAAACGTGAATACTTGAAATTAGGCAAACCGACTTTAGGGAAAAGAAAGGCATCAGGTTGTCTTAAATTGTTTAAAATATAAAGTGTTATAACAACTTTACGGAAGTTAGTTATAACGACTTTATGAAACAGTAAAAGTGGTTTTATCATTGGTTTTAATGCGGTAACTTGACTTTAAAAAGAGAAGTGTTTTGTCTAAAAAGGTACGGTGTTGCCTTAATTTGGTTTTTAAAAGGAAAGTATGGAAGTTGTTTTGGTTTACTTAAAAGATGTAAGTCACTCTATTTTATACTACGTATCGTGACTTTTATAAAAGGAATGGATCTCATAAAAGAATTTAACGACGCAATACTTTGGGTCGTAACTCGACTTTGGCCTCAAATAAACCGAGTCAGGTGTAACTTGCCTATGTTTGTGTTGATAGCCTTGTTATGCAAGTACTGTGTTTCTATACCACCGCATCTCTCGATGGAGGGCCGGCTGGTTTGTTATGAATGATTCTTTACCGAGTCCCACGGACGGGCCGACACGATTTCATCCGATTTCACCGAGTCCCACGGACGGGCCGACACGATACCACACGATTTCTTACCGAGTCCCACGGACGGGCCGACACGATACCACATGATTCTTTACCGAGTCCCACGGACGGGCCGACACGATTCCACATGATTCTTTACCGAGTCCCACGGACGGGCCTAACACGATTCCACACGATGTATACCTAGATCACGGCAGGCGGAAGGAGTTCCACGCACGGCGGATGACTTCGAGGCGCGAGTCCCCGACTTGACATGATCGCTTATGTCGGAATCGTAGTTTGTTATCATACATGTCTCCCGCTTTATATAGACTATTATGATTTCATTTACGATTTTTACAGCCACATACTTGCACTGTAATCGATCTCCTTCGGGCCGCGCTCATGCCGCAGTAAGTACATCGCTGTAGATCCTCGCCATAGATCAAAATTCAGGTTGGGAAGCCCCGCTTTCTGAGGCTTATCTTTGCATGCTACCCGAGTCCGTAAGTTCTGTACATATCTGTGATGGCGGGCCCCGTCCCGCCATAGTTGACATTTCATTCTTAGAGGTCCGTAGTAATCGCTGGCAAGTGGTTGTAAAAAGGATTAAACTGCTCGGTTTTTTTACGATATATACGTATGCAACGCTTTGGTTGGCCTGCTTATTTATCATGTCTCTTGTTTCATATTTATGTTTTATGTTCCGCTGATTTTCTCCGATGAATGACTACTGTGCCCGTAGCATCACCACGCCCCGGACGGTCGTGACAAAAGTGGTATCGCAGCGCTTAATCCTCTGAAAGTGTCTACAGCATCGCGTTCAGGTAGTCTTGATTATCGGCGTGTCAGCGCACCACATCTATAATCAAGAGGCTATAGGACATTTAGGATTGGTTTCCATTCTTCTCATTCCGAGATCGTGCCTTAGAGCCGTGTGATAAGTTCGACCCTCCGACGATTCCTTTCCTTTACCGCTATGCCTCCGCGTAAGGCAACCTGTGCCCAGACGGCAAGGCAACCGAGGAGTCGCTAGTGGGATACAGAGGAGTACGAGGCGCAGCCCGCCAAGACTGAGATTGTGCTTCAGACGGCGAGTTTTATGACACCGCCAAAGACCAAAGCAGAGTTTAGAGCCGCAGCAGCGGGTCGCCGAGACTACAAGACTGAGCCTCCAGCCCCACACCGAGCAGATGAGACGGGTACAAGGAGATGGTTCGCCATCGCCGTGGTCGTGGGCCGATATGAGGATAGGTCGGACGCAGCAGCCCAAATTTCCGAGCACCCGTAGTTCACCCCGAGCGCATTTGAGACTACGGACTTTCTCGAGTCAGAGCCCGCCAGTTGTTCTATGGATCGAGCCGAGGATGACCTCAGAGTTTATCCGACAGCCACATGATCATGAGAGTGATCGAGTTTCGCAGGCGCAGTCGGTGGTATTGTTCGCATCACCGCGTGATACCGCAGCTGATCGTTTGATTCACGGAGCCGTCCGGAAGAGCATGCACTTCCAAATGATGACGAAGTTCTCAAGGGCTTTTTCTTGCACATTTCTTGCCCCCACGTATGGCGAGGGCTCGCCGGCATGATTTTGACGCCGAGGCGTGACGCGCATTGCCAGAGAGTACAATGTGGAGTTCGACTCATTAGCTCAGTATGTCCCCGCTCAGAGTAGCCGATATGGAGGACAGAGTACACCGCCACGCACGGCTAGATGATTACTGGCGCAGGCTTGTACGGTGTAGCTTTTCACCGCATGGACATTGCCCGCACGCAAGCTCATGCCCTAGGACGCGAGGCACGAGAGGTCGACTAACGACCGGATCGCAGTAAGAGGCCGTAACAGGTCCTTTGGTAACTTTCGAGGCGACCGCCAAGAAAGAAGCTATGTACCTCCGCCAAGATAATGGTCCTCCACACCTTCGTGACGCTCGGTATTCGAGCTGGTCGAGCTCCGTGGCTTCGTTCGCAGATATACGTTCTAGCCACGTTCGTGTTTTCTCAGCAGACGATGCTAGACGCCATCCCGGAATGTCGTCTTTTTCTCGTGCTTGTTTTTTCCCGCGTCAGCCGTACACGTGACAAGAAACCGCCCCATAGGAAGGATGCAGACATAATGACTCACCACCGTCAAGGCGTGTTCATCGCCTTCTATAGCTATGCTCGCAGGCGTGATTATGGTTAGCGACGAAGGAAAATGGAGAGCATTGATACAGGTATATTCTTACCCCTCTAGATATTAGTATATTTGATCTGATGAGTTATGTTGAGTGTTATGTCTGGATAGCATTGTGTAAAATTAAGATCTAGAAATCATGGTTAGTTGAAAAGGGTAAGCCTGGGGGTGAGAAAATGATGAACCTTAGAATATTACAATGAGACCTTAGATGTAAGGTCGCCCCGAGCACGGATTTTGCAAGTGATCCTTGTCGAGTGCATTTTATGCCTAGAATGTATTGTGTGATAAGTCCCCGGGTAGTGTGAAATGGAAGTGGTAGCTTACGACCAGATAGGTAAGATTGTTCCGGACGGGGACAAGAGCTTGACGATTGCTGGTCGGGTCAGCCATGTTGAGGGTCAACCCAGAGCCGGCTTGGGGTCATCACCAGTGGTCCCGCCAGTGGTAGGTCACGAGGGTGCTAGGCCCAAGATTAGATGACCATCGATGAGTTCGTGGATATGTTCGACTGTATAGATCGTGAAGGCCGGAATGGCCTTAAGGAATATCGAGGCTAGTAAGATGACCAAGTTTCGAGGTGGTGACTCCAAAGTTTTGGAAACTAAGAGATGACCAAGTGTGTGCACGATACTAGAAGAGTTCAAGTGTTCGAGAAGGGCACGACGAGTAAGGAAGGAAGAGAACGTGTGTTATTTCATGGCCAGGTGTGGCGCTAGCAACTTGTTAGAAGAACTCCATCGTTATCCGTCTTGAGAAGGAACATTCGGGACGAATGTTTCTAAGGAGGGGAGAATGTTATACCCCGTATTTCCAGAGTATGTACGTGAGGGCGTACGTATAAAAATTTAAGCCTTAAAGTAGGCAAAGGTTCGAAATTTTGTGCACAAGTGCCGAAAAGAGTCGTTTTTCGACGAAACGTTTTACTAAACTTGCGAAGGGAAAATTCCGGCTATGTCATTTCTAATTTTTTCGGATTTTTCCGAGAGACGAAACATTTTGGACCAACGGGAGGGTGACAAGTGTCACCCTCACATTGGGCGTGACTTTGGGGCGGCATGGACGAATTGGTGGCTTGTAGTTGGTAGGATATTTTGTGCAAGTTGGTGTGGTAGATGGATAAGGTCCACTTGGTTAAATCTTGACCCTACACTTGCATGGCACTTGGCTTGATCTTGGCCATTGGTTGGCCATTGCTTGACCTATAAATACCTCTCTAAGTTGAAGACTTTCTTCATCCCTAAATATTTTCTAAGTGTTAAGATCCTCCCCCCCTCTTAGTGAGAGTTCTCGTCCAAGAAGCCTACCCCTCCCCCCCCTTGAGAAAGCTTGGTCGAGAGGGTCCCCCCCCTCTAGCCTAGTTGTTTTCGAGAAATACACCTCCCCCTTTGTGGTGTAGAAATACTTCTCCAAGTATTGTTATAATGCCCAAATACCTTGGCCCAAATACCTTGTAGTATTCCAAGGTTACCTCTATACGTAGAGCCCGGAAAATACTATTATACTTCCCCTCAGTCACAAAACGAAACCCTAAGGAAAACCTTCATAGTCGGTTGAAGTGTTAAGTAGAAGTTGCGTAGAACTTCTAAGGGTTGTTTGGAGCGGGTTGGAGCAAGACGGAGTCGAGCTTAACGCTGCTCGTGAGCCACATTAAACTTGGATAATTTTGGGCTCATCGAGGTAAATACTATCGCCCTTCTATTGTAATTGGGAATTACATACGTCAGATTATAGAATTGAATATAAGATTCATGTAAGAGAATTGAACTGTAATAGAAGAAAATTACGGAAAAGGATTGAACTGAAATCACTTCAGAAGAATATTAAGATAGAAGTTTAAACTGTACTTACATAGGACTGTATTTACAGTAGACTGATAACCTTTATTGGTTGAATGTTCTGCGAGTAGCATGTGCTACTTGGAAGGTGGACAAGGCTAGCCGGGTTATAGCCGTGGAGCATTTTGCTTATAGTCGATAATCGTCGCGAGGTATGTGATTCTTCCTATCCTCTTGAGCATGAATATATGTATGGTACGGTAGACGTACGTGTGGCAATGTCTTTTGACTTAAGCCTGAATAATAAAGAATCTTGAAGTATTTTAAAAGTATATATATATGGTACGGTAGACGTACGTGTGTTAACTGAACGTAGTTGTACGGCAATGTCTTTGGACTTAAGCCTGAATAATAAGGAACTTGAGGTATGTCAAAAGAATTAAGAAACCCTTTTTGAAAGAAGAATAATACTTGATTTTGAAAACATAAGAGTTATACTAGCTTTATGGGAAGTTAGGTATAACGCCTAGAAGAGATAAAAAGAATGGTTATTTGATTTTAGAAGTTAAGAGACTTGATCTTATAAGATAAGAGACTTAACTTAATTGAATTAACATGAAGTTTGTTAAAAAGTGTGATACCTCATTCGTGAGTAATGAGTACTTGGTTTTTAAAAGGAATAATGTTTTACTGATTTCGGAAATCAGAATGGCTATCGACAAACCACTGCAGCGCTAATAAAAGGAAATGTACTGATTAATGAAGCATTATTAAAACCAGAGAAACCTCCATCCGCATGTAAGCTAAGATGAGACAAAATGATATTACATTTCCTAGATCATGGTCGCTAATAAGATTGATTATGAACAAGAATAACCTACTCACATATAAGGCATATGTTTCTCAGTTTGTTTAAAAGAGAATTATATTCTTAAATGAATAAGACTATGAACTACGAAACCTTTCTAAAATAAGAAACGTGAATACTTGAAATTAGGCAAACTGGGACTTTAGGGAAAAGAAAGGCATTGTGTTGTCTTAAATTGGTTTAAAACATAAAGTGTTATAACAGCTTTATGGGAAGTTAGTTATAACGACTTTATGAAAACAGAAAAAGGGTTTTATCATTGGTTTTAATGTGGTAACTTGACTTTAAAAAGAGAAGTGTTTTGGTCTAAAAAGAAGGCATGGTGTTGCCTTAATTTGGTTTTTAAAAGGAAAGTATGGAAGTTGTTTTGGTTTACTTAAAAGATGTAAGTCACTCTATTTTATACTACGGGTATCGGGTGACTTTTATAAAAGGAATGGATCTGTTAAAAAGAATTTAACGTACGTAATACTTTGGGTCAGAACCTGGACTTTGGCCTCAAATAAACTGGAGTTGTGTGTAACTTGCCTATGTTTGTGTTGATAGCCTTGTTATGCAAGTACTGTGTTTCTATACCACCGCATCTCTCGATGGAGGGCCGGCTGGTTTGTTATGAATGATTCTTTACCGAGTCCCATGGGATGGGCCGGGACACGTATTTCATCTGATTCTTTACCGAGTCCCACGGGATGGGCCGGGACACGTATACCACACGATTCTTTACCGAGTCCCACGGACGGGTCGACACGATACCACATGATTCTTTACCGAGTCCCACGGACGGGCCGACACGATACCACATGATTCTTTACCGAGTCCCACGACGGGCCGACATGTATTCCACATGATTCTTTACCGAGTCCCACTGACGGGCCGACACGTATTCCACACGACGATGTATACCTGGCAGCGGTGAGGAAGGAGTTCCACGCACGGAGGATGACTTGAGGCGTGAGTCCCGACTTGACATGATCGCTTATGTTGCGAATCGTAGTTTGGTTATCATACATGTCTCCCGCTTTATATAGACTATTATGATTTCATTTACTGATTTTTACGATTTCACATACTTGGTACTGTTGTCAGACCTCCTTCGGGCCGCGTTCATGCCGCAGTAAGTACATCGGTTGTAGATCCTCGCCATAGGATCAAAGTTCGCGTGTTGGAAGCCCCTTTTCTTCGAGGCTTATCTTTTGTATGTTACCCCGAGTCCGTAAGTTCTTGTACATTCGTGGTATGGGCCCCGTCCGCCATAGTTATCTGTCAAGACCCGAACCTGCCCGTGATCGTGCCTTACCCCGGGCACCCTAGTGATACAACATCAGAGTAATCAGCAGAACATAAAACACATACATGAAACCAATAAAGTACGAAACAGTAATCTGAGAAAACTTGCCTTTCGGCATATATATATCAATTTAAAACGAACAGCTACATCCTTATTACAACTCACCACAACAAAGATTACTGCACTTCTAAGAATGATACGACAATAATGGGCGGACAGGGCCGCCATACCCCGAACGTAAATACCTACAACGACAGGACTATACCATCGATAAGCCTCCGAGAAACGAGCTTTCCCAAACGCTGAATCGTGACCCTAAGCACGAGGATCAATGATCGTGTACCTTTACTCGCGGTGATTTAACGCAGCCCAAGCGAGGTCGCATAACAAAAATTTAGTATGTGAAACTGAAAATAAGTACTGTAAATGAAATCATAGTAGTCTATATAAAGCAGGAGACATGCATGATAACCAAACTACAGTTCACAATAAATAAGCAGTCATGTCAAGTCAGGGACTCACGCCCTCAAAGTCATCACTCAAATATAACGATGGGTCTCACGCCCACCACATCATTCATGCCCGTGGAATACCTTCCTCACTGCCGGCAGTCTATAATATAAAGCATCAAGGAATACACATGAACACCAGGTCCCACCTGTGTCCTAATAAAACCGTACAGGGTAAGTACGAAGGCATAGCCGACTACTAAAACCCACAGTACCAACAAGGTCATAAATCAGACATGAGATCTGTCTGCCGGCCACATGATCAAAGCCGCCACTCGCCGCAGATCTAATGCGCGCCTAGCCTCGAACTTTCCGTAGCTCCGCATAGGCCAATCTCATAGGCCCGCATGAGGTATAACCCCGCATCGAGGGTAGCTACTCCCGATCCGCTCGACTCGCACCGCATGGCCACATAGACCGCATGCCCATAAAGGACGATACTAACTCGAACTCGTAGCTCCGCATAGGCCCTCGACCCGCATGAGGTATCCTCGAATCATAGGTCCCACAGACACTTTGAGTTTACCCCGCACGGAGGCAGCTTAACCTCCTAAACAAGTCGGTGAGTGGTATAATACCAACATATCTACCGATAGTGAAACAATTTAAGCGCAATCGAGGAAACCCCTTTTCACAAACATCACAAGATACTAACACACGTAGATCCTAGCATGTTTACTTAACAAATCAACAAGAAAGTATTACAAGGCTATCACAACCCAACACAATCAAGTTATACACACAAGGCACTTTCTACTATATGATTAACAAGATCGGGTTTTTATCCCCAAAGTACTTCATACATTAACTCTTTTAAAAGATACGTTACTTTCACAAAAGTCACACAATACCCGTAGTATATAAAAAAAAGTGATTATCTTTTAAGTAAACTAAAATACTTACCTTTGTAAAATGAAGTAACAACATTATTTTCCAAACGTCCAAGTTTTCCTACTTTCAAATGTTAACGTTTCTTATTTTAGAAAGGTTTCGTAGTTCATAGTCTTATTCATTTAAGAATATAATTCTCTTTTAAACCATCTGAGAAACATAAGCCTTATATGAGTAGGATATTCTTGTTTATAACAATCTTATTACAAAGACCATGATCTAGGAAATATCATTTTGTCTCATCTTAGCTTCTACGCAGATGGAAGTTTCTACTGGTTTTAATAATACTTAATCACAAAACATTTCCTTTTATTAACGCCGCAGCTGGTTTGTCGATACACTTTCTCGATTTCCAAATCAAGAAACATTCTTAAGCCGTTATACCTAACCTCCCATAAAGCTAGTATAACTCTTAAGTTTTCAAAACCAAGTATTACCCTTCTTTCAAAATGATTCAAAATCTTTTGAAATACTTCAAGTTCTTTATTATCACATAACCACGCTTATAGTTCAAATCATTACCTTTAAAACCACAAGTATTTTCTTACCTACATAAAGTCGTTATAACTAACTTCCCATAAAGCCGTTATAACACTTTATGTTTTAGACCAATCAAATATATTTAACACACGTACGCCTATCGCATCACATAGTTACACACATATCATGCTAGAAGAGATAGGAAGAGGTTCACATACCTCGCGACGAGTATCGACTAATAGCAAAACGCTCCAAGTACTTCCAACCGTCGGCTACTCCTTAAGCCAAGTAGATCGCGCCACACGTAGTACTTCAACCTATAAGGCCACAAGGCGCTTATTAACATTTAGATCTCTTCGCAGAACATTCTACGTAAAATTCGGCAAGACTCTCCCCGCAAATCGCAGAAATCTCCTCCTCTATCGAGGCCGGCCATCAAGCCAACCAAGGGGTTTATACATCTAACCTGACGTGTACAATTCTACTTCACGAATGCTACACAAGTCTATCAGAATACACCCTATGTAATTACAACGCTTATCTTTCTTTATATTCAGGCTTAAGTCAAAAGACATTGCCGCAAAGCTAGGTTCAGTACTATATATAGTATACTCCAACTATATAATCTAACAACATGTAATTTCCAATTACAATAGGGGGACAAGATAATTACCTCGATAAGCCCATAATTATCCAAGTTTAATGTCGTTCCTGAGCAACGTTTACCTCCAACTCCGTGCGCTCCAACCCGCTCCAAACCACCCTTAGAAGTTCTAACCAACTTCTACTTAATACTCCAACTAACTATGGAGATTTTCCTTAGGGTTTCGGTTTTGGACCGTGGGAAGTATAACAAGATATTTCGGGCTTTTAGATGTATAACCTTAGAATACTACAAGGTATACGGCTAAGGTAATTTGGGTATAGTAACAATACTTTTGAGAGTATTTCTACCAAGAGGAGGGTATTTATACGAGACAACACCACAAGGGGGGGTATTATAGGAAAACAACTAGGCTAGTGGTACCCACTACTAGCACCACAAGGAGGGTGTATACCCTCGGCCTACTCCAGTGGGTACTCTCGGCCAAGGGGGGGGGAGAGGGGCTCTCGGCCGAACTCAACACAAAGGGGAGGGAGGAGGATTTTAACACTTAGAAATATTTAGGAATGGATGAATAAGTCTTCCAAAGGGGGGGTATTTATAGGACAAGCCAAGGCCAACCAATGGCCAAGATCTTGCCAAGTGCAAGGCAAGTGTAGGGCCAAGATCTTGCCAAGTGCACCCCAACCAACTAACACACAAATATCCTACCTAACCCTTGACCAAAATGGTCACACTTTCGGCCACCTTTACCGCCCACACTCCACCAATGAGAGGGTGCCAAGTGGCGCCCTCTTGTTGGTCCAACACGTTTCGTCTCTCGGAAAAATCCGCAAAAATTAGAAATGACATAGCCGGAATTTTCCCTTCGCAAGTTTTATAAAACGTTTCGTCGAAAAACGACTCTAACCGGGTGTTGTGCACAAAAATAATTCGGCCAAGCCACTTTAAAAGCCCAAACTTTTCTACGTACGCCCCACGTACATACTGGAAATACGGTATAACATTCTCCCTCTTAGAAACATTCGTCCGAATGTTCCTTCTAAGTCTCAAAAGCGAACGGCGCCAAGATAGTCTTCACTACTATACTTACGAAACAATCCTGCCACACCTGGCCACAGAAACATCCGCGCAAATACTTCCATCCAAGTCCACGAGGAAACACCTCCAATATCACCACAAAAACCTCTCTCCGGGGTCTAAAATATACTTCCTTCGCACCTTCTCTTTACCAAAGAAATGATCACATCTATGCTCGCCATACATGCTCGCTTCTTCCCGATACCACTTTTGTCACCTTGCCGCGAGGTTCTAGTGTCACTCCGCGACCCAACAAATGGTACCGGATCGCACGATCCCCGAGGTCGTCAGATACTTCTTGTACACTCGAACTCTTTCTCATAACCTACCACATTTCGAGCATCGCTTTAGTTTCCCAAAACTCGGTTACTATCTCTAACGTGGTCATCATTAATCGAACACTGATGGATCTCGATACTTTCCGAGCATAACAAAACGAAAGATCGGACGCATCGCCTCCTAAGTCGGACGGCAAATGCTAACATATAGGCAACCCGCCTATTCTTCACATGAACTAAAAAAGGCCCAAGTAACTTTCGGGCTAAGTTTCTCTGCTTTTTCCAAAACTCGTCACACCCTATCCGGTGGTACCTTCAAGAAGACCGTCGGCACAACTCTAAGCGTCGTCGCCGATTATCCGCACGATTTTCTCCGGAGCTGCGTAACCTCTTCTAGACAAGCTTCACCCCATCCACACTGCCGGAACAAACTCAACCAACTATCCGAACCTTGCCAACATCGAACCAATCGACCAAACTTACACTCCCGCCCTACAAGGCTTCAAAAGGCGACATCCGAACACCGAAATGGTAGCTTAAACGCTCCTCCACAGAGACAACAATCCCGCGACTACCCCGAAATCCACCGCCCGAGGCGAACGCGGTCGAGACTCACCGAAGTTCTTAACCCCGCTTGGTAAAACTTCCGAAACAAAAACAGCCACTGGCTCCACCGCGTCATAAGGTGAAGGTAGGCACCCCGTGCAGCCTTACAACCCTTCTGATAAATCAACACTGCCGAGTAAACGGTCTTTGCTAGAAGACAAGACGGCTGACCTCCTCGGCCCGACTACTGGTTGAATGCATCCACGAATTCGTACGCTGGTTAACTAAACTTGGGCCTAATACCCTCGTGACCCTACCACAAGGCGGGACCACCACAAACTGACCCAACCACCATACATGCCGCGGGTTGACCCGCAACGTGGCCTCAACCCGACCCGGTAATGCGCAAAACGCTAGCTCCCCGAAGGAAAACTCTCACTAATCACGTTACGAAAACCTAGCGGTCTTCTTAGCTCAACTACCCTCTTTCATTCCACACTACTTAGGGACCTATCCCAAACATAGCTCACGTGCACTATGCACTCCTATAAGGGTCAAACATAAACACTACACCTTTTCTCGAGATGGCCTTACCTCTAAGGTCTCCACGTTATAAAACTCTAAGGCTCACACCTTCTCTATCCCCCAAAATCTTACTCGGTTAACCCACCATGATTTCTAATCACAACTAACACACTGCTATCAGAACATAGCACTTAAGGTATACTCACCTTATCACACATACGGATCTCTAGAGGGTTAAAGATATGCCTGTAACTACTGTTTCACTCCCCTTAGTCGTTCTAATCAAACCTGCCTGCAGGCGCCGTGAGGAGATGACAAACTACCCACCGATCTCAAGGCTAAGTCCTCCTACAAGGACACTCTTCGACACTGCACTGACGGCGGTCGCCGTACAACAAGTACCAACTAAAAGACGACATTCCTCGGGATGACGTCTGTCACACTGTGAACCGGAAGCCCTGGAGTTCTGACCAACTCCTGCATACCCCGAACGTCCTGAACCCCGTGGAGGACCTCTCTGCACTGGTGGAGGTGCATATCTAATCTGCTGGTGAGGCGACTCGCCTCGAAAGTTACCAAAGGACCTTGCTGCTCTGGCCCTCTTCTGCTGTCCTTCGTTAACCCGTCGATCTCTACGTTTCTCGGTCTGCTGCGCATAAGCCCGTACACAGGCCATGCTCAAGCCTAACTGAAGAATTACTCTCGCACAACCCTCTCTTAGATAGTCATCAAGACTCGCGGTACATCGGTATACTCTCTGGTAGCCAAATCCATAGCTAGTAACAGGGTCGTCTCTTTGCAATCTATATTCTCTGTTCCCGGTCGTGGAATCGAAGGTTCAAATGTCATGGCCGCAGTAGGAACTGCCGCCGCCGTGCTAAACTCTGCTGGGGCTAGTGACGTCGCAGAACTCCCCGAATGAAGCACTACCCTAGGTAAAGATTGGGCCTGTGCCCTCGTAACCCTCTGAACTCTACTCGCAGCTCCCTCGGCTGCCTTGCCCTCCTGGGCCCGGGTTTGCCCTACGCGGAGGCATAACGGTAAGGGAAAGAAATACGTTAGAGGGTCCAACTTACAACACAGCTCTAAGGCACGATCTCAGAGTGAGAAGAATAGAAACCAATCCTAAATATCCTATAGCCTACTGATTATTGGTGTGGTGCACAACACACCGATAATCAAGACTCATCGATACGATGCGTAGACACTTTCAGGATTAATCGCTCGATACCACTTTGTCAAGACCGAACCGGGCGTGGTCGTGCCTTACCCCGGGCACCCTAGTGATACAACATCAGAGTAATCAGCGGAACATAAAACACATACATGAAACCAATAAAGTACGAAACAGTAATCTGAGAAAAACTTGCCTTTCGGCATATATATATATCAATTTAAAACCGAACAGTTACATCCTTATTACAACTCAGCCCACAACAGTACTACAGACCTCTAAGAATGATACGACAATAATGGCGGGACAGGGCCCCGCCATACCCCTGAATGTAAATACCTACAACGACAGGGGACTATACCACTGATAAGCCTCCGGAGAAACGGAGCTTTCCCAAACGCTGAACTGTGACCCTAAGCACGAGGATCAATGACTGGTGTACCTTTACCTGCGGCATGAACGCAGCCCCCCGAAGGAGGTCAGTACAACAGGTACCGAGTATGTGAAACTGAAAAATAAATACTGTAAATGAAATCATAGTAGTCTATATAAAGCAGGAGACATGTATGATAACCAAACTACAGTTCACAATAAATAGCGATCGTGTCAAGTCGTGACTCACGCCAAAGTCATCACTCAAATATAACGATGGGTCTCACGCCACCACATCATTCATGCGTGGAATACCTTCCTCATCGCCGATCTATAATATAAAGCATCAAGGAATACACATGAACACGTGTCCCACGTGTCCTAATAAAACCGCATGGTAAGTACGAAGGCATAGCCACTACTAAAACCCACAGTACCAACAAGGTCATAAATCGTATTATGAGATCTGTCTGCAGTCACATGATCAAAGCCGCCACTCGCCGCGATATCTAATGTGCGCGTCTAGCCCAGAACTTTCCGTAGCTCGCGTAGGCCAATCTCATAGGCGCATGAGGTATAACCACGTCGGTAGCTACTCCGGCATCCGCTGGACTCGCGATCGCGTAGCCACATGACCGCATGCCCATAAAGGCGATACTAACGGAACTCGTAGCTCAAGATAGGCCCACAGGACCGCGTGAGGTATCCTCGAATCATAGGTCCCACAGACACTTTGAGTTTACCCGCGTGGAGGCGACAACCTCCTAAACAAGTCAAGGTGAGTGGTATAATACCAACATATCGGTGATAGTGAAACAATTTAAGCGCAATCGGCGGAAACCCTTCACAAACATCACAAGATACTAACACACGTAGCATCCTAGCATGTTTACTTAACAAATCAACAAGAAAGTATTACAAGGCTATCACAACCCAACACAATCAAGTTATACACACAAGGCACTTTCTACTATATGATTAACAAGATCGGGTTTTATCCCCAAAGTACTTCATACATTAACTCTTTTAAAAGATCGTTACTTTCACAAAAGTCACACAATACCGTATATAAAA
This sequence comes from Przewalskia tangutica, assembly GCA_029844215.1. Classification (NCBI taxonomy): domain Eukaryota; kingdom Viridiplantae; phylum Streptophyta; class Magnoliopsida; order Solanales; family Solanaceae; genus Przewalskia; species Przewalskia tangutica. The sequence continues at coordinate 76,994,434 of CM056729.1, read as the reverse complement.
AAAAAGTGATTATCTTTTTAAGTAAACCAAAATACTTACCTTTGTAAAATCAAGTAACAACATTATTTTCCAAACGTCCAAGTTTGCCTAATTTCAAATGTTCACGTTTCTTATTGTCACGACCGAGCGGGCGTGGTAGTGCCTACCAGGCGCACCAGTAGACATACATCGAGTAATCAGTGGAACAAACACAACAATATGAGATAATGAAGTATAAAACAATAATCAGTGAAAACTTGCCTTTCGGCATATATATAAATGACAACTTTTAACATGAGCAGTTTAATCCTTTTACAAACCACGCAACGGTACTCTGGACCTCTAAGAATGATATGACAACAATATGGACGGGGCCGCCAAACCCACGAATGTAAACACTTACTCTGACGGGGACTACACGTGATAAGCCTCGGAGAAAGCGGGCTTCCCAAGCTTGACGTGACCACGAGAGCTAGGATCAGCGGTGGTGTACCTCGACTGCGGCGTGAGCGGCCCAAGGAGAGTCGATCAATGAGTGCAAGTATGTGAAACTAAAAATACGCAAATGAAATCATAATAGTCTATAAAGCGGGAGACATGTATGATAACCAAACTACGATTTTACAATAACTAGCGATCATATCAAGTCGGGGACTCGCGCCAGTCATCACCAAAGAACATAACGGATGGGTCTCACGCCCCGACATCAATCGTGCGTGGGACCATTCCTCATTCTTGGCGGTTTATGATATAAAAGTTCCAAGGAACACATGAACACGGGTCCCACGTGCCATAATAACCGTGCGGGGTAAATGCGAAGAGCATAACCGACTACTAACACCGCGGTACCAACAAGGTCATGAAGCGTATCATAAGATCTGTCTGGGCCGTCACATGATCAAAGGCGGCCACTTGCGCGGTATCTAATGTGCGCGTCTAGTCACAGAACTTCCGCGACTCGCGTAGGCCAATCTCGTCGGCCGCGTGGCGTCCCCGCGTCGGTAGCTACTCCGGCGTCGTCACGGACTTGATCCGCGTAGCCACAAGGACCGCGTGCCCGTAAGGGCGTACACTAACACGGAACTCGTAGTTCGCGCATAGGCCGGGACTGCGTGAGGTATTCTCGAATCATGGGTCCGTCGACGCTGAGTCTACCCGCGTCGGAGGCTTAACCGGAATCATCTCGAGATGAATGCCACAATACTATCATAACGATGATAGTTAATAAGCACAATCAGAAACCCGCCACACAAACATCACAAGATACTAACACACGTAGCGTCCCAACACGTTTACTTATCAGCGCAATCAAGAAAGTATTACAAGGCTATCACAAACCAATACAATCAAGTTGTTCACACAAGGTACCTTCTACTATATGATTAACAAAATCGGGTTTTATCCCCAAAGTACTTCATACATCAACTCTTTAAAAGATCGTTACTTTCACGATGTCACCTGATACGTAGTATAAAATGAGTGACTATCCTTTTAAAGTAAATCAATTACTTCTCTTTGTAAAATCAAGTAGCAACATTCTTTTCCAATGATCAAGTTTGCCTAATTTCCAATGTTCAAGTTTCTCATTTTAGAAAGGTTTAAGTAGTTCATAGTCTTATTCAATTAAGAATATAATTCTCTTTTAAACAATCGGAGAAACATAAGCCTTATATGTGAGTAGGACATTCTTGTTTATAACAATCTTATTACAATGACCATGATCTAGGAAATATCATTTTGTCTCATCTTAGCTTCATGCGGATGGAAGTTTCTCTTGGTTTTAATAATACTTAATTATTCAAAACATTTCCTTTTATTAACATTTGCGATGGTTTGTCGATACACGTCACGATTTCCAAAATCGATAAAGCGTTCTTAAGCGTTATACCTAACTTCCCGTAAAGCTAGTATAACTCTTAAGTTCTCAAAACCAAGTATTACTTCTCTTTCAAAGCGATTTGAAATCTTTTGAAATACTTCAAGTTCTTTATGATCACACATCAAGCGATTATAAACAAATCATTTACCTTTTAAAAACCACAAAGTGTTTTCTTATCTACATAAAGTTATAACCAACTTCCCGTAAAGCGGTTATAACACTTTATGTTTTAAATAATCGAATACATTTAGCACGTATGCGTCTACCGTACTACATAGTGCACACATATCATGCTAGAAGAGATAGGAAGAGGTTCACATACCTCGCGGCGATTATCGACTAATAGCAAAATGCTCAGTACCTCGAGTCGGCTACTCGTAAGCCAAGTAGAGCAGCGCCACGTAGTACTTGACCTATAAGGCCACAGGCGCTTATTAACCTTTAGGTCTCATCGTAGAACTTTCTCTGAAATTTCGGACACCTCCCCATGGCAGCGTAAACCTCCTCTCTAACAGTAGGCTACGAGCCAACCAGGGGTTATACATCTAACCTAGCAGGTGCAATTCTACTCCACGGTACTACTACACAAGTCTACTGTAATACAGTCCTATGTAATTACAGTTCAGCACTATATATAGTATACTTCTACTATATAATCTAACAACATGTAATTTCCAATTACAATAGGGGGACAAGATAATTACCTCGATAAGCCCATAATTATCCGAGTTTAATGTCGATCCTTAGCAAAGTTTTAGCTCGACTCAGGCGCTCAACCAGCTCTAAACCACCCTTAGAAGTTCTAACCAACACACAATACTCCAACGGACTGGAGATTTTCCTAGGGTTTCGGTTTTGTGACTGACGGGAAGTATAATAGTATTTCTGGGCTTTTCGTAAAGGTATAACCTTAGAATACAACAAGGTATAAGGCTAAGGTAATTTGGGCATAACAACAATACTTTTGAGAGTATTTCTACCGAGGGGGTATTTATCACGAAAACACTAGGCTAGGGGTACCCACACCACAAAGGGGAGAGGGGAGGCTCTCGACCTGAGGCCTATCTAGGGAGGGGCTCTTGGGCGAGAGTCAAACAAGAGGAGAGGAGGACTTTAACACTTAGGAAATATTTGGAATGGATGAAGAAGTTCATCAACGCCAGAGGGTATTTATAGCCTGAGCCAAGGCGACCAATGGCGAGATCTAGCCAAGTGCCTAGCAAGTGTAGGGCGAGATTCACCCATGTGTCTGTGACTTGCACACAAAATATCTACCAAAAATATCTCCACTTGCCCCCAAATCGTCCATGTAGCCACTTTGCCCGCTGATGAGAGGGTGCAGTGCCTCTCGTTGGTCCAAAATGTTAGTCTCTCGGAAAAATCCATAAAAATACTAAATGACATAGCGGAAATTCCCTACGAAAGGCGTGAAAGCGTTTAGTCGGCGACTCTAGGGTGTTGTGCACAAACATATTTCGGCCCAAAGGTGCCACGTGGGGGTGACACGTGTCGCCCCGATTAAATCAAAATATTTAGTCTTAGAAAATATCCAGCGGCCAAAATCTCAAAATCAAAGCGGGCCCCACAAAAACCGTAAATTTCACGTGGGCCCAGTGACCATTTCCGAAAATAAAATTCCATAATTCTCTAATATTCCGGAAGTCAGAATACCAAATCGGGAATCAATTCCCGTTAACGAACCTTTTTCCTTCACAAAACCGGAAACTTTTAGTGGAAAAATCGCCTCTTCTTCTTCTTTCCAATCTTTACGTATTCTCGTGCGTCGTCCTCGCATACGTACCACGGAACTACGAGGTATTACATTCTCCCCACAGAAACATTCGTCGAATGTTCCTTCTAAATCTCAAAGCGAACACGTGCGGTATAGTCTTCACTACTATACTTACGAAACAATCACGCCACGGTGGCCATGAAACACTGCGCAAAACTTACATCTAAGTCACGAGGAAACACCTCTACATCGCACAAATAATACTACTTTTGTCACTTTGTCGCGAGCCTTGCTCGGCGACCCAACAAATGGTGCGGGTGCGTCACGATCATGAAGGCTGTTGTGCACTCGGATTCTTATCACATTTACGATCGCTTAGTATCAACTTCGGGGTTACTATCTCTAACGTGGTTATCATTAGCGGGAACGTGCGGATGGATCTTGATACTTTCCGAACATAACAATCTGAAAGGCCGGACGTCCTTCCTCTAAGTCGGACGGCAAATGCTAACATATAGGCAGCACGGCCTATTCTTCACATGAACTTCGCAAAGGCCCAAGTAACTCGGGCTAAGTTCCTTCATTTCCAAAACTTCGTCACACCACGCGGGTGGTACTTTCAGAAGACCGACCGTCGGCTGAACTCTAAGCGTCGTCGCCGATTATCCATACGATTCCTACGGTGTCGGAACTCCTTCTAGACAAGCTTCACACTATCACGATCTGTGGAACAAGCTGAACCAACTATCTGAACCACGCCAACATCAGACCAATCGGCCGTGACTTGCATTTTACGCCCTGGCGTCACAAGGCGACATCCGAACAACGAAATGGTAGCTTAAACACTCCCAACCAGGAACAACGATCCTCACGGCTACCTGAAATCAAAACAACGGCGAGGCGAATGCGTCTGAGACTCGCGAGTTCCTAGCCCTGCTGATACAAACTCGGAAAGAAAGCAGCCGTACCACGGGCTCCGGCTCATCGTCATAAGGTGAAGGTAGGCACCCGTGCAACCTCGCAACCTTTTGGATAACATCAACTGCCGAGAGCGACCACGACCGAAGAACCGCGATAAATTTGCCCCATCGGCCCGACCAGGTCGAGCGTCCACGAACTTGCACGGCTAACTAAACATGGGCCTAACACCCTCGTGACCCTAACACAAGAGGACCACCACGCTGGCCCCCACCACCAAACCTACGGCGGGTTGACCGCGCGTAGCCTCAACCACGACCGTAGCGCAAAATACCATCACCAGAAGAACAATCTTACTAAACACGTTACGAAAACACAGCGGTCTTTTTAGCTCGACTACCTTCTTTCAAATCACGCTACTCAGGGACTTATCCCACGAACATAGCTCACGTGCACTATGCACTCCTATAAGGGTCAAACATAACACTACACCTTTCTCGAGATGGCCTTATCTCTAAGGTCTTTACGTATAACACTCTAAGGCTCGCGCCTACATCCCCCAAAATCTTACTCGGTTAACCGCGTGATTCCTAATCACAACTCGCACTTCTTGCTATCGAGCGTAGCACTTAAGGTATACTCGCTTGAAAGTTACAGAAGGACGCTTGCTCTGGCCTCTTACTGCGCCGGGTTAACCCGTCGATCTCTACGTTTCTCGGCTGCTGCGCATAAGCGTACGAGGCCATGCTCGAAGCCTAAGCGAAGAATTACTCTTGCAACCTGCTTTTAGATAGTCCTCCGGACTCGCGGTACATCGGTATACTCTCTGGTAGCCAAATCTATAGCTAATGTGAGGTTGTCCCTTGGCAATCTATATTCTCTGTTCGGTCGTGGGCGAAGGTTCAAATATCATGGCGCGATGGAGCTGCCGTCGCCGTGCTTAAACTCTGCGGGGCTAGTGGCGTCGCGAAATCCCGAATGAAGCACTACCTAGGTAATGATTGGGCTGTGCCCTCGCCACCCTCTGAACTCTACTCGCGGCTCTCGTTTGCGCCTCACCTCTGGGCGGGTTGCCTACGCGGAGGCATGGCGATAAGGAAAAGATTTCGTCGGAGGGTTGACTTACAACACGGCTCTAAGGCACGATCTCGGAGTGAGAAGAATAGAAACCAATCCTAAATATCCTATAGCCTCACGATTATTGATGTGGTGCCTGACACGCGATAATCAAGACTCTGCGGATCTGATGCAGCGTAGACACTTTCAGAGGATTAAGCGCTCGATACCACTTTTGTCACGACCGAGCGGGGCGTGGTAGTGCCTTACCGGGCACCCAAGTAGACATCATCAGTGTCGTGGAACAAACACAATATGAGATAGCAGTATAAAACAATAATGCATGAAAACTTGCCTTCGGCATATATATAAATGACAACTTTTAACATGAGCAGTTTAATCCTTTTTACAAACCACACTTGGCGATACTACGGACCTCTAGAATGATATGACAACAATGGCGGGACGGGGCCCATGACCACGAATGTAAACACTTACTGACGGGGACTACACGGTGATAAGCCTCGGAGAAGCGGGCTTCCCAAGCGACTGTGACCACGAGAGCTAGGATCAGCGGCGGTGTACCTCGACTGCGGCGTGAGCGCGGCCCGAAGGAGTCGATCTGACAGTGCAGAGTATGTGAAACTAAAAATCTGCAAATGAAATCATAATAGTCTATAAAGCGGGAGACATGTATGATAACCAAACTACGATTTTACAATAACTAGCGATCATATCAAGTCGAGGACTCGCGCCTCAAGTCATCACCAAAGAACATACGATGGGTCTCACGCCCGCGACATCAATCGTGCGTGGGACACGTTCCTCATTCTTGGCGGTTTATGATATAAAGTTCAAGGAACACGCATGAACACGAGTCCCACGTGCCATAATAACACCGTGCGGGGTAAATGCGAAGGCATAACCGACTACTAACACCCGGTACCAACAAGGTCATGAAGCGTATCATAAGATCTGTCTGGCCGTCACATGATCAAAGGCGGCCACTTGCACGCGGTATCTAATGTGCGCGTCTAGTCACTGGAACTTCCGCGACTCGCGTAGGCCAATCTCGTCGGCCCGCGTGGCGTCCGCGTCGGTAGCTACTCCGGCGTCGTCACGGACTTCGCGATCCGCGTAGCCCTGAGGACCGCATGCCCGTAAGGGCGTCGCTAACACGGAACTCGTAGTTCGCGTAGGCCGGGACTGCGTAGGTATTCTCGAATCATAGGTCCGTCGACCGCTGAGTCTACCCGCGTGGAGGCTTAACCCGGAATCATCTCGAGATGAATGCCGCAATACTATCATAACGGTGATAGTTAATAAGCACAATCAAGGAAACCCGCCGCTGAGCATCACGAATACTAACACCGTAGCGTCCCAACACGTTTACTTATCAGCGCAATCAAGAAAGTATTACAAGGCTATCACAAACCAATACAATCAAGTTGTTCACAAGGTACCTTCTACTATATGATTAACAAAATCGGGTTTTATCCCCAAAGTACTTCATACATCAACTCTTTAAAAGATCGTTACTTTCGCGATGTCACACATACGTAGTATAAAATAGAGTGACTATCCTTTTAAAGTAAATCAATTACTTCTCTTTGTAAAATCAAGTAGCAACATTCTTTTCCAATGATCAAGTTTGCCTAATTTCCAATGTTCAAGTTTCTCATTTTAGAAAGGTTTAGTAGTTCATAGTCTTATTCAATTAAGAATATAATTCTCTTTTAAACAATCGGAGAAACATAAGCCTTATATGTGAGTAGGACATTCTTGTTTATAACAATCTTATTACAATGACCATGATCTAGGAAATATCATTTTGTCTCATCTTAGCTTATGCGGATGGAAGTTTCTCTTGGTTTTAATAATACTTAATTATTCAAAACATTTCCTTTTATTAGCAGCTGCGGTGGTTTGTCGATACACGTCACGATTTCCAAAATCGATAAGCGTTCTTAAGCGTTATACCTAACTTCCCATAAAGCTAGTATAACTCTTAAGTTCTCAAAACCAAGTATTACTTCTCTTTCAAAAGCGATTTGAAATCTTTTGAAATACTTCAAGTTCTTTATGATCACACATCAAGCGATTATAAACAAATCATTTACCTTTTTAAAAACCACAAAGTGTTTTCTTATCTACATAAAATTTATTATAACCAACTTCCCGTAAAGCGTTATAACACTTTATGTTTTAAACAATCGAATACATTTAGCACGTATGCGTCTACCGTACTACATAGTGCACACATATCATGCTAGAAGAGATAGGAAGAGGTTCGCATACCTCGCGGCGATTATCGACTAATAGCAAAATGCTCAGTACCTCAGCCGTCGGCTACTCCTTAGCCAAGTAGAGCGCGCCACGTAGTACTTGACCTATAAGGCCACAAGGCGCTTATTAACCTTTAGGTCTCATCGTAGAACTTTCTACGAAATTTGTGACACCTCCCCCATGCAGCGTAAACCTCCTCTCTAACGAGGCGGCTACGAAGCCAACCGGGGTTATACATCTAACCTAACGGTACAATTCTACTCCACGGTACTACTACAAGTCTCTTGTCTGATCTATGTAATTACTGATTCGACTATATATAGTATACTTCTACTATATAATCTAACAACATGTAATTTCCAATTACAATAGGGGACAAGATAATTACCTCGATAAGCCCATAATTATCAGAGTTTAATGTCGATCCTTAGCAAAGTTTTAGCTCGACTCAGGCGCTCGACCAGCTCTAAACCACCCTTAGAAGTTCTAACCAACCACACAATACTCAACGGACTATGGAGATTTTCCTAGGGTTTCGGTTTTGTAGTGACGGGAAGTATAATAGTATTTACGGGCTTTCGTAAGGTATAACCTTAGAATACAACAAGGTATAAGGCTAAGGTAATTTGGGCATAACAACAATACTTTTGAGAGTATTTCTACCAAGAGGGGTATTTATCACGAAACACTAGGCTAGGGGGTACGGCCACACCTGTGGGGAGAGGGGAGGCTCTCGGCCACAAAGGCCTATCTAGGGAGGGCTCTTGGGCGAGAGTCAAACAAGAGAGGGGAGAGGAGGGACTTTAACACTTAGGAAATATTTGGAATGGATGAAGAAGTTCATCAACCTTAGAGGGTATTTATAGCCTGAAGCCAAGGCAACCAATGGCGAGATCTGCCAAGTGCCTAGCAAGTGTAGGGCGAGATTCACCCGTGTGTCTGCGACTTGCACACAAAATATCTACCAAAATATCTCACTTGCCCCCAAATCGTCCATGCCTTCACTTTGCCCGCTGATGAGAGGGTGCAGTGCGCCCTCGTTGGTCCAAAATGTTCCGTCTCTCGGAAAAATCCATAAAAATACTAAATGACATAGCGGAAATTCCCTACGAAAGGCGAAAGCGTTTAGTCGAAAACGACTCTAGCGGGTGTTGTGCACAAACATATTTCGGCCCCAAGGTGCCACGTGGGGTGACACGTGTCGCCCCGATTAAATCCAAAATATTTCGTCTTAGAAAATATCCAAAACAGCCAAAATCTCAAAATCAAAGCGGGCCCCACAAAGCGTAAATTTCACGTGGGCCCACGTGACCATTCAGAAAATAAAATTCCATAATTCTCTAATATTCGGGAAGTCAGAATACCAAATCACGGGAATCAATTCCGTTAACGAACCTTTTTCCTTCACAAAAACCGGAAACTTTTCCGTGGAAAAAATCGCCTCTTTCTTCCTTTCCAATCTTTCTGTCGTATTCTCGTACGTACGTCCTCGCATACATACCCTGGAACTACGGGGTATTACACTTATTTTAGAAAGGTTTCGTAGTTCATAGTCTTATTCATTTAAGAATATAATTCTCTTTTAAACCATCTGAGAAACATAAGCCTTATATGTGAGTAGGATATTCTTGTTTATAACAATCTTATTACGTGACCATGATCTAGGAAATATCATTTTGTCTCATCTTAGCTTCTATGCAGATGGAAGTTTCTACTGGTTTTAATAATACTTAATCTGTCAAAACATTTCCTTTTATTAATGCTGCAGTGGTTTGTCGATACACTTTCTGATTTCCGAAATCAGTAAAACATTCTTAAGCCGTTATACCTAACCTCCCATAAAGCTAGTATAACTCTTAAGTTTTCAAAAACCAAGTATTACCCTTCTTTCAAAATGATTCAAAAATCTTTTGAAATACTTCAAGTTCTTTATTATCACATAACCAGCCAGTTATAGTTCAAATCAGTTACCTTTTAAAAACCACAAGTATTTTCTTACCTACATAAAGCTGTTATAACCAACTTCCCATAAAGCCGTTATAACACTTTATGTTTTAGACAAATCAAATACAGTGAACAGCTGTACGTCTATCGTACTACATAGCTAAACACATATCCTGCTAGAAGAGATAGGAAGAGGTTCACATACCTCGCGGCGAGTATCGACTAATAGCAAAAGCGCTCAAGTACTTCCAACCGTCGGCTACTCCTTAAGCCAAGTAGATCGCGCCACACGTAGTACTTGACCTATAAGGCCACAGTGCGCTTATTAACATTTAGATCTCTTCGTAGAACATTACTGAGAAAATTCGGCGACCTCCCCGCATGACGCGTAAATCTCCTCTCTATCGAAGTGGCTATCAATCAACCGGGGGTTTATACATCTAACAGGGCGTGTACAATTCTACTTCACGCGTAATGCTACACAAGTCTCATGTCTGATCCTATGTAATTACTGATTCGATTATCTTTCTTTATATTGGGCTTAAGTCAAAGACATTGCATGAAGCTAGGTTGATACTATATATAGTATACTCCAACTATATAATCTAACAACATGTAATTTCCAATTACAATAGGGGACAAGATAATTACCTCGATAAGCCCATAATTATCCAAGTTTAATGTCGTTCTGAGCAACGTTTAGCTCAACTCATGCGCTCGACCGCCTCCAAACCACCTTAGAAGTTCTAACCAACTTCTACTTAATACTCAACTAACTATGGAGATTTTCCTTAGGGTTTCGGTTTTGTGGTGACGGGAAGTATAACAATATATTCGGGCTTTTTATAGGTATAACCTTAGAATACTACAAGGTATACTGGCTAAGGTAATTTGGGTATAGTAATACTTTTGAGAGTATTTCTACCAAGAGGAGGGTATTGATACGAGACAACACCACAAGGGGGGTATTATAGGAAAACAACTAGGCTAGGGGGGGTACCCCACGGCTAGCATCACAAGGAGGGGGGGTGTATACCCCTCGGCCTACCCCACTAGGGGGGGGTACTCTCGGCCAAGGGGGAGAGGCTCTCAACGACAAAGGGGAGGGAGGAGGATTTTAACACTTAGAAATATTTAGGAATGGATGAATAAGTCTTCCAAAGGGGGGTATTTATAGGACAAGCCAAGGCCAACCAATGGCCAAGATCTTGCCAAGTGCAAGGCAAGTGTAGGGCCAAGATCTTGCCAAGTGCACCCCAACCAACTAACACACAAATATCCTACCTAACCCTTGACCAAAATGGTCACACTTTCGGCCACCTTTACCACCCACACTCCACCAATGAGAGGGTGCCAAGTGGCGCCCTCTTGTTGGTCCAACACGTTTCGTCTCTCAGAAAAATCCGCAAAAATTAGAAATGACATAGCCGGAATTTTCCCTTCGCAAGTTGTATAAAACGTTTCGTCGAAAAACGACTCTAACCGGGTGTTGTGCACAAAAATAATTCGGCCAAGCCACTTTAAAAGCCCAAACTTTTCTACGTACGTCCTTACGTACATACTCTGGAAATACGGGGTATAACATTGTCATTTCATTCTTAGAGGTCCATGTAATCTTGTTGTGGCGGGGTTGTAAAAGGATTAAAGCTATTGGGTTTTTATGTATATATCTGAGAAGCTGTTTTGGTTGGCCTGTTTATTTATCATGTCTCTTGTTTCATATTTATGTTTTATGTTCCGCTGATTTTCTCTGATGAATGACTACTTGGGTGCCCGGGTAAGGCACCAGTCACGGGCCCCGGATCGGGTCGTGACATTTCTCTCAGGTAAAATGTGTCTCTTTTCACATTTGTTTCATGTATTGTTTTTATGTTCCGCTGATTACTCTGATGTATGACTACTTGGGTGCCCAGGTAAGGCACCAGTCACGGGCCCCGGAACGGGTCGTGACATAAGGCCTTCTCGGGTAGTAAAAAGTTAAGTCAGACTAAGGATAAGAGTTAAGTACGACGTCGAGTCGGGTTGAGGGCCTATTAAGGGTCACCCCATATCCTGAAATGGAATGGGATCAGTTGGTAGTAGTCCCGCTACGTGACAGGGTCACGAGGGTGCAAAGCCCAAGTCTAGTAAATCATTTTACGGGTTCGTGGACGCATTCCACCGGAACTAGGTTGTGAGAGCCAGAAATGGCCTTATATTGTTTAATTTAGTAACTCCAAAGAATGGAGGCCAGAATTAGTATGAAAGTTATGTACGTAAGCTAGAATAAGTGGAAGTACGGAAAGAGTGCGGCCGGTAGAAAGTGAGCAACCAAGTGTAAAAGATAGAGTCTGAATCCATGAGAACCTTTAGAGGTAACTACACCCGTGAGTGATGGGTGGTAGCTGAGCGGGTGTATAATAATTGCCCGATGACGATACAGTCGTCGGACCCTAGCAGACCTAGTAGAGCTGACGTGACATAACTTGAGGTCATTATGAGTACGGGTTAGTTTCCCTCTTGTTATGCCAACGTTGACTACTGAGAGAGATTGGTTTGGTACCAGTTTTCCAGTAAACCGATTATCGAGTGGAAAGGAAGGGAAGTGGTTGTAACCAGTGAATTATCCTTCCTTCTTTGACATAGTTGATTTTAATAAGTCTGTGTGACTTGTTCATTTGAGGTAAATTAATGCAGAAGTATGCAGAAGTATGTAACTCGGCTGAGGATTATGCTAGCTTATGGCAGGGAGATTGTGAGGCTGCATGGGGTTCCTACATTTTTGATGTCAGACAGATGAGCTCGGTTTACGGTTAACTTCTGGAGGTTTTCCAGAAGGGGTTAGGGGCACATGTGAGTCTTAGTGTGGCATTTCACCCTCAGACCGACGGACAGGCAGAGCGTACTATCCAGGCACTTGAGGATAGGTTGCAGGCCGATGTTATTGGTTTCAGAGTTAGCTGGAAGAATTATTTGCCTCTTGTTGAGTTTGCGTATAACAAAAACTATCATTCCAGTATCCAGATAGCCCTGTATGAGGCTCTGTATAAATAAAGTGTAGACTCGCCGATTGGTTGGTTCAGCGTAGGCGAGCTTCAGTTAGTTGGCCCTGACTGATTAGCGGCGTGGATAAGGCGAAGCCTATCCAGGAAAGATTATTAGAAAGCTCAGAGTCGACAGAAGCTTTATGCAGATAACCGACATCGACACTTGGAGTTTAGGTTTACGTTCTGGTATAAGTATTGTTATGTGGCCACGTGTGGCATTATTTGGTATATGGGGGTTGTAAAAGGAGACTATGTCGTTATTGTCACAACCCGACCCCGGGCCCGTGACTGGTGCCTTACCCCGGGCACCCTAGTGATACAACATCAGAGAAAATCAGCGGAAATAAAAACTTAAACATGAAACAAGAGATATGATAATAAAACAGGCCAACCAAAACGGTTGCCTTCTTGCATATATACGTAAATTGAAGTTACAACCTTTACAACCCCGCCACAACAGGATTACGCACAGAGTGTTAGAACAACAATGATGGGACAGGGCCCCGCCATACCCCTGAATGTAAGTACCTACAACGACAGGGGACTATACCAAAGATAAGCCTCCGGAGAAACGGAGCTTCCCAAAACGCTGAACTGTGATCCTATGAGCGAGGATCAACAACTGGTGTACCTCTACCTGCGGAATGAACGCAGCCCCCCGAAGGAGGTCAGTACAACATGTACCAAGTATGTGAAACTGAAAATACTGTAAACGAAATCATAACAGTCTAAATAAAACAGGAGACATGTATAACAACCAAACTACAGTTTACGACATAAAAGCAGTCATGTCAAAGCAGGGACTCACACCCTCAAAGTCATCACTCAAATATAACCAAGGGTCTCACGCCCACAATATCAATCATGCCCGCATCATGGCCACACGCCCCCGAAATTCTCCATCGGTGTAGACATGTCCAGGATGTAATAACAGTATACCTGGTAATCAACCATGCCGCATGGCCACATGCCCCCGGAATTCTTCATCGGTGCAGACATGTCCATGTAACAACAATAACAATATATCGGGTAATCAATCCTGCCGCATGGCCACATTTCCTGAGTGCGATCGCAGACATGTCCATGTAACAACAATAACAATATATCGGGTAATCAACTCGCCACGCGCCACATGCCCCGAGTGCGTCGGTGCGTATGTCCATGTAACAACAATAACAATATATCGGGTAATCAACCTGCCACGCGTACATGCCCCGACCTCGTGCGGCAGACATGTCCATGTAACAACAATAACAATATATCGGGTAATCAACCGCCGCATGGCCACATGCCCCGGAGTCAGACGCGCGGACATGTCCATGTAACAACAATAACAATATATCGGGTAATCAACCCTGCCGCATGGCCACATGCCCCCGGAATTCTGCATCGGTGCAGACATGTCCATGTAACAACAATAACAATATATCGGTCCTCCATCGAGAGACGCGGTAGCATAGGAATACAACTTTTCACACAACAAGGCTATCACAAGAAAGCACAAGCAAATTACCATACTTGATTCCTTACAAATATCCATTCTTTCACAAGTCACCTGATACCAACACTCGTAGTATCCAAAACAGAGTAACTATTATCTTAAGTAAACCAAAATAGTTTCCCCTTTTTTTTAAAAGACAAGTAACAACCTTCTTTTCCAAAAGTTCAAGTTTGCCTAATTTCAAATACTCAAGTCTATTATTTTCGAAAGGTTACGTAGTTCATAGTCTTAATCACTTAATAACATAATTCTCTTTTAAAACAATTTGAGTAACATATGCCTTATGTGTGAGTATGTTATTCTTGTTTATAACAATCTTATTAAAGTAGCCATGATCTAGAAAATGTAATACAATTTTGTCTTATCTTAGCTTCTATGCAGATGGAGGTTTCTACTGGTTTTAATAATAATTAATTAGTCAATACATTTTCCTTTATTAACGCTGCAGTGGTTTGTTCGATACTTGTTTTCATTTCCGAAATCAATATAACATTATTCCTTTTAAAACCCAATTACCCATTTCTCATTAAAACGGTTTCACAACTTTTTAACACAACCCAAGTCCTTATTAATTCACATCCAGTCTTTTATCTTTTAAACACCACAAACCCTTTCTTTGCCCACATAAAGTTGTTATAACCAACTTCCCATAAAGCCGTTATAACACTTTATGTTTTAAACCAACCAAATTCATTTAACACATGTATGTCTACCGTACTACATAGTTCACAACATATCATGCTAGAAAAGATAGGAAGAGGTTCACATACCTCGCGACGATTATCGACAAATAGCAAAAAGCTCCAAAGTACTGTAATCCTGCTAGCCTTTCCACCCTTCAAGTAGAATACGCTACTCGCAGTACTTCAACCTATAACGGTCATATAAGTCTATCAACGTCTAGACTACTCTGTAAAACATTCTAAGCAGAAGGTTCTTAATTCTACGGAAAATTGGGCGACTTCCTACCCACAAACTACACAAGTCTCAGAATACAACCCTATGTAAGTACAGTTCAATTCTCTTCTTTACCAACCTTCTATATATCTTATACTTAATTCTAAACTACTATTATATGTAATTTCCAATTACAATAGAAGGACAAGATTATTTACCTCGATAATCCCAAAATTATCCAAGTTAAAATGTCGATCCTGAACAACGTTTAGCTCCTATTATGTACGCTCCAAGAAACCCTTAGAAGTTCTACACAACTTCTACTTAATACTTCAACCAACTATGAAGATTTTCCCCTAGGGTTTCGTTTAGTGACTAAAGGAAGTATAGTAGTATTTTCTGGGCTTTTAGTATAGAGGTAACTTTGGAATACTCTGAGGATTTGGGCTAAGGTATTTTGGAATAATAACAATACTTGGAGAATATTTTTCAACCAAGGGGGTATTTCGACAAGAACAACTAGGAAGGGGGTGTGTGTTTCACGAGGCTTCACAAAGGGGAGGGAGTTTGGACGAGCTTTGAGGGGGAGAGGATTTTGAGACTTGGAAAATGTTTAAGGGATGAAGATTTAGTCTTGCACTTGAGGGTATTTATAGAACCTTGATGGCCAAGATCAAAGCAAGTGGATGGTGGAGATTTGGACAAGTGTGTGGGTCCCACCTTATCCATCTACCACACAAATATCTAACCAAACATTGACCAAAGGTTTATGGCATTTTACTCACAAAAACGTGCAAGAAATCCTCACCAAACCGTCCACTGAGGGTGACACATGTCGCCTCTCGTTGATCCAAAATATTTCATTTTCCGAAAATATTCGTAATGCCAAAAATCCGAAAATAAAGTGGGCCTCACAAAACCGTAAATTCTCTCGTGGGCCCACGTGACCAATTCCGGAATTTAAAATTTCAATACTACTAAAATATTCCAAAAAGTCCGAATACCAAATCTGGGAATCCAATTCCCATTAACGAACCTTTTTACTTCACAAAAACCGGAAACTTTTCCGTCAAAAAAATCACATCTTTCTTCCTTTCCAAAATTACTGTCGTATTCTCGTACGTACGTCCTCACATACATACTCTGGAACTACGGGGTGTAACATTCTCCCCTCCTTAGAAACATTCGTCCCGAATGTTCCTTCTAAGTCTCGAAACATACAAGCGCCGGTATAGTCTTCACTACTATACTTACAAAACCAATTATGCCACACAGGGCCATAATATAACATATGCGCAAAACTCAATCCAAGCCAACGAGGAATCACCTCGAAGGTGTAAAACAACACCACTCTCGCTCCTGGTCCAAAGGATACTCCTTTCGCGCATTTACTTCACAAAAATGATCACTTCTATCTCTCAGCACATGTTCACTTCTCTCCTTACTCGTCGTACTCTTCTCGAACACTCGAACTCTTTCTAGTACACGTACCATACTTCAGTCATCACTTGATTTCAAAATCTTTGGAGTCACTACCTCCAAACTTGGTCATCTTACAAGCCTCGAATTTCCTTTAAGGCCATTCCCGGTCTTCATGGTCCGATTCTGGTCTAACACGTCCACGAACTCATACAGTGGTTACCTAAACTTGGGCCTTGCATCCTCGTGATCCTACCACCTGGCGGGACCACATCGAACTGACCCGTCTTATTCCGACTCACGGGTTGACCGCGAATGGTCCTCAACCCGACCCATAATCGCGCCAAACTCTTATTCCTCGATACAGAACAATCTTACTAATTCACGTCATGAAAGCTACCACTTCCATCTCACACTACCCCTGGACTTATCACACTAATTCACCCTATGCATATAATGCACTCCGACAAGGATCATTTGCAAAATCCTTTACTCAAGACGGCCTTACATCTAAGGTATCAACGTGAAATATTCTAAGGTTCACACTTTCCATATCCTCATACTTACCTTTTCAACTACCCATGTTCTCTAGATCACAATTTTACACAATGCTATCCAAACATAACACTCAACATAAAATCATCATATCAAGCATACTAACCTCTAGAGGGTTAAGGATATACCTGTATCTACCGCTTCACTCTAGTCATAGGCCTGCCCTGCAGGGCGCATAGCTGTAGAAGGTGATGAACCAGCCATAGATCCTGAAGGCCGAGTCGTAACATCCGTGCTACCCCTGGTCGGACAGTTCCTCGCAAAATGGCCCTGCTGGCCGCAAAAATAACAAGCTCCCATGGCACCACGATACTCCCCAAAATGCGGTCTACCACATCGACCACAACGAGGTAGGGGTGGCTGCACCTGGCCAACACCCCTACTCCGCGAAACCTTAACCTTGAGCTCTAACTCGCCTCGAATACCTGGGCATACGAAGGTTGTGGAGGACCACTCTGTACTGGCGAAGGTGCATAACTAACTTCTTCTTGGCGGTCCGCCTCGAAAGTCACCAAGGACCTGCTGTTACGGCCTCTTCTGCTGATCTCGGTCATTCCGTCGACCTCTCCGCTCTTCACATCCAAGTGCATAAGCCTGCATGCGGGCAGTGTCCATGCCCGGCTGAAGAGCTACACCCGAGCAAGCCTCTGCCAAATAGTCATCGAGCCCCGTAACGTAGCGGTGCACTCTGTCCTCCATGTCGGATACTAACGCCGGACGCAGAGCTAGTGAGTCAAACTCACATTGTACTCGAACCGCACGCCTCTCTCGTCTCGATCATAAATCGTCGGCCCGCGTCTCCTCATCTGCGGAGGCAAGAAGTGAGTGAGAAATGCCTCGAGAACTCGTCCCATCTGCTGGAAGTGCATGCTCTCCCGACGGCTCCACGAATCAAACCTATTCGATTGCGGATCACGCGCCGATGCGAACCTAAGACCACCGACTGTCTCCGCCTTGATCACTCATGATCCAATGTAGCGTCGGATGAACTCTCGCGGATCATCCTCGGGCCTCGACCGTAGAACTCGCGGCTACAACTCGAGAAAGTCCGTAGCCTCAAACTATCCGATCTCGGGTGAACCATGGGTGCTCTTGGGCGAACTGCGTCGGCCTATCCTCGTGTGCGCCACATCACGGCTGTAATGGCGGGCCATCTCCTTGTAACCCATCTCCTCTGCTCGGGTTGTGGGATGGAGGCTCGTGCACCGTGGTCTTAGTAGCCATCTTTGCTCTACTCGCGACTCCGCTTTGCGCTTGCCCTTACGGGCCACGATTGCCTTGCGTGGAGGCATAATCGTAAAAACGAAATACGTCGAGAGGGTCCAACTTATAACACACTCTAAGGCACGATCTTAGAGTGAGAAGAATGGAAACCAATCCTAAATGTCCTGCTGACCTCGATTATAGATGTGGTGCCAACACACCGATAATCAAGACTCTACTAGACACGATCTGTAGACACTTTCCGAGGACTAAGCGCTCGATACCACTTTTGTCACGACCGACCTCGGGCGTGGTAGTGCCTACCGGGAACCCTAGTGATACAACATCGAGAAAATCAGCGGAAATAAAACTTAAACATGAAACAAGAGATATGATAATAAACAAAGCAACCAAAGCGGTTGCCTTCTTGCATATATCTGAAATTGAGCACAACCTTTACAACCACGCCACAACAAGATTACTGCACCTCTAAGAGTGTTATAACAACAATGACGGACAGGGCCCGCCATACCCACGAATGTAAGTACCTACAACGACAGAGGACTATACGAAAGATAAGCCTCGGAGAAAGCGGAGCTTCCCAAAACGCTGAATCGTGATCCATGGCGAGGATCAACAATCGTGTACCTACTGCGGCATGAGCGCGGCCCGAAGGAGGTCAGTACAACATGTACCAAGTATGTGAAACTGAAAATACTGTAAACGAAATCATAACAGTCTAAATAAAACAGGAGACATGTTTGACAACCAAACTACAGTTTATGACATAAAATCAGTCATGTCAAAGCAGGGACTCACGCCCTCAAAGTCATCACTCAAATATAACCAAGGGTCTCACGCCCACAATATCAATCATGCCCGCATCATGGCCACACGCCCCCGGAATTCTCCATCGGTGTAGACATGTCCAGGATGTAATAACAGTATACCGGGTAATCAACCCTGCCGCATGGACACATGCCCCCGGAATTCTTCATCGGTGCAGACATGTCCATGTAACAACAATAACAATATATCGGGTAATCAACCCTGCCGCATGGCCACATGCCCCCGGAATTCTGCATCGGTGCATACATGTCCATGTAACAACAATAACAATATATCGGGTAATCAACCCTGCCGCATGGCCACATGCCCCCGGAATTCTGCATCGGTGCAGACATGTCCATGTAACAACAATAACAATATATCGGGTAATCAACCCTGCCGCATGGCCACATGCCCCCGGAATTCTGCATCGGTGCAGACATGTCCATGTAACAACAATAACAATATATCGGGTAATCAACCCTGCCGCATGGCCACATGCCCCCGGAATTCTGCATCGGTGCAGACATGTCCATGTAACAACAATAACAATATATCGGGTAATCAACCCTGCCGCGTAGCTACATGCCCCGAATTCTCGGTGACGGACATGTCCATGTAACAACAATAACAATATACCGGCCCTCCATCGAGAGACGCGGTAGCATAGGAATACAACTTTTCACACAACAAGGCTATCACAAGAAAGCACAAGCAAATTACCATACTTCAATTCCCTTACAAATATCCATTCTTTCACAAGAAGTCACCTGATACCAACACTCGTAGTATCCAAAACAGAGTAACTATTATCTTAAGTAAACCAAAATAGTTTCCCCTTTTTTTTTTAAAAGACAAGTAACAACCTTCTTTTCCAAAAGTTCAAGTTTGCCTAATTTTAAATACTCAAGTCTATTATTTTCGAAAGGTTTCGTAGTTCATAGTCTTAATCACTTAATAACATAATTCTCTTTTAAAACAATTTGAGTAACATATGCCTTATGTGTGAGTATGTTATTCTTGTTTATAACAATCTTATTAAAGTAGCCATGATCTAGAAAATGTAATACAATTTTGTCTTATCTTAGCTTCTATGCAGATGGAGGTTTCTACTGGTTTTAATAATAATTAATTAGTCAATACATTTTCCTTTATTAACGCTGCAGTGGTTTGTTCGATACTTGTTTTCATTTCCGAAATCAATATAACATTATTCCTTTTAAAACCCAATTACCCATTTCTCATTAAAACGGTTTCACAACTTTTTAACACAACCCAAGTCCTTATTAATTCACATCCAGTCTTTTATCTTTTAAACACCACAAACCCTTTCTTTGCCCACATAAAGTTGTTATAACCAACTTCCCATAAAGCCGTTATAACACTTTATGTTTTAAACCAACCAAATTCATTTAACACATGTACGTCTACCGTACTACATAGTTCACAACATATCATGCTAGAAAAGATAGGAAGAGGTTCACATACCTCGCGAAGATTATCGACAAATAGCAAAAAGCTCCAAAGTACTGTAATCCTGCTAGCCTTTTCCACCCTTCAAGTAGAATACGCTACTCGAAGTACTTCAACCTATAACGGTCATATAAGTCTATCAACGTCTAGACTACTCTGTAGAACATTCTAAGCAGAAGGTTCTTAATTCTACGGAAAATTGGGCAGCACTTCCCTACCCGTCAAACTACACAAGTCTACTGTAAATACAACCCTATGTAAGTACAGTTCAATTCTCTTCTTTACCAACCTTCTATATATCTTTTACTTAATTCTAAACTACTATTATATGTAATTTCCAATTACAATAGAAGGACAAGATTATTTACCTCGATAAGCCCAAAATTATCCAAGTTAAAATGTCGATCCTGAACAACGTTTAGCTCCTATTATGTACGCTCCAAGAAACCCTTAGAAGTTCTACACAACTTCTACTTAATACTTCAACCAACTATGAAGATTTTCCCCTAGGGTTTCGTTTAGTGACTAAAGGAAGTATAGTAGTATTTTCTGGGCTTTTAGTATAGAGGTAACTTTGGAATACTACAAGGGATTTGGGCTAAGGTATTTTGGAATAATAACAATACTTGGAGAATATTTTTCAACCAAGGGGGTATTTCGACAAGAACAACTAGGAAGGGGGTGTTTGGTAGAGGCTTCACAAAGAGGAGGGAGTTTGGGCGAGAGCTTTCAAGAGGGGAGAGGATTTTGAGACTTGGAAAATGTTTAAGGGATGAAGATTTAGTCTTGCACTTGAGGGTATTTATAGAACCTTGATGGCCAAGATCAAAGCAAGTGGATGGTGGAGATTTG
The DNA here is from genome assembly GCA_029844215.1 of Przewalskia tangutica. Classification (NCBI taxonomy): domain Eukaryota; kingdom Viridiplantae; phylum Streptophyta; class Magnoliopsida; order Solanales; family Solanaceae; genus Przewalskia; species Przewalskia tangutica. Next base: position 76,972,886 of record CM056729.1, on the reverse strand, counting down.
GACAAGTGTGTGTGGGTCCCACCTTATCCATCTACCACACAAATATCTAACCAAACATTGACCAAAGGTTTATGGCATTTTACTCACAAAAAACGTGCCAAGAAATCCCTCACCAAACCGTCCACTTGAGGGTGACACATGTCGCCCTCTCGTTGGTCCAAAATATTTCATTTTCCGAAAATATCCGTAATGGCAAAAATCCGAAAATAAAGTGGGCCTCACAAAACCGTAAATTCTCTCGTGGCCCCACGTGACCAATTCAGGAATTTAAAATTTCAATACTTCTAAAATATTCCAAAAAGTCCGAATACCAAATCGGGAATCGATTCCATTAACGAACCTTTTTACTTCACAAAAACCGGAAACTTTTCCGTCGAAAAAAATCACATCTTTCTTCCTTTCCAAAATTACTGTCGTATTCTCGTACGTACGTCCTCACATACATACTCTGGAACTACGGGGTGTAACAGTTATCTATAAGATTGACTCCCAAAGGAACATTCGGGGACGAATGTTTCTAAGGGGAGAAGAATGTTACTCCCCGTAATTCCAGAATATGTTTATAAGAACGTGCGTAAGAACTCAAAAATGTTAAGATTTGAGAATAGTAAAAACTTATCGAAATTATGGAATTGTCGAAAAATGAAATATTGCGTCGAGTGAGAGGGAGACACGTGTCACCCCCCCTTAGTAGTCTTGGATGAAATGGACATGGCTAAAATGGTCATTTGACCATAATTTTGTTATACCCCGTATTTCCAGAGTATGTACGTGAGGGCGTACGTATAAAAGTTTGAGCCTTAAAGTTAGGCTAAGTTCGAAATTGTGCACAAGTGCCGAAAAGAGTCGTTTTTCGACGAAACGTTTTACTAAACTTGCGAAGGGAAAATTCCGGCTATGTCATTTATAATTTTTGCGGATTTTTCCGAGAGGCGAAACATTTTGGACCAACGGGAGGGTGACATGTGTCACCCTCACATTGGAAGAAGTGGGGCGGCTAAGGGACGAAAAAGAGAGCACTTTAGTTGGTAGGATATTTTGTGAAAGTTGGTGTGGTAGATGGATAAGGTGCACTTGTCTTAAATCTAGCCCTACACTTGCCTTACACTTGGATGAATCTTGGCCATTGGTTGGCCATTTCTTGACCTATAAATACCCCTCTAAGTTGAAGACTTTCTTCATCCAAACTTGAGCAATCTTTCTAAGTCTCAAATACTCCCTCACTCTTGTTTGCTTTCGTCCAAAAGCCCCCTCCCCCTTTGAGAAAGGCCCTTGGCCGAGAGCCTCCCCCTCCCCCTTTGTAGTGTTCTAGCCGTGGGGTACCCCCCCCTAGCCTAGTTGTTTTCGTATAATACCCCTTGTTGTGGTATAGAAATACTCTCCTAGTATTGTTATAATGCCCAAATACCTTGACCCAAATACCTTGTAGTATTCCCAAGGTTACACTTATACAAAAAACCCAGAAAATACGATTATACTTTCTTTAGCCACTAAACGAAACCCTAAGGAAAACCTTCATAGTCGGTTGAAGTGTTAAGTAGAAGTTGCGTAGAACTTCTAAGGGTTGTTTGGAGCGGATTGGAGCACTCGGAGTGGGAGCTTAACGTTGCTCAGGAGCGACTTTATACTTGGATAATTTTGGGCCCATCGAGGTAAATACTACTGTCCTTCTAGTGTAATTGGAAATTACATACTATAGTAGTATAGAAATGAATATAAGATTCATAGAAGAGAATTGAACCGTAATAGAAGGATATTACATAATAGACTTGAACTGAAATCACATCAGAAGAATATTATAGTAGAAGATTAAACTGTATTTACATAGAATTTGTATTTGATGGTGATAACCTTATTGGTTGAATGTTACGAGTAGCATGAACTACTTGGAAGGTGGACAAGGCTAGCCGGGTTATAGCCGTGGAGCGTTTTGCTTATAGTCGATAATCGTCGCGAGGTATGTGATTCTTCATATACTCTTGAGCATGATATTTTAAAGATATATATATATATACGGTGAGACGTCGTGTGTTAGTGAACGTAATTGTACGACAATGTCTTTTGACTTAAGCTGAATAAAATATATATATATATAGTACGGTAGGCGTCGTGTGTTAACGAGCGTAGTGAATGCAGAATGTCTTTTGACTTAAGCCTGAATAATAAGAATCTTGAAGTATTTCAAAAGAACTAATAAACCTTTTTGAAAGAAGAGTACTTGGTTTGAAAACATAAGATTATACTAGCTTTATGGGGAGTTAGGTATAACGTCTTAAGAGAGATAAAAAGAATGGTTTACTGATTTTAAAAGTTAAGAGACTTGATCTTAAAAGATAAGAGACTTAACTTAATTGAATTAATATGAATTTTGTGTGAAGCCTCATTCGTGAGTAATGAGTACTTGGTTTTTAAAAGGAATAACGTTTTACTGATTTCGGAAATCAGAATGAGTATCGACAAACCACTGCAGCGTTAATAAAGGGAAAATGTAATGAATAATGAAGTATTATTAAAACCACGAGAAACCTCCATCTGCATAGAAGCTAAGATGAGACAAAATGATATTACATTTTCTAGATCATGACTGCTTTAATAAATGGTTATAAAACAAGAATAAACTGCTCACACATATGGCCTATGTTACTCAATTGTTTTAAAAGAGATTAAGACATTGAACTATGAAACTTTTCTAAAAAGAGACTTGAGTAATTGAAATTAGGCAAACTGGAACTTTAGGAAAAAGAAAGGCGTTGTTTTGTCTTAAATTGGTTTTAAACATAAAGTGTTATAACAGCTTTATGGGAAGTGAGTTATAACGACTTTATGAAAAAGAGTTTTATCATTGGTCTTAATGTGGTAACTTGACTTTAAAAAGAGAAGTGTTTTGGTCCAAAAAGAAGGCATGGTATTGCCTTGATTTGGTTTTAAAAAGGAAAGTGTGGAAGTTGTTTTGCTTTACTTAAAAGATGTAAGTCACTTTATTTTTATACTACGGGTATCGGGTGACTTTTATAAAAGGAATGGATCTCTTTAAAAGGAATTTAACGTACGTAGTACTTTAGGGTTAAAACCCGGACTTTAACATAAAATGAAAGTACCTTTTTTTTTTAGGTAAATGCAAATATTATAAAAGAACAAGCGAAAATAACAGGAGCTACAATCGATCGTTGAGGTTCTCAATCCTCAGCGTAAGCATAAACGCGAAATGAAAGAGAGGTGATGGGCGTTCACACAAAGGTGGCGTTACGGGAGAATTAAATCATATTGTGGCTTCCGAGTATCATTTGCACGCTCAGTAGGTGCAATAGATGCATTCATGGGGGAAATCAAGACTAGTGCATCATTGGGAATGGTTGCCATTCATTAGTGACACTTAGATTCAGGGGTTGTTGTCTCATTACACGAGAGGGAGCTTTGGATCCCGCTTCATTTAAGTCTGATCCCTTGGATTCCGATTTATTAATGGTCATGTAGTTCCTAGGCTCATTGGAAATAGAATTCACTTTGTTTCCCATAACTGACTTCGATCCTTGCATTACTGGAATAATTAATGACCCATGGGCACCCTCCTGACCCGTCTTAGTATTCTGTCCATCATAATGACCCGTTATTGAAAGAGGCACATAGGTACCCATAACCTTAACGTGAGACGCCTCGGCTCCCTCAACATTAATGCAAGGCTTCTTACCCACAACTGACTTCGAACCTCGCATAACGGGGATAATCAATGTCCCTTGAGCACCCTCCTGAACCATATTGGTATTCTTACCATCATAAAGACCCGTCATTGAAGGAGACTCGTTGGTACCCGCAGCCTTAAAGTGTAACGCCTCGGTTCCCACAGCTTTAATGCAAGGCTCCTTTCCCACAACTGACTTCAATCCTTGCATAATGGGGATAATCAATGTCCCATGGACACCCTCCTGAAACGTCTTGGTATTCTGTTCATCATAATGTCCCGTCATTGGAAGAGGCTCATTGGTACCCGTAGTCTTAAATGCTTCAATGGTCGAGACAAAATCAGAATTCTTAGGCGTCTTGGAATAGAACGACCCTTCGAATTCCACATTGGTTGATCTTCCAAGACTCATTTGAATAGTAGACCCTTCGGTTCCCGTGGCCATCAAGTTTCCATACCTTTTTGGACGAGTTACCCCTTTAGTTTCCGCATCCTTTGAATTCAATAGAAGAGTTGACTCTTCGGTTCCCACCCTTATCAAGTTTCGATGTCCCATTGAATGAGATGTTTCCTTGGTTATCTCAGTAATTAAATTCCCCAAGTTACCAAGTCTCGTTTGAAGAGTAGACCTTCCAACTCCCGCACGATTTGTAATCTCAAGAGCCTTTGGCAAAGAACCAACGGACCCTACAAGCGAGGCGAAACCTTGGTGCAGAGCCATGACTCGTGACCACCATCATGATCAAACAGCAACCCATGAACACCCATCTGACCCTCCTTCGACCCGGAACCACCCTCAAGATCCGCCATCAACCGGAGCCCACCCATGTGACCCGTCTTCCCCTCGAGAAGGGGTGACGTTTCGGAAACCGCACCACCTTCATTCCCAAAGTCCCAACTTCAAAGAAGCACCTAATGAATGAGGATTAGAGCGGATCAGTTGTAGCACTCAAATAATGAGGCGTGTCATAGACATCCACAACAAAAGAATGCATCAAATTACTAGACCTCTTATGGCTAAAAAACCCCTCGGCTTCCACAACCTTAGAATTTCCAAGGCCAATTGGAAAAGACAAGTTCTCGGAGTCAACCACTAAAGGCTGGTGGCCCATGGACTTTCCCAAGACCCATGCCCACCCACGACCCGATCAACGTGACTAACCTTGAGTCCGTTGACCTCTTGGCATCCAAAGTGTGGCGCGAAAAACTCTTTGCACTCAGAAACCAAGGAACGGATGTCCAAGGATTCAAGCCTCAAACCCTGAACATCAACACCTCCTTCCTGCACCCCGGGTCCACCCTCCATACCCACTTTCGACCCGGGATCACTATCGAGATCCATGATCTCCTCGGGCGAGTGCCTACCGGAATCGTAGCAGCCTTTCCGACTACTAATGACGGAAGGTTAGGAGAAACCAAGAGTTGCTTCTTCAACCCAAGACCACCAGCATGACCCTCTTGCACACCAAGATCACCCTCCTTACCTGCCTGTCCGGAATATTCCGCAATATTCAGAGAAGCAACAGCCATCGTAAGCTGCCCTCGAAATGCAAACTTCAAATTCATATCTTGTATCTTGTAATCTTGAACAATCAAAATAATCTCTTTCATTCTTTTGGCTGAAATCTTTGTATTCTTTCTCATGGCTATAAGGAAGTTACCTTACTCTATAACAAATCTGTTAGAGTGAGCATGAAAGGAACACACCAACTTCAACGTAGGATGGATTAGATCAAAGAACAATCCGTGTCATAGAAGAAGGAAGACGTAGAAGAGCAACTAGGAAAAAATGTTGAGAGCATTTTCGCCTAGTGAGAGAAACATCTCTCTAACTCTTTTTTTGTCTTAAAATGAAAGTACCTTGAGTTATGTATAACTTGCCTATGCTTGTTGTTGTGAAACTTGCCTATGCTTGTTGTGATAGCCTTTGTTGTGCAAAAATTGTGTTTCTATACTATCGCGTCTCTCGATGGAGGGCCGGTTGACTTGTTGAGAACTTATTGGGGCGTCTGCGGTGACGAGAAATTCCGCAGCACGCCTCTTGATAGTGTTATTTTTGCTAATCGCTTTGGACATACTGACACGATGCGTAGCGCACGGGTATGCTTCCATTTTGATTGCTGTCTGGTTGTTCCTTTTTGGACATACTGACACGATGCGTAGCGCACGGGTATGTTCCCATTTTGGATTGCTGTCTTATTGTTTCCATTTTGATTACTGTCTTGTTGTTTCCTTTTGGACATACTGACACGATGCGTAGCGCACGGGTATGCTTCCATTTGGATTGTTGTCTTGTTATCATATCATGGCTAGGCGGTGAGAAGGTTTTCCACCGTGATTGATGTGGTGGGCGAGTCCACGACTTGATATAAGCATTATATATGTGTTTGTAGTTTGGTTATCATACATGTCTCCTGTTTTTATATAGACTACTATGATTTCATTTATAGTATTCTGATTTCACATACTTGGTACTGTTATCTTGACCTCCTTGAGGCTGCGTTCATCCGCAGTAGATGCACCATTGTCGATCCCGCATTTAGGATCTCATTTCAAATCTTGGGAAGCTCCGTTCCTTCTGAGGCTTATCTTTGGTATGTTACCAGTGCAGAGGTTTTTTGTACATTCAGGGGTATGGCGGGGCCCTGTCCCATCATAGTTGTTGTATAAATCTTAGAGGTCTGTAGCACTGGTGTGGGCAGGGTTGTAAGGATTGTAACTGTTCAAAATGTCTTTGTATATATATATCTTTGAAAGGCAACCATTTTGGTTGGCCTATTTTCTTTCATCTTGATCCATGTCTATTTGCATGTTTAAGTTTAATTCCGCTGGTTTTCTCTGATGTTGTATCACTAGGGTGCCCGGGGTAAGGCACCAGTCATGGGCCCGGGTTCGGGTCGTGACAAAAGTGGTATCAGAGCAGTTAGTCCTCGGAAAGTGTCTCAGGCCGTGTCTAGTAAGTCTTGATTATCGATGTGTTGTGCACCACATCTATAATCGGAGGCTATAGGACATTTAGGATTGGTTTCTTCTTCTCATTACGAGATCGTGCCTTAGAGTTGTGTTGTAAGTTGGACCTCTCGGCGTGCCGTTTTACCGATTATGCCTCGCGTAAGGCAACCCGCCCGAAGGGCAAGGCGGCGAGAGGAGGCTGCGAGTAGCAATGGCGGCTCTACGAGACCACACACGAGCCTCCGATCCATGATGCAGGCGAAGAGATGGGTTACAAGGAGTGGGCGATTAATGGCGAGTTGTGGCGGACTTGAGGATAGGCCGACGCAACAGCCCAGTGAGCACCGATGGTTCACCCTAGATCGGATAGTTGGAGGCTACGGGATTTTTACGAGATGTAACGCCCGAGTTTTATGGGTCGAGGCACGAGGATGATCCGCGGGAGTTCATCAAGCGATTCTGACGGATCATGAGTGATCAAGGCATCGGAGACCGAGTCGGTGGTCCTAGGTTCGCATCGGCCGCGTGATACCGCATGATCGGTTTGATTCGGGAGCTGTCGGGAGAGAATGCACTTCCGCTATATGGGACGAGTTCTCAAAGGCATTTCTTGCACACTTCTTGCCTCCACGGATGAGGAGGGCTCGGGCCGACAATTTTTGGTGTTGCGCGAGCAGGCGTCACGGTTCGAGTACAATTTGGAGTTCGACTCATTGGCGACGTCCCGCATTAGTAGCTAGTATGGAGGATCGAGTGCACCGATATATTCTGAGGCTCGATGATTGCCTAGTAGAAAGTTGTTGGTGTAGCTCTTCACCGGCATGGACATTGCCAGCATGCAGCTTATGCTCTTGGATGTGGCGGAGAAATCGGCGGAATGACCAAGATCAGCGAAGAGGCGAGCAGCGAGGTCCTTTGGTGACTTTCGAGGTGGACCGCCTCGGCGGCAGATTAGTTATGCGCCTCCACCGATCTGAGTGGTCCTCCACAATCTTCAAGGCATCCAGTATTCGGGAAGCGGTCGGGGCTCCAAGGGTTCAGATTTTCGGGAGAAGCGGTGTTAGCGGTGAAGCCACCCTACCTCGTTGTGACCGTGGTAGACTCGCGGTGGGAGTGTCGTGCTAGTCGGAGTTTGTTTACATGTAGGCCGCGGGGCCATTTTGGGAGAAGCTGTCCGACCGAGTATGCTTGGTAGGATAGCACAGACTACGAGATCAGTTGCGGGTTCTTCACCTTCCACAGCTAGGCAGGATGTTCATACACCGGCGGGCCACGGTAGAGCTCGCGGTGGAAGTTCCCAGTTTTAGCGGTCCTTTGAACCGCCTACTTTCAGGTATATCCTTAACCCTCTAGAGACTTGTATGTATTGATGTTATGATAACGTGTTAAGTGTTATGTTCGGATAGCTTTGTGCTACAATGTGATTTAGAAACCTGGTTAGTGAGAAAGGGTAAGCCTGGGGGTGAGAAAATGATGAACCTTAGAATATTACAGTTGAGACCTTAGATGTAAGGTCGTCTTGAGTACCAGATTTTGCAAGTGATCCTTGTCGGAGTGCATTGTATGCCTAGAATGTATTGTGTAATAAGTCCCTGGGTAGTGTGAAATGGAAGTGGTAGCTTTCATGACCTGTAGAGGTAAGATTGTTCGGATCGGGAACAAGGCGTGATGCGTTAAGTGGGTCGGGTTGGGGCCATGTTGAGGGCCAACCCGCGGCTGTTCGAGGTGGGGTCAGCTGCAGGTGGTCCCGCCGGTGGTAGGTCACGAGGTGGTAGGCCCAAGTTTAGACGACCATCGTATGAGTTCGTGGATATGTTCGACCAGAAGCGGATCGTGAAGGCCGGGAATGGCCTTAAGGGAGGTTGAAGCTTGTAGATGACCAAGTTTGGAGGTGGTGACTCCAAAGTTTTGGGGACTAAGCGATGGCGAAGTGTGAATGCGTATACTAGAAGAGTTCAAGTGTTCGAGAAGGGCACTGAGTAAGGAAGGAAGAGAACGTGTGTTATTTCGTGGCCAGGCGTGGCGTTGGCAACTTGTTAGAAGATCTTCATCGTTATCCGTCTTGAGGAGGAACATTCGGGACGAATGTTTCTAAGGAGGGGAGAATGTTATACCCCGTATTTCCAGTATATGCGTGAGGTGTCACGACCCGTTAGGGCGTGGTGGTGCCTTACCGGGCACCCTAGTGATACAACATCGAGTGTCGGAACATAAAGACAATACATGAAACCAATGTAATAAGACAGTGAAATAAGAAGACAGGCTAACCAAAAACGGTTACCGTCAGTATATATAAATAACAATTTTGAACAGTTACATCCCTTTCCACCACTCTGCCCGCCGCGGTACTACAGATCTCTAAGAATGATATGCCAACAGCGGCGGGGCGGCCGTCATACCCACGAATGTAAGCACCTACAACAACGAGGACTATAGCGAATAAGCCTCGAGGAAACGGAGCTTCCAAGCTGAGCTGTGACCCTAAGGCGAGGATCAACGGCGGTGCACCCTTACTGCGGCATGAGCGGCCCGAAGGAGTCGATCTGACAAGTACCAAGTATGTGGCCCGAAAATCATAAATGAAATCATAGTAGTCTATATAAAGCGAGAGACATGTATGACAACCAAACTACGATTCCACAATAAATAGCGGTCATGTCAAGTCGAGGACTCGCGCCTCAAGTCATCACTCAAATATAACAATGGGTCTCACGCCCCAACATCAATCATGCCGTGGAATACCTTAACGCTTCTGGCGATCTATGATATAATCATACCAAGAAGTACACATGAACACGAGTCCCACTGTGTCATCATAAAACCGTCTGAGGGTAAGTCTGAAGGCATAGCCGACTACTAACACCACGGTACAAACAAGGTCATAAAGCGTATCATGAGATCTGTCTAGGCCGTCGCATGATCAAAGCGGCCACTCGCGCGATATCTAATGTCGCGTCTAGCCACGAACTTCCGTAGCTCGCGTGGGCCACTCGATGGCCCGCGTGAGGTATTCCCGCATCGGTAGCTACTCCCGGCGTCTGGACTCGCCGTCGCGTAGCCACATGAACGCGTGACCACAAAGGCGCATACTAACACGGAACTCCCGCGATTCGGATAGGCCATCTGAGACCGCATAAGGTATTCTCGAATCATAGGTCCATCGACCGCTGAGTCTACCGCGTTGGAGGCGACAACCGGAATCATCTCAGAGATGAGTGATGAATAATACTAACATAACGACTTATCGTTTAAACAACACAAGCAAAACAAGGAAAAACCCCTTTACACAAACATCACGAGATACTAACACACGTAGCATCCTAGCATGTTTACTTATCAATCAACAAGAAAGTATTACAAGGCTATCACAAACCAACACAAATCAAGTTATACACACAAGGTACTTTCTACTATTTGTCGACAAGTTGGGTTTTATCCCCAAAGTACTTCATACATTAACTCTTTAAAAGATCGTTGCTTTCACAAAACCACACAATACCCGTAGTATATGAAAATAGAGTGATTATCTTTTGAAGTAAATCAAAACACTTACCTTTGTAAAATCAAGTAACAACATTATTTTCCAAACGTCCAAGTTTGCCTAATTTCAAATGTTCACGTTTCTTATTTTAGAAAGGTTTCGTAGTTCATAGTCTTATTCATTTAAGAATATAATTCTCTTTTAAACCATCTGAGAAACATAAGCCTTATATGTGAGTAGGATATTCTTGTTTATAACAACCTTATTACAGCAGCCATGATCTAGGAAATATCATCTTGTCTCATCTTAGCTTCTATGCAAATGGAAGTTTCTACTTGTTTTAATAATACTTAATCTGTCAAAACATTTCCTTTTATTAACGCTGCAGTGGTTTGTCGATACACATTCTGATTTCCGAAATCAGTAAAACATTCTTAAGCCGTTATACCTAACTTCCCATAAAGCTAGTATAACTCTTAAGTTTTCAAAAACCAAGTATTACTTCTTCTTTCAGAATGATTCAAAAATCTTTTGAAATACTTCAAGTTCTTTATTATCACATAACCAGCCAGTTATAGTTCAAATCAGTTACCTTTTAAAAACCACAAGTATTTTCTTACCTACATAAAGCTGTTATAACCAACTTCCCATAAAGCCGTTATAACACTTTATGTTTTAGACAATCAAATACATTTAACACACGTATGCGTCTCCGTACTACATTGTTACACACATATCATGCTAGAAGAGATAGGAAGAGGTTCAATTGTTATACCCGTAGTTGCGGGGTATGTATGTGAGGGCGTGCGTCTGAGAATCACGAAATTTTGAAAAGAAAGAAAGATGTGAGTTTCGCGGAAAAGTTTCGGTTATTTGTGAAGAAAAGGTTCGTTAATGGGAATTGGATTCCCAGTTTGGTATTTGGACTTCATAGATTATATTAGAATTTTGAGATTTTATTTTGGAAATGGTCACGTGGGGCCCACGGAGAAATTCTGATTTTGTAGAACCGCTTTGTTATTGAGATTTCGGTAATTTGGATATTTTGGAAGGCGAAATAATGCAGGCGAATCGAGGCGACACGTGTCACCCCGTGTGGCACCACTTGGCGATTTTTACCTTTGTGCGCGGCGGTTAGAGTCGTTTTTCGCGAAGCGTTTTCGCGTAACTGCGAAGGAAAATTCGGCTATGTCGTTTTGTATTTTTGCGGATTTTTCAGAGGCGAAACGATACGGACCAACGGGAGGGTGGCGTGTGTCACCTGCGATGAAGCATGTGGGCGTGACTTGGCGAATTGAGGGCAAGTTGTGCTAGATATTTGTGTAGATATTTGTGAGGTTTTAAGGAGTAGGGTCTAGGGTGCACTTGGCTTGATCTTGGCCTTACACTTGCCTTGCACATGGCTTGATCTTGGCCGTTGGTTGGCCTTTGGTTTTCTTATAAATACCCCTCACTTGTGAAGACTTATTCATTCACTCCTCACTTTGTCTAAGTCTTGAAATCCCTCCCTCCTCTAGTAGCTCTCGTCCTAAGCCTCTCCCCTCCCTCCTCCTTGTGGCCTTTGGTAGAAGGTTCCCACTTGTGGTGCTAGCCAGTGGGGTACCCCACTGCTAGTTGTTTTTCGTAATACCCTTGTTGTGGTATAGAAATACTCCCCTAGTATTGTTATAATGCCCAAAATACCTTAGCCTTGTACCTTGTAGTATTCCAAAGATACCTCTTTCGTAGAGTCAGGAAATACTACCTTTTGTCCTTTTAGTCTCAAACCAGAAACCCTAAGGAAATCTTCATAGTTGGTTGAAGCATTTGAGTAGAAGTTGGTTAGAACTTCTAAGGGTTGTTTGGAGTGGTTTGGGCGCGCGTGGAGCTAAACCTTGCTCGGGATCGACATTATAACTTGGATAATTTTGGGCTTATCGAGGTAATTATCTTGTCCTCTATTGTAATTGGAAATTACATGTTTGTTAGAATATATAGTTGAAGTATACTATATATGGAACTACTTAGTATTCGTGATGTCTTTTGACTTAAGCTGAAGAATAAAGCCCAATGACTGTATTTACATAGGGTGTATTGCGATAGACTTGTGTAGTATTCGAGTAGAATTGTACACGTCAGGTTAGGCGTGTAAACCCCCCAGGTTGGCTTGGTAGCGGCCTCGTTAGAAGGAGGAGATTCTGTTGTTGCGGGAGAGTCTTTGCCGAATTTTCTATAGAAAGATAGAAACTTGTGTTTTGGGGTTAATAGGCGTTTGTGACCTTTATAGGTGAAAGTACTATGAGTAGCGTATTCTTGAGGAGTGGAAAGGGCTAGCAAGGTTGTAGTACTTGGAGCATTTTGCTTATTGTCGATAAATCGTCGCGAGGTATGTGAACCTCTTCCTATCTTTTCTAGCATGATTGTTGTGAACTATGTAGTACGGTAGGCGTACATGTGCTAAGTGATTTGGTTGGTTTAAAACATAGGGTGTTATAATAGCTTTATGGGAAGTTAGTTATAACGACCTTATGTAAGTGAAAATGGTTTCTTGATGTTAGAAGTTAAGAGACTTGATCTTATAAGATAAGAGACTTAACTTATTTGTTTTAATGTGGATGTTTGTGTGAAACCTCATTCGTGAGTAATGAGTACTTGGTTTTAAAGGGATAATGTTTCTTGATTTGGGAATCGGAATGTGTATCGACAGACCAACTGCGGCGTTAATAAAGGAAAATGTATTGAATAATGATGTGTTGTATTAAAACGGTAGAAACCTCCATCTGCATAGAAGCTAAGATAAGACAAAATGATATTACATTTTCTAGATCATGGGCTTTGTAATAAGATCGTTATAACAAGAATAAACTACTCACATATATGACATAGGTTACTCGATTGTTCTAAAAGGAATCAAATGATTAAGTTTGGGAACTATGAAACCATTTGAAAATAAGAAGCTTGAGTAATTGAAACTAGGCAAGCTGGAACTTAGGAAAGAATGTTGTTACTTGGTTTTGAAAAGGAAGGTGGGTTGGTCATTCTAATACTACGGGTATCGGGTGACTTTTATAAAAGAAATGGATCTCTTTTAAAAGAACTTAACGTATGTAGTACTTTGGGGTTAAAAAACCCGGACTTTGGCGTAAAATGAAAGTACTTTGAGTTGTGTGAAACTTGCCTATGCTTGTTGTTGTGAAACTTGCCTATGCTTGTTGTTGTGAAACTTGCCTATGCTTGTGATGATAGCCTTTGTTGTGCAAGTGTGGTATTTACGTATTCTGGCGTCTCTCGATAGAGGCGGTCGACTTGTTGAGAACTTACTTGGGCGTCTTTGGCGGTGATGGAGAATTCCGGGTATGTTTCCATTTTGATTCTTGTCTTGTTGTTGATGTCACGTGGACATGCCTGCCGATCACGAGTAGGGGCATCGCGGCCGTGCGGTCGGGTTGATTACGATATATTGTTATTGTGGTTACATGGACATGTCTACACGAGGTAGAATTCGGGGCATGTGGCCATGCGGCGGGGTTGATCACCCGATATTATTATTGATGTCACGTGGGCGTGTCTGCAGGTAGAATTCAGGGCATGTGGCCGTGGGGCATTGGTATTATTGTTGCATCATGGACATGTCTACACCGTCTGAGTCGGGGCATGCGGCCGTGATGCGAACATGATTGATGTTGTGGGCGTGAGACCCATAGTTATATTTGAGTGATGACTTGAGGCGTGAGTCACATTTGGATATATTTGCTTTTATGTTGTGAGCGTAGTTGGGTTATCATACGTGTCTCTGCTTTATATAGACTAGTATGATTTCATTCTGATATTTTTCTGATTTCACATACTTGGTACTGTTATCTTGACCTCGCTTGAGGTGCGTTCATCTGCAGTAGAGTACATCGATGCGTGGATCCCGCTCTTAGGATCACGATTCGGCGTATTGGGAAGCTCCGTTTCTTGGAGGCTTATCTTTTAGTATGTGTTCCACTGAGTTGTAGGTTCTTGTACATTGAGGTATGGCGGGGCCCTGTCGTCATAGTCGTTGTAAATCTTAGAAGTGCATGTAATCTGTTGTGGCGGGGTTGTAAAGGATTAAAGCTATTCGAGTTTTATGTATATCTTGAAGGCAACCGTTTTGGTTGCTTTGTTTATTATTATATCTCTTGTTTCATGACTCATGTTTTATTTTCATTGGTTTTCTACGATGTTGTATCACTAGGGTGCAGGATAAGGCACGATGCTTGCCGGGCAGTCGTTACAAAAGTGGTATCGAGCGATTAATCCTCGGAAAGTGTCTGAGCCGTGTCTAGTAGAGTCTTGATTATCGGTGTGTTGTGCACCACATCTATAATCGTGAGGCTATAGGACATTTAGGATTGGTTTACATTCTTCTAATTCATATATAGTGACTTAGATCTGTGTTGTAAGTTGGACCCCTCGGCGTATCTCGTTTTTACGATTATGCCTCCGCGAGCAACGAGCCCGGAAGGGCAAGGCGGCCGAGTGCTTGCTAGTGAGATCTGAGAGAATGCAGCGCGAGCGAGCGATACGAGTTGTGCTTGACGGCGGGTTTTGTAGCGCCGCCCGGCCCAGCGAGTTAGAGCGCGGCAATTTGCTGAGACGCGATACACGAGCCTCGATCCCGATGCAGAGGCGAGAGAGATGGGTTACAAGGAGATGGCCCGATTCTTTGGCGAGTCGTGGCGAGATATGAGATAAATTTGGATCACGGTGATTCGATTCGATGCACGATGGTTCACCCCGGCGAATAGTTTGAGGCTACAGGACTTTACGAGTTGTAGCCCTTGAGTTTTATGGGTCGAGGCACGAGGATGATTCGCGAGGAGTTCATCGGCGATTCTGACGGATCGTGCGGGTGATCGAGCGAAACCGAGTCTGTGACCTTTGGTTCGCATCGGCTGCGTGATACCGCGATCGATTGGTTTGATTCATAGAGCTTTCGGGAGAGCATGCACCTCCAGCGGTATGGGATGAGTTTTGAGTCTTTCCTCGCACTTCTTGCCTCCGCGGATGAGGAGAACGCGGTAAACAGATTTTGATGCTTAGACGAGAGGCGTGCGGTTCGGGAGTACAATGTGGAGTTCGACTCATTGGCGATGCGTCAGCGTTGGTAGCTAGTATGGAGGATCGAGTGCACCGATATGTTCACGGGCTCGATGATTACATGCCGAGCATGTTCGGGAGTAGCCGCTTCGGGCATGGACATTGCTCGCGTGCGAGCTCATGCGCTAGGATGTGAAGTGCGGAGAGGTCGGCGGAATGACACGGATCGTGAGAAGAGGGCGAGGACATCGAGGTCTTTTGGCGACTTTCGAGGCGGACGCCTGTGACGAACTAGTTTTGTACCCCGCTTTGCGAGTGGTCCTCCGTCTTGAGGTAGGTCGAGGGCTCGAGGTTGAGTTTCGGGGAAGTAAGGGTGTTGGCGGATCGGTCACCCTACCTCGGTGTGGTCGATGTAGTAGACCGCATTTGAAGTGTCGTGGTGCGAGGAGCTTGTTATTTTGCGGCCAGCGGGGCCATTTTGATGTGTCCGGCCAAGGTATACGGATGTTACGACTCACCTCCGGATCGATGGCTGGTTCGCCGCGCCTACGATTATGCGCCTGCGGTGGGCCTATGATTAGAAGTGGGCGGTAGCGGTATATCCTTAACCCTCTAGAGTTTTGGTATGCTTGTTATGATGGTCTCGTTATTATGTGCTATGCGAATAGCGTTGTGTTAATTGTGAGTTTGAAAACATGTTTAGTTGGGAGGTTACGTATGGGGGCATGGTAAGTGTGAACCTTAGACTATGTCGGCCCGAGACCTTAGGGGTAAGGTCGTCTTGAGATTAAAGATTTATTTTATGTTTGACCACTTATCGAGTAGTGGTATCGTGGGATTTATTTGTGTGATAAGTCCGTGGGTAGTGTGAGATGGAAGTGGTAGCTTTCGTGATGTGAATTAGTAAGATTGTTCGGATGGGGAACAAGAGTTGCCTTGATTGGGGGTCAGGTTGAGGACCATTTGCAGGTCAACCGTAACCCGGTTTGGGGTGGGGTCAGTTCTGGGTGGTCCCGCCAGGTGGTAGGGTCACGGGGATGCTAGGCCCAAGTTTGTATGATCATCATATGAGTTCGTGGGCGCGTTCGACCAGAAGCGGTTCGTAAAGGCGGGAATGGCCTTAAGGAAGTTTGAGGTTAGTAAGATGACCAAGTTTGGAGGTAGTGACTCAGATTTTCGAGAGCAGGTAATGACTGAAGTATGATACGTCTTGGGAGAGTTCGAGTGTTCGAGAAGTCTGACGAGTAAGGGAGGAAGATAACGTGTGTTATCTCGTGGCGGCGTGGCGTTGGCAACTTGTTAGAGGAACTTCATCGATATCCGTCTTGAGAAGGAACATTCGGAACGAATGTTTCTAAGGAGGGAGAATGTTATACCTCGTAGTTGCGGGGTATGTATGTGAGGGCGTGCGTGCGAGTGCTGAGAAATTTTGAAAGAAAGAAAGATGTGAGTTTTCGCGGAAAAGTTTAGGTTATTTGTGAAGAAAAAGGTTCGTTAATGGGGTGGATTCCCAGGTTGGTATTTGGACTTCATAGATTATATTAGAATTTTGAGATTTTATTTTGGAAATGGTCACGTGGGGCCACGGGAGAAATTCTGATTTTGTGAGGGCAGCTTTGTTTTGAGATTCCGGTAATTTGGATATTTTGGAAGGCGAAATACGAAGCGAATCGAGGCGACACGTGTCACCCCGTGGCACCGCCGGCGATTTTACCTTTGTGCCTGGCGCTTGGTTAAGTCGTTTTTTTCGGCGAAGCGTTTTCGCGTAACTTGCGAAGGAAAATTCCGGCTATGTCGTTTTGTATTTTTGCGGATTTTTAGATACGAAACGATGCGGACCAGCGGGAGGGTGACGTGTGTCACCTCGCAATGAAACGTGTGGGCGTGACTTGGCGAATTGAGCGAGTTGTGCTAGATATTTGTGTAGATATTTGTGAGGTTTTAAGGAGTAGGGTCTAGGGTGCACTTGGCTTGATCTTGGCCTTACACTTGCCTTGCACATGGCTTGATCTTGGCGTTGGTTGGCACTTTGGTTTTCTTATAAATACCCTCTTGTGAAGACTTATTCATTCCTCCTCACTTTGTCTAAGTCTTGAAATCCCTCCCCTCCTCTAGTAGCTCTCGTCCTAAGCCTCTCCTCCCTCCTCCTTGTGGCCTTTGGTAGAAGGGTTCCCCACTTGTGGTGCTAGCTGGGGTACCCACTGCTAGTTGTTTCGCATAATACCCACTTGTTGTGGTATGAAATGCTCCTAGTATTGTTATAATGCCCCAAAATACCTTAGCCTTGTACCTTGTAGTATTCCAAAGATACCTCTTTCGTGAAGTCAGGAAATACTACCTTTTGTCCTTTAGTCTCAAGCAAAACCACAAGGAAATCTTCATAGTTGGTTGAAGTATTTGAGTAGAAGTTAGTTAGAACTTCTAAGGGTTGTTTGGAGTGGTTTGGGCGCGCGGAGTGGAGCTAAACCTTGCTCGGGATCGACATTATAACTTGGATAATTTTGGGCTTATCGAGGTAATTATCTTGTCCTCTATTGTAATTGGAAATTACATGTTTGTTAGAATATATAGTTGAAGTATACTATATATGGAACTACTTAGTATTCGGATGTCTTTTGACTTAAGCTGAAGAATAAAGTAAGCGATTGTATTTACATAGGACTGTATTGCAGTAGACTTGTGTAGTATTACTGAGTAGAATTGTACACGTCCGGTTAGACGTGTAAAACCCCCCCCTGGTTGGCTTGGTGGCCGGCCTCGTTAGAGGAGGAGATTCTGTTGTTGCGGGGAGGTCTTCTGAATTTTCTATAGAAAGATAGAAACTTGTGTTTTGGGGTTAATGAGCGTTTGTGACCTTTATAGGTGAAAGTACTATGAGTGGCGTATTCACTTGAGGAGTGGAAAGGGCTAGCAAGGTTGTAGTACTTGGAGCATTTTGCTTATTGTCGATAAATCGTCGCGAGGTATGTGAACCTCTTCCTATCTTTTCTAGCATGATTGTTGTGAACTATGTAGTGCGGTGAGCGTCGTGTGCTAAGTGATTTGGTTGGTTTAAAACATAGGGTGTTATAATAGCTTTATGGGAAGTTAGTTATAACGACCTTATGTAAGTGAAAATGGTTTCTTGATGTTAGAAGTTAAGAGACTTGATCTTATAAGATAAGAGACTTAACTTATTTGTTTTAATGTGGATGTTTGTGTGAAACCTCATTCGTGAGTAATGAGTACTTGGTTTTAAAGGGATAATGTTTCTTGATTTGGGAATCGAATGTGTATCGACAGGACCAACTGCGAGCGTTAATAAAAGGAAAATGTATTGAATAATGATGTGTTGTATTAAAACCGGTAGAAACCTCCATCTGCATAGAAGCTAAGATAAGACAAAATGATATTACATTTTCTAGATCATGTTCTTTGTAATAAGATCGTTATAACAAGAATAAACTACTCACATATATGACATAGGTTACTCGATTGTTCTAAAAGGAATCAAATGATTAAGTTTGGGAACTATGAAACCATTTGAAAATAAGAAGCTTGAGTAATTGAAACTAGGCAAGCTGGAACTTAGGAAAGAATGTTGTTACTTGGTTTTGAAAAGGAAGGTGGGTTGGTCATTCTAATACTACGAATTATCGGGTGACTTTTATAAAAGAAATGGATCTCTTTTAAAAGAACTTAACGTATGTAGTACTTTGGGGTTAAAAACCGGACTTTGGCGTAAAATGAAAGTACTTTGAGTTGTGTGAAACTTGCCTATGCTTGTTGTTGTGAAACTTGCCTATGCTTGTTGTTGTGAAACTTGCCTATGCTTGTGATGATAGCCTTTGTTGTGCAAGTGTGGTATTTACGTGTTCTGGCGTCTCGATGAGGCGGTCGACTTATTGAGAACTTACTTGGGCGTCTTTGGCGGTGATGGAGAATTCCGCGGGTATGTTTCCATTTTGATTCTTGTCTTGTTGTTGATGTCACATGGGCGTACTGCCGTCTGAATTCAGGGCATGCGGCCGTGCGGTCGGGTTGATTACGATATATTGTTATTGTGGTTACGTGGACATGTATCTGCAGAGTAGAATTCGGGCATGTGGCCGTGCGGCGAGGTTGATCACCCGGTATATTATTGTTGATGTCACATGGGCGTGTCTGCAGAGGTAAATTCGGGGCATGTGGCCGTGGGGCATTGGTATTATTGTTGCATCATGGACATGTCTGCCGATCGAGAATTAGGGGCATGCGGCCGTGATGCGAATATGATTGATGTTGTGGGCGTGAGACCCGTAGTTATATTTGAGTGATGACTTGAGGCGTGAGTCACTGGATATATTTGCTTTTATGTTGTGAGCTTAGTTGGGTTATCATACATGTCTCTGCTTTATATAGACTAGTATGATTTCATTCTGATATTTTCTGATTTCACATACTTGGTACTGTTATGCGACCTCGCCCGAGCTGCGTTCATCTGCATGGTAGAGGTACATCGATCGTGGATCCGCTCTTAGGATCACGATTCGGCGTATTGGGAAGCTCCGTTTCTTGGAGGCTTATCTTTTGGTATGTGTTCCACGAGTTGTAGGTTCTTGTACATTCGAGGTATGGCGGGGCCACTGTCCGTCATAGTCGTTGTAAATCTTAAGTGCATGTAATCTTGTTGTGGGCGGGGTTGTAAAGGATTAAAGCTGTTCGGGTTTTATGTATATCTTTGAAAGCAGCCGTTTTGGTTGCTTTGTTTATTATTATATCTCTTGTTTCATGACTCGTGTTTTATTTTCATTGGTTTTCTCGATGTTGTATCACTAGGGTGCGGGATAAGGCACGATGCGGGCCGGGCAGGTCGTTACATTCGCGTACCTCGCGGCAGTATCGACTAATAGCAAAGCGCTCCAAGTTCTTCCAACCGTCGGCTACTCAGCCAAGTAGATCGCGCCATCGTAGTCTTGACCTATAAGGCCATAAGGCGGCTTATTAACATCTAGATCTTATCGTAGAACATTCTACAGAGAATTCGACAACTCCCCACATGACGTAAATCTCCTCTCTATCGAGTAGGCTATCAAGCCAACGGGGTTCATACATCTAACGGACGTGTACAATTCTACTATCTGATGTGCTACACAAGTCTGCTGTCTGATCCTATGTAATTCTGATTCGGTACTCTTCTTTGAAAAGGTTTCTTATTATTGGGCTTAAGTCAAAAGACATTGCCGATAACTACATTCGATTATATATAGTATACTTCAACTATATATTCTAACAACATGTAATTTCCAATTACAATAGGGGACAAGATAATTACCTCGATAAGCCCATAATTATCCAAGTATAAAGTCGATCTGGGCAGCGTTTAGCTCGACTCAAATGCGCTCCGACCAGCTCCAAACTACCGCTTAGAAGTTCTAACCAACCTACATACTACTCGACTAACTATGGAGATTTTCCTTGAGGTTTCGGTTTTGTAGTGACGGGAAGTATAATAGTATAAGCTGGGCTTTTAGTATAAGTATAACCTTAGAATACTACAAGGTATCACTAAGGTAATTTGGGCATTACAACAATACTTTTGAGTATTTCTACAGAGGGGGTAGTATTTCGACTAGCACAACTAGGCTAGGGGAGGGTTCTCGGCTAGAACCCTAGGCAAGGGGGTTTCGGCGAGGATTTTCTCAAAGGGGAGGAATGGTGTTGGGCGAGAACACTACTAGGAGAGGGAGGATTTTAACACTTAGAGAATTTTTAGGAATGGATGAAGAAGTCTTCCAGGGGGTATTTATAGTACAAGCCAAGGCGACCCAATGGCGAGATTATGCCAAGTAGTAGGCAAGTGTAAGGTCGAGATATGCCCAGTGCCCACTAGACCTACTCACAAATCCCTGCAAAATATCCTACCAACTAAAGCCATTCCGTTCGGCCACAATAACGCCTCAAGTCCGCAATGTGGGGTGCAGTGTCGCCCTCTCGTTGGTCCAAAATGTTTCGTCTCTCGGAAAAATCCGCAAAAATAAAAATGACATAGCCGAATTTTCCTCAAAGCGTGGAAAGCGTTTCGTCGGCGACTCTAATCGGGTGTTGTGAACAAAATAAATCGGCCAAGCCACTTTAAAGCCCAAACTTTTCTACGTGCGTCCTTGCGTGCGTACTGCAAATACGGGGTATAACATTCTCCCTCGCCCAGAAACATTCGTCCGAATGTTCCTTAAATCTCAAAACAAGCGCGCCCGATATAGTCTTCACTACTATACTTACGAGAACAATCACATACACATGTCCACGAAACACCGCAAATACCTCCGTCCAAGTCGAAACACCTCTAACATACCTCTCTCGGGGTCTAAAATATACTTCCGCGCCTTCTCCTTACAAAAGAAATGATCCCATCTATGCTCGTCATACATGCTCGCTTCTCCCTTTACTCGTCGTGATACCACTTTTGTCACGTTGCGCGAGGTTCTAGTGTCACTCGTGACCCAACAAATGGTGCCGGCTGCGTCGATCCACGAGGTGTCGTACCTCGAACTCTTACCATATTTACGTCTTGCCCGGTTTCCAAAACTCATCACATGACCGGGTTGGTACTTTCAAGAAGACCGACCGTCGGCACGAACTCTAGCGTCGTAGCCGATTATCGTCACGATTTCTACGAGTTGCGAACCTCTTCTAGACAAGCTTTTCCTATCCGCGATCTGTGGAACAAGCACTGAACCAACTATCTGAATCTTGCCAACATCGAACCAATCGGCCGTGACTTACATCCGCCCTACAAGGCTTCATAAGGCGACATCCGAACAACGAAATGGTAGCTTGAACACTCCCTCCACAGGAGACAACAATCCCGCAACTACCCACGAAATCCTGCTTATTGGCGAGGCGAATGCGGTCGAGACTACGCTGAGTTCTTAACCACCTTGGTAAAACTTCCGAGAAACAAAAGCGATCGTACCACGGACTCCAGCATGCGTCATAAGGTGAAGGTAGGCACCCGTGCGACCTTACAACCTTTACGATAAATCAACAACTGCCGAGTAAGCGGTTTTGCTAGAAGACAAGGCGGTGACCTCGCCGGCGGACCTGCGGTCGAATCGTCCACGAACTTCGTCTGTTGGTTAACTAAACTTGGGCCTAACACCCTCGTAACCCTACCACAAGGCGGGACCACCACAAACCCACCACCATACATGCGCGGGTTGACCCGCCATAGCCTCAACCGGCAGCGCGCAAGACACTAGCTCGAACCGGAAAACTCTCACTAATCACGTTACGAAAACCTAGCGGTCTTCTTAGCTCAACTACCCTCTTTCATTCCACACTACTCGGGGACTTATCCACAAACATAGCTCACGTGCACTATGCACTCCTATAAGGGTCAAACATAAACATCGTCTTTTACTCGAGATGGCCTTACCTCTAAGGTCTTGCGTATAATGCTCTAAGGCTTACATTTTCTCTAGAGGTTAAGGATATATCTATATCTGCTTGATCCCTTAGTCGTTCTAATCAAACTGCCCGTGAGTGCGCATAGCTAAGGAGGTGACGAACTACCAGCTGATCTGAAGGTGAGTCCTCTACTAGGACATCCTTTCGACCACATGGCCACGGCGGCCGGTAAAACAAGTACCAACTACTGAGCGACATTCCGGGATGGCGTCGTCACCCTGTGAACAGGAAAAAGCGAATCCGGTTTGGAACCTGCGTGTAGCGTGAGCGGAAGCTGCGGGCTCGACCAACTCCTGCACACCCCGAACGTCCTGAACCCCGTGGAGGACCATTCTGCACTGGTGGAGGTGCATGTCTAATCTGCTGGTGAGGCGACTCGCCTCGAAAGTTACTAAAGGACCTTCTTTGCTCACGGCGCCTGCGTCGCCGTTAACCGTCGACCTCTACGCTTCTCGGCCTGCTGCTCATAAGCACGTACACAGGCCATGCTCAAGCATAACTGAAGAATTACTCTTGCACAACACTCTCTTAGGTAGTCATCAAGACTCGCGGTATATCGGTATACTCTCTGGTAGCCAAATCCATAGCTAATGTGAGTCGCTTGCGCAATCTAAATTCACTTTGTTCGATGCGTGGGCGAAGGTTCAAATATCGTGGCGCGATGGAGCTGCCGCGCCGTGCTAAACTCTGCTGGGGCTAGTGGCGTCGCAGAACTCCCGAATGAAGCACTACCTAGGTAAAGGTGGGCGTGCCCTCGTAACCCTCTGTACTCTGCTCGCGACTCCCTGGTGCCTTGCCCTCACGGGCGGGTTTGCCTACTGCGCGGAGCATATCGGTAAGGGAAAGAAATACGTTAGAGGTCCGACTTATCACCTGGCTCTAAGGCGCGATCTCGGAATGAGAAGAATGAAACCAATCCTAAATATCCTATAGCCTCACGATTATTGGTGTGGTGCACAACACGCGATAATCGAACTCTCTTGGATCTGATGCGTAAACACTTTAGGATTAAGCTGCTCGATACCACTTACATCACGACCCGTTCGGGGCGTGGTAGTGCCTTACCGGGCACCACTGGTGATACAACATCGAGTAATCAGGAACATAAAGACAATACATGAAACCAATGTAATAAGGCGGTGAAATAAGAAGGCAGGCTAACCAAAAGCAGTTACCGTCGGTATATATAAATAACAATTTTGAAGCGATTACATCCCTTTCCACCACTCGCCCATGCGGTACTCTGGACCTCTAAGAATGATATAGCCAGCAACGGCGGGACGGGGCCGTCATACCACTGAATGGCCACTGACAACGAGGGGACTATACGAATAAGCCTCGGAGGAAACGGAGCTTCAGCGAGCGTGACCCTAGGCGAGGATCAGCGGCGGTGTACCCTTACTGCGGCATGAGCGGCCCGAAAGAGTCGATCTGGCAGTACAGTATGTGGCCCGAAAATCGTAAATGAAATCATAGTAGTCTATATAAAGCGGGAGACATGTATGACAACCAAACTACGATTCCTGATAAATAGCGATCATGTCAAGTCGAGGACTCGCCCTCAGTCATCACTCGAATATAACAATGGGTCTCACGCCTCTGACATCAATCATGCGTGGAATACGCCTTCCGCTGCCGCGATCTATGATATAATCATACCAAGAAGTACACATGAACACGAGTCCCACAATGTCGTCATAAAACCGTCTGGGGTAAATGCGAAGGCATAGCGGACTACTAACACCACAGTACAAACAAGGTCATAAAGCGTATCATGAGATCTGTCTGAGCGTCGCATGATCAAAGGCCACTTTCGCGCGATGTATCTAATGTCGCGCGTCTAGCCACAGAACTTCCGTAGCTCGCGTGGGCCACTCGATGGCCCGCGTGAGGTATTCCGCGTCGGTAGCTACTCCCGGCGGCGTCTGGACTCGCCGTCCGCGCCAGCGTAGACGCGTGACCACAAAGGTCGCATACTAACTGGAACTCCGCGATTCGCGCAAATTATCTGAGACCGCGTAAGGTATTCTCGAATCATAGGTTCATCGACCACTTTGAGTCTACCCGCGTGGAGGCGACAACCCGGAATCATCTCGAGATGAGTGATGAATAATACTAACATAACGACTTATCGTTTAAACAGCGAAGCAAAACAAGGAAAAACCCCTTTACACAAACATCACGAGATGCTAACACGCGTAGCGTCCTAGCGTGTTTACTTATCAATCAACAAGAAAGTATTACAAGGCTATCACAAACCAACAAATCAAGTTATACACGAGGTACTTTCTACTATTTGTCGTGAGTTCGGGTTTTATCCCCAAGTACTTCATCGTTAACTCTTTAAAAGATCGTTGCTTTCACAAAACCACCTGATACCGTAGTATATGAAAATAGAGTGATTATCTTTTGAAGTAAATCAAAACACTTACCTTTGTAAAATCAAGTAACAACATTATTTTCCAAGCGTCGAGTTTGCCTAATTTCAAATGTTCACGTTTCTTATTTTAGAAAGGTTTAAGTAGTTCATAGTCTTATTCATTTAAGAATATAATTCTCTTTTAAACCATCAGAAACATAAGCCTTATATGTGAGTAGGATATTCTTGTTTATAACAACCTTATTACTGACCGTGATCTAGGAAATATCATCTTGTCTCATCTTAGCTTACATGCAAATGGAAGTTTCTACTTGTTTAATAATACTTAATCTGTCAAAACATTTCCTTTTATTAGCATTTGCGATGATTTGTCGATACACGTTCGATTTCGAAATCGATAAAACATTCTTAAGCGTTATACCTAACTTCCCGTAAAGCTAGTATAACTCTTAAGTTTTCAAAAACCAAGTATTACTTCTTCTTTGAGAATGATTCAAAAATCTTTTGAAATACTTCAAGTTCTTTATTATCACATAACGACGGTTATAGTTCAAATCGATTTACCTTTTAAAAACCACAAGTATTTTCTTACCTACGTAAAATTTATAACCAACTTCCCATAAAGCGGTTATAACACTTTATGTTTTAGACAATCAAATACATTTAACACGTATGCGTCTCCGTACTACATTTATTACACACATATCATGCTAGAAGAGATAGGAAGAGGTTCACATACCTCGCGACAGTATCGACTAATAGCAAAGCGCTCGAAGTTCTTCCAATGGCTACTCCTTAAGCCAAGTAGATCGCACCATCGTAGTACTTGACCTATAAGGCCACTGACTTATTAACATCTAGATCTTATCGTAGAACATTCTCTGAGAATTCGACAACTCCCACATGGCCGCGTAAATCTCCTCTCTATCGAGGCGGCTATCAAGCCAACCGAGGGTTAAATATCTAACGGGCGTGTACAATTCTACTATACGATAATGCTACACAAGTCTAACATGTCTGATCTATGTAATTCTGATTCGATACTCTTCTTTCGAAAAGGTTTCTTATTATTGGGCTTAAGTCAAAGACATTGCGATAACTACGTTCGATTCTATATAGTATACTTCAACTATATATTCTAACAACATGTAATTTCCAATTACAATAGGGGACAAGATAATTACCTCGATAAGCCCATAATTATCCAAGTATAAAGTCGATCACGAAGCGTTTAGCTCGACTCCGTGCGCTCGACCGCTCAAACTACCGCCTTAGAAGTTCTAACCAACTTCTACATACTACTCGACTAACTATGGAGATTTTCCTTAGGGTTTCGGTTTTGTAGTGGCGGGAAGTATAATAGTATAAGCGGGATTTTAGTATAAGTATAACCTTAGAATACTACAAGGTATCGGCTAAGGTAATTTGGGCATTACATGATACTTTTGAGTATTTCTACCAAGAGGGTAGTATTTCGACTAGCACAACTAGGCTAGGGGAGGGGTTCTCGGCTAGAACCACTAGGCAGGGGGTTTCGGCCAAGGGATTTTCTCAAGGGAGGAATGGTGTTGGGCGAGAACACTACTAGGAGAGGAGGATTTTAACACTTAGAGAATTTTTAGGAATGGATGAAGAAGTCTTCCAAAGGGTTATTTATAGTACAACCCAAGGCCAACAAATGGCCAAGATTATGCCAAGTAGTAGGCAAGTGTAAGGTCGAGATATGCCCAGTGCCCACAGATCTGCTCGCAAATCCCTGCGAAATATCCTACCAACTAAAGCCATTCCATTCGGCCACAATAACGCCTCAAGTCCACCAATGAGGGGGTACCAAGTGTCGCCCTCTCGTTGGTCCAAAATGTTTCGTCTCTCGGAAAAATCCGCAAAAAATAAAAATGACATAGCTGGAATTTTCCCTACGAAAATTTGGAAGCGTTTAGTCAACGACTCTAATCGGGTGTTGTGAACAAAATAAATCGGCCAAGCCACTTTAAAGCCCAAACTTTTCTACGTACGTCCTTACGTACATACTCTGGAAATACGGGGTATAACAAGGGCGTACGTATAAAAGTTTGAGCCTTAAAGTTAGGCTAAGTTCGAAATTGTGCACAAGTGCCGAAAAGAGTCGTTTTTAAACAACGTTTTACTAAACTTGCGAATGGAAAATTCGGCTATGTCATTTATAATTTTTGTGGATTTTTAGAAGCGAAACATTTTGGACCAACGGGAGGGTGACATGTGTCACCCTCACATTGGAAGAAGTGGGCGGCTAAGGAACGAAAAGAGAGCACTTTAGTTGGTAGGATATTTTGTGCAAGTTGGTGTGGTAGATGGATAAGGTGCACTTGGCTTAAATCTAGCCCTACACTTGCCTTACACTTGGATGGATCTTGGCCATTGGTTGGCCCTTCCTTGACCTATAAATACCCCTCTAAGTTGAAGACTTTCTTAAATCAAACTTGACCAATCGTTCTAAGTCTCAAATCCGCCCTCCCTCCTGTTTGCTGTCGCCCAACAGCCCCCTCCCCCTTTGAGAAAGGCCCTGGGCCGAGAGCCTCCCCCTTCCCCTTTGTAGTGTTCTGGCAGTGGTACTTGCCCACTAGCCTAGTTGTTTCGTATAATACCCTTGTTGTGGTATAGAAATACTCTCACAGTATTGTTATAATGCCCAAATACCTTGGCCCAAATACCTTGTAGTATTCCCAAGGTTACACTTATACAAAAAACCCAGAAAATACGATTATACTTTCTTTAGCCACTAAGCGAAACCACAAGGAAAACCTTCATAGTCGGTTGAAGTGTTAAGTAGAAGTTGCGTAGAACTTAGGGTTGTTTGGGCGGATTGGAGCACTCGGAGTGGGAGCTTAACGTTGCTCAGGAGCGACTTTATACTTGGATAATTTTGGGCCCATCGAGGTAAATACTACTGTCCTTCTAGTGTAATTGGAAATTACATACTATAGTAGTATATAAATGAATATAAGATTCATAGAAGAGAATTGAACCGTAATAGAAGGATATTACAGAATAGACTTGAACTGAAATCACATCAGAAGAATATTATAGTAGAAGATTAAACTATATTTACATAGGACTGTATTTACAGTAGACTGATAACCTTATTGGTTGAATGTTCTGCGAGTAGCATGAACTACTTGGAAGGTGGACAAGGCTAGCCGGGTTATAGCCGTGGAGCGTTTTGCTTATAGTCGATAATCGTCGCGAGGTATGTGATTCTTCATATACTCTTGAGCATGATATTTTAAAGATATATATATATATAGTGCGGTAGGCGTGCGTGTGTTGGTGAGCGTAATTATGCGGCAATGTCTTTTGACTTAAGCTTTGAATAAAATATATATATATATATATATAATGCGGTAGGCGTCGTGTGTTAACGAGCGTGAGTGAGTGCAATGTCTTTTGACTTAAGCTGAATAATAAGAATCTTGAAGTATTTCAAAGAACTAATAAACCTTTTGAAAGAAGAGTACTTGGTTTGAAAACATAAGAGTTATACTAGCTTTATGGGAGTTAGGTATAACGTCTTAAGAGAGATAAAAAGAATGGTTTCTTGATTTTAGAAGTTAAGAGACTTGATCTTAAAAGATAAGAGACTTAACTTAATTGAATTAATATGAATTTTGTGTGAAGCCTCGTTCGTGAGTAATGAGTACTTGGTTTTAAAAGGAATAAAGTTTCTTGATTTGAATCGGAATGAGTATCGACAAACCCTGCGGCGTTAATAAAGGAAAATGTAATGAATAATGAAGTATTATTAAAACCGATGAAACCTCCATCTGCATAGAAGCTAAGATGAGACAAAATGATATTACATTTTCTAGATCATATTTGCTTTAATAAATGGTTATAAAACAAGAATAAACTGCTCACACATATGGCCTATGTTACTCAATTGTTTTAAAAGAGATTAAGATATTGAACTATGAAACTTTTCTAAAAAGAGACTTGAGTAATAGAAATTAGGCAAACTGGAACTTTAGGAAAAAGAAAGGCGTTGTTTTGTCTTAAATTGGTTTTAAACATAAAGTGTTATATGACTTTATGGGAAGTGAGTTATAACGACTTTATGAAAAAGAGTTTTATCATTGGTCTTAATGTGGTAACTTGACTTTAAAGAGAAGTGTTTTGGTCCAAAAGAAGGCATGGTATTGCCTTGATTTGGTTTTAAAAGGAAAGTGTGGAAGTTGTTTTGCTTTACTTAAAGATGTAAGTCACTTTATTTTTATACTACGGTATCGGGTGACTTTTATAAAGGAAGGGATCTCTTTAAAAGGAATTTAACGTCACGTAGTACTTTAGGAGTTAAAACAGGACTTTAACATAAAATAAAAGTACCTTGAGTTATGTATAACTTTTTATGCTTGTTGTTGTGAAACTTGCCTATGCTTGTTGTGATAGCCTTTGTTGTGCAAAAATTGTGTTTCTATACTATCGCGTCTCTCGATGGAGGGCCGGTTGACTTGTTGAGAACTTATTGGGGCGTCTTGGCGTGTGGCGGAGAAATTCCGCAGTGCGCTCCTCTTGATAGTGTTATTTTTGCTAATCGCTTTGGACATCTTGCGACACGATCGTGCGCGCGGGTATCTTCCATTTTGATTCTTTGTCTGGTTGTTCCTTTTAGACATCGCGACCACGATCGTAAGCGCGCGGGTATGTTCCCATTTTGGATTCTTTGTCTTATTGTTTCCATTTTGATTCTTGTCTTGTTGTTTCCTTTTGGACATCTTGTACGATCATGCTGCGGGTATGCTTCCATTTGGATTGTTGTCTTGTTATCATATCATAGACTGCCGGCAGTGAGGAAGGTTTTCCACGGGCATGATTGATGTGGTGGGCGTGAGTCCCTGACTTGATATAACTGTTATATATGTGTACTGTAGTTTGGTTATCATACATGTCTCCTGTTTTTATATAGACTACTATGATTTCATTTCTGATATTCTGATTTCACATACTTAGTACTGTTGTCTTGACCTCCTTCGGGGGTTGCGTTCATCTGCGGTAGAAATCTGCATTTGTCGATCCGCGTTTAGGATCTCATTTAGCGTCTTGGGAAGCTCAGTTCCTTGGAGGCTTATCTTTGGTATGTTACCACAGTGCAGTAGGTTTTTGTACATTCGGGGTATGGCGGGGCCACTGTCCGTCATAGTTGTTGTATAAATCTTAAGTGCATGCCTTTGGTGTGGGCGGGGTTGTAAGGATTATAGCTTATTCAAAATGTCTTTGTATATATATATCTTTGAAAGGCAACCATTTTGGTTGGCCTATTTTCTTTCATCTTGATCCATGTCTATTTGCATGTTTAAGTTTAATTCCGATGGTTTTCTCTGATGTTGTATCACTAGGGTGCCCGGGGTAAGGCACCAGTCACGGGCCCGGGTTCGGGTCGTGACAAATTTAAATGACCAAGTCTTGCTAAGTCTAAGAGCTTGACATTGTTGACTTAGTCAAGAGCCACTTGGCTTGATCCTTGTGAATTGCATCCAAACCATCCATTTGTTCTAATCTTGACCCTCCATATGTTTATATAAGCTCACTAGTAGCAAGACAAGACTTCTATACTTAGAAAATTTTCAAGAAAACTTTGAAGACAAGAGAGGAGCTCTCGAGTTAGGGGGTTTCAAGAATAAAAAAAAATTCTGTTTGTTGTTCAATAATCTCCACACTTTAAACCAAGGTTCCTAAGGGTATTTTAAGGGTATCTCAATAGAAAGATCCCGGAAAAGTGGCGTTTTCGTATTAGTCGCAAGGTGAAAACCTAGTCACTTTCCTAGGTTTGGATTGGGAACTTAAGGAAAGTTGTTTGTGATCTTCTAAGGGCTTCAAGTGGCAGATTGGAGTGTCAAGGAGAGGCTCTAAGTTGCTGAGAGTGACCTTGGATCTTGAAGTGGATTAAGGCTCACTAAGGTAACAATCTTGTTCTCTTAAATGTTATAAGATTACATATTGTAGTAGCCTTACATTTTGACTAGCATGGAGTATATGTATTAAAGATTGATAAGTGTTATGTATATTTGAAGCCTAAAATCCGAAATGACATGTCGGGCCATTTGAAATTGAAATACAATTTGGTCGATAACTAGAATCGTCGCATGTTATCTACTTGAAGATTATAGTTGTTATAATCGATTGCGGCTTTATAACATGTTATACTAAACAACTTGTATTGAAAAGGAATTGGAAAGAAAGATATGTTGTGACACCTTTTGGCCGAGAATGGCATTGTCGTTTGGACTAGTTTGATATCAATTGTGGGGCAGAATTTTACACGTCCTGTTAAGGCGTGTAATCCCCTTTGTATTGCTGAATTGTTGGGCCTTAAATGTGGCGTTTGGTTATTGATTTCCGGACCTTGAAAAAGGTGGAAAAGTATGTAGAAACAAAGGAAGTGCTGTCAGATTTTCCGTAGAATTTAGTGACTTTGCACTTGGAATATTCTACGTTTGAGCTAGAAGTTAATAGACGTATTATGGTCATTATAGGTTGACATACTACGTACGGCGTATTGGACTTAGCAAGTGGATTGAACCGAAGAGGTATGTGGAACTTTCCTATCTCTTGAGCATGTGTAGTTGTAAATGTATGATGCGGTGAGCATCACGAGATTTAAATGAATTTAGTTTCATTTGATATCCTTGACTTGTTTTTAAATGATAGAAGTGCCTTGGTTTCAAAAGCATAAAGTTGGTTAATAACTTTATGGAAAGAAAAGAGAGAATGGTTTATTCTAATAAGGTAATCAAAGATTTCTTGACTTGAAAATGTATAGAATACTTGATTTGGAAAGTATTGATCCCTTGAACTATTCTAAAGTTAAGAAACTTGATTACTAAAGTTAAGGGACTTGAAGTATTTCAAAAGTATATGATACTTATTTCGTTTTAAAATTATAAGTCCCTTGGATATAAGGAAGAATCTAATTGTCTAAAGTATAATGCTAGTATAACGGCTTTATGGGAAGTTGGTTATAATAGCTTTATGGAAATTCAATAGAGTGGTTTACTCTAAGTAATGTAAATAATGATAAATGACTTGAAATAATGAAAGACAAATTGATTTGAAGGCATCAATTGCTTAAAGTTTTAAAAGAAAGAAGTCACTTGATTTAAAAGCCTAAATGTATTTCTAAAAGGTATCGTGACTTGTCTTGAAAAGTAGATATGACTTGATACTACGGTTATTAGTATCTTGGAAGTTTATATGAAAAAGAGTCATTTTTAACAGAGTAGAAGTACGTAGCACTTTGGGTTAAATTCCCGGATTTTTATAATGACATGATAGTGCCTTAAGTAAACTAAAATGAGAGTGTATATATGAGACTAATAAGAAGTTAGGGGGATTTCTTAACTTGCTTATGTTATGTACGATAAGCCGGTAGTGCTTATGTTATGTATGATAAGCCGGTAGTGCTTATGTTATGTATGATAAGCCGGTAGTGCTTATGTTATGTATGATAGCCGGTTGTGCTAGTGATATATTGTTCATTCTGGGTCATTCCGGGTTTGTAACATTGCATATTAGTGGATTTGCTACCCATGATCACGAGAATACCTCATGCGAGTCGTAAGGGCTTATGCGGGTGAAATAGTCGCTTTGGGCGGACCAGTCCTATCGAGGAATACCTCATGCGGGTCATCTGACCTATCGCGGCGGATCGATCTATCACGAGAAGTTACCTCATGCGGGTCCATACGGCCTTTGCGGGTGAAATAGTCCCAGGAGTAGGATTGCTTAATGATACTATGGGCGGGTGACCCTACTTTGATCATGAGCCTCCTATTTTTATGCAGTAAAGTATACTCTTGTTTACTCTCATTGTTAGTAAGGCACAATGTATTGTTATTTGAGTCATCATACATGTCTCCAGCTTTATTTTAGACTTATGATTTCACTACAGTACTTCCAGTTTCACATATTTGGTACATGTTGTACTGACCTCCTTCGGGGGGCTGCGTTAAATGTCGCGAGTAGAGTATCTGAGTTCTTGATCCTCACTTTTAGGATCAGCGATTCATTGTTGAAGCTCCATTACTCGAGGCTTATCCTTGGTTGAGATCCACAGTATTGTCGGTTGTTGTACATTCGGGGTATGGAGGGCCTGTCTGTCATCCATTATTTATTCACAAGTGCGTAGTCACATTTGTGGATTGGGTTTTAATAACATAGATGTACTGACTTATTTTGGGTTATGTATATTTTACGGAGGGCGGCCTCATCGGTTAGCCTGTTGATGCTTATTGTCTAAGTATTTGTATGTGTTGTGTATGTTCATTGCTATTCTACGATGTATACAGTAGGGGTGCCCGGTAGGGCACACGATCCACGAGCTTGAGTTCGGGTCGTGACACGGCCCAGTGTCTACACAGGCACCATTCTACATCTGACATAATATCTGCGGAAGATAAATAACACTCTTTGTTTTTCTTTAAACACGAGCAAAGCGATAAAGTGCCATAATAAAAATCACCGAAAGGGTCTACACTATTCAACAATGTAAATACAACTCTGCGATCCATTACATTTGAATACAGACCTCTAAGAATTTGGACAATAAACTGTGACGGGACAAAGCCCCGCCGTACCCCTGAATATACCTAGCCATAATGACAAGCTCCGAAACATTGGAGCCATCTCAAAATACTGAACCAGGATCCTAAGCTCGCGGATCCTGGCGAGTACCTGAACTGCGGACATGAGCGCCCACGAAGAAGTCGATTACAACGGTACCAAGTATGGAGCGGAAATATAGTCTGATAAACAAGATCATAAGCGTACAAAAGAATGGCGAGGACAAGTATGAAAATCAAATACGAGATCTACCGTGTCATATAACAATCGAGCCAACTATACCTTGTATCAACTGTACTACTATAACAGTACCACTTTCACATATGAAAGCCATGTCAAAATCGGGGACACACGCCTCGGCATATAATATCACGAAGCGTGCGTGGAATACAACATCAGCATCGGCGTGTAACAAGTATAATATACCACCGTCATCGGATAAGCATGCGTGGAATTCCAACCTCACCGTCGGCATGTAAAAGTACAATACTCAAATATCGATTACCTGTGCCTTTTTAAAAGTAGAGTAAACTTTCTGCTTTAAACTAGGAAGCTTATGATCAATCTAGGGCCACGCTGTAGTATCATTATGCAATCCTACTCACGGGACTATTTCACGCATGGGTCACGTGGACCGCGTGAGGTAATTTCCTCGCATAGGACTATTTATCGCGCATAGATCACGTGGACCGCGTGAGGTAATTTCCCGCGTAGGACTATTTCACATGCGTGGGACTATTTCACCCGCGTGAGCCCTACGGACTCGCGTGAGGTAGTTTCCTCGCATCGTGGGAGAAAATCCACGGAATATGTATAATGTCTTGAGGTTTACCCATGATTATACTCATAACACTAGCACGATGGCTATCATGAACAAACATGCAAGTTAAGTAATCTTTAACTCGTTAGACAAAATGAAGGCACCGTCTTTTTGAACAACCAAGGCAATACCATTCCTTCCTTTTAAAACAAACAAGACAATACCATGCCTTCCTGCGAAATAACCAAGACAATACTATGCCTTCCTTTTAAAACAAACAAGACAATACCATGTCTTCCTTTAAAACAAACAAGACAATACCATATATTCCTTTCTAAAATAACCAAGACAATACCATGTCTTCCTTTTCTAAAACAAACAAGACCTAACAAGTCTTTCATTTTATAACACCAAACCTTTATCACACTTGCATCACTAAGGATTAAAGTCCATTACAACAATGTCGTGAGTACATTCACTTTATAAACTAAATTTCCATTTTTAGAAAAGCCCAGTACTACATGTATCACTAGGAAGTAGAATCGATACATGTATCATTTTGAAACCATCGTCAAGACAACATCGTACTAAGTATCTTTCTAAGACATGGTTTGACAAATCGGGCAATAGACATCACATATTACTTTAAAACATCTTTGAAAATCAAAGTGCCACATATCATGTACTATATTAAGGACTTAACCATGGACATTCTCACATGATTTCCTTACAACATTTTCAACCATCTCTTGACTTTTCACAAACCTTGTTATAACAAACTTTCCATAAAGCCGTTATAACACTTTCATTTTAGAAAACTAAAGCACTACCATATCATTTCTGAGATTTGAACCCAAAGTACTATGTCGTCTATTCTTTAAAAAGAATCGTTTCATGAAATATTTAGGGAGTTGAACCAAAGCACTTTCACTATTAAAACCAAGTTACTTACCCTTTTAAACTCAAATAACTTACTCTTTTAAAACAAGTAACTTATGCCTTTAAATCACGTTACTTCTACTCTTTAAATTAAGTAACATATACTTTTCAAATCGAGTTACTTATTCTCTTTGAATCAAGTAACATATACTTTCGAAATCCAAGTCTCGTGTACTTTAAAAATTAATATTTTTATGAGTTGTGAATAGGTTATACTCGTTTATAACGATCTTGTTAAAGCAGCCATGATCTAGAAAATGTAATTCAATTTTGTCTTATCTTAGTTTCTATGCGGATGGAGAATTCTACTCGTTTCAATATAATTGATTGTCGATACATTTTTATTAGCATGCGGTGGCTTGTTAGACACTATTCTCATTAGTGTAGTAAATTAGCAAGGTCGACTCGACTCGATACTTCCTAACGACTCTTACCAACATCCCTCATAAGACTTTGGTAAGAACTTAGGAATATTTTAGACATGCTTTTTGCATAAAATCAATAACATGAATACTTCCTAATGACAAGGTAAGTACTTCAAGAAAACAAGTCACGTATACTCCAAAACAAGGCAAGTATACTTCAAGGATAGTCATGTCGATAGAAGGAAGAAGTTCACATACCTCGTGACGACTAACCCATACGACAAGTAGCAATACACTCCAAAGTACTTCAACTTTATTGGCTATTCCACCCTCCAAGTAGAATATGCTACACGTAGTACTTCAACCTATAATGACGATAACACTTCTATCAATTTCAAGCTTACTATTGTAAGACTTATACCAAACAATTTGCCCTCTAATTCTACGGAAAATAGGGCCGCACTTCATTTGTTTCTACGTACTTTTCCACCTTTTCCAAGGCCCGTATTCATCAACCAACAAGCCACATTTAAGGCGCAACCAACAGTTAGCCAAAGGAGATTACACACCTAACTGGACGTGTAACATTCTTCCCTCTAATTCTACGGAAAATCGGGCAGCACTTCATTTGTTTCTACGTACTTTTCCACCTTTTCCAAGGCCCGTATTCATCAACCAACAAGCCACATTTAAGGCGCAACCAACAGTTAGCCAAAGGAGATTACACGCTAAGCGGGCGTGTAACATTTAAGATTGTATTAAGTCTTTCTTTCATCTCAGAATCTATTGCCAATAAATTGATTTTATCATTCTTTTTATTGGGTTCTTCGCAATTATTAGCCATGTGGCCAGTTTTTTCGTAATTCCAACAATTACTTTTAAAGCCACGTAACTTTGGGTGAGTTAAATTATTAAGGACTTCTAAACTTCTATTTTGGAATAGCTTTGGCTTCAATGAAGTATTTACCTATCTGATATAATAAGGTTGCGTAGCGTCACTTTGAACTTTATTACTATAATTTATTATCGATGTTCTTTATTTGGGCGGTGGTGAGTCGCATTTATGATCTTGTGGCTTTAACTAGGTATGTGAAACTATACAAATTGATTTGAAGGCATCAATTGCTTAAGGTTTTAAAAGAAAGAAGTCACTTGATTTAGAAGCCTAAATGTATTTATAAAAGGTATTGTGACTTGTCTTGAAAAGTAGATATGACTTGATACTACGGTTATTAGTATCTTGGAAGTTTATATGAAAAGAGTCATTTTAAAAGAGTAGAAATGCGTAGCACTTTGGATTAAATTCAGATTTTATAATGACATGTTAGTGCCTTAAGTAAACTAAAATGAGAGTGTATATGTATAAGACTAATAAGAAATTAGGGGGATTTCTTAACTTGCTTATGTTATGTACGATAAGCCGGTAGTGCTTATGTTATGTATGATAAGCCGGTAGTGCTTATGTTATGTATGATAGCCGGTTGTGCTAGTGATATATTTTTCATTATGGGGTCATTCCAGAGTTTGTAGCATTTGCATATTAGTGGATTTGCTACCCATGATGCGAGAAATATCTCATGCGAGTGCTTAAGGGCTTATGCGTGTGAAATAGTCCTATGCGGGGCGGACTAGTCCTATGCGAAGAATACCTCATGCGGGTCCATACGACCTATGCGGCGGATCTGATCTATGCGAGAAGTTACCTCATGCGGGTCATCACGGCCTTTGTGGGTGAAATAGTCGAGTAGGATTGCTTAATGATACTATGGCGGGTGACCTACTTTGATCATGAGCCTCTATTTTTATGCGATGAAGTATACTCTTGTTTACTCTCATTGTTAGTAAGGCACGATGTCTTTATTATTTGAGTCATCATACATGTCTCGGCTTTATTTTAGACTTATGATTTCCTCTGATACTTCGATTTCACATATTTGGTACATGTTATGCGACCTCCTTGAGGCTGCGTTAATCTGCGAGTAGAGTATCTGATTCTTGATCCTCACTTTTAGGATCAGTTGATTATTGTTGAGAAACTCCATTACTCGGAGAGCTTATCCTTGGTTGAGATCTGGTATTGTCGGTTGTTGTACTTTCGAAGTATGGCGGGGCCTGTCCGTCACGATTGTTATTCCTAGAGGTCTATAGTCACATTTGTGGATTGGGTTTTAAGAACAGAGATATATTGACTTATTTTGGGTTATGTATATTTTACGGAGCGGCTTTCGTAGTTGCTTTGTTGATGCTTATTGTCTAAGTATTTGTATGTGTTGTGTATGTTCTGCTGCTATTCTCTGATGTATACCTGTAAGGGGTTCCCAGGTAGGGCACCAGTCGCGGGCCCGGGGTCGGGTCATGACAAAAGTTCTATCAGAGCAGTTAGTCCTCGGAAAGTGTCTACAGACCGTGTCTAGTAGAGTCTTAGTTATCGGTGTGTTGTGCACCACATCTATAACTAGGAGGTTGTAGGACATTTAGGATTGGTTTCCATTCTTCTCACTCTGAGATCGTGCGATAAAGCTGTGTGGTTAGGGTCGTCTCTCCCTAATGAGTTATGTTGATTGTAGCTACGAGAAAGGCAGCAGTGACCCAGGAAATATTGTGTGGATTGCGTATCCATATTGGTAATATTTGTAGTACAAATGGTATTATGACATAAAACTATACATATTTATGTATGAGGGTCACATATGTGTTGCCTAGAATGATTTTAGATTACCAGGAATTGGTAAGGACTAAATAAATACCGGGAAGGTATGAAACAGTTTAATGAACTCTCGTGAGTTTCACGTACTAATTTGAGATAATTAGGTGATGATGAGTTGTGCAGAATGTAATGGACCCTTGAAGTTATAATTAAGGGACTTAATGGAAGACTATGTTAGTAACTTAAGCTACGTGGTATGCTTAAGGGAATTGTACCAATGAGATTCGTATGGAGAAAATATGGTTGTTGTGCTCAAGACAACACGATTATGGAATTATGAGAAGTTGTTGTACCCGTTTACGGGGGGACTGATAAGGTAGGCTTGGAGCATGGAAATTGCGAGCCTAAGAATGTTGATAACCGCCGAGACCTTAGGTATATAAGGCCTTCTCGGGTAGTAAAAAGTTAAGTCAGACCAATGATAAGAGTTAAGTACGACGTCGAGTCGGGTTGAGGGCTTATTAAGGGTCGCCCCATATCCTGAAATGGAATGGGATCAGTTGGTAGTAGTCCCGCTACGTGGCAGTCACAGTGCAAAGCCAAGTCTAGTAAATCGTTTCACGGGTTCGTGGGCGCATTCCACCGAACTAGGTTGTGAGAGCGGAAATGGCCTTATATTGTTTAATTTAGTAACTCAAAGAATGGAGGCCAAAATTAGTATGAAAGTTATGTCGTAAGCTAGAATAAGTGGAAATGCGGAAAAGAATCTGGCCAGGTAAGAAAGTGAGCAACCAAGTGTAAAGATGAAGTGCGAATCCATGAGAACCTTTAGAGGTAACTACACAGTGAGTGAGGGGTGGTAGGCGGCGGGTGTATAATAATTGCGATGACGATACGGTTATCGGACCACTAGCGGAACTAGTAAGTGACATGACATACCTTGAGGTCATTATGAGTGCGAGTTAGTTTCCCTCTTGTTATGCTTATACCAGTAATTCCGGGGTATGCGTGAGGGCGTGCGTAGAAATTTGAGCCTTAAAGTTAGGCAAGGTTCGAAATTGTACACAACTACCGAAAGTCGTTTTTAAATGAAGCGTTTCCACGACTTTCGTAGGGAAAATTAGGCTATGTCATTTATATTTTTGTGGATTTTTAGAGATGAAATATTTTGGACCAACGGGAGGGTGACACTTGTCACCTCGTTGGACAGCAACCATGGCCTTGGCTTGGGCGATTTGGCTTTGTGGGAGTAGGTAGGATATTTGTGCAAGTTGGTGTGGTAGATGGATAAGGTGCACATGGCAATCCTAGCCCTACACTTGCTAACACTTGGATGAATCTTGGCCATTGGTTGGCCATTTCTTGACCTATAAATACCCCTCTAACTTGATGAACTTCTTCGTCAAATATTTTCTAAGTCTTGAAAACCCTCCTCTCCTTTGTGAAGCTCTCGTCCTACCTTCCTCCCCCTTGGAAGGCCTTTGTGGCCGAGTAACCCCACCAGCCTAGTTGTGCTAGTCGAAATACTACCCCTTGGTAGAAATGTATTACAAGTATTGTTATAATGCCCAAAATACTTTAGCCAAATACCTTGTAGTACTTTCCAAAGTACCCTTTATCTGAAAAGCTTGGAAAATACTATTATACTTTCCTTTGCCCTAAGAAACCCTAAGGAAATCTTCATTGTTGGTTGAAGTTATAAGTAGAAGTTGCGTAGAACTTCTAAGGGTTTCTTGGAGCGGATTGGGCGCACGGGTAGGAGCTAAACCTTGCTCGGGAGCGACATATAACTTGGATAATTTTGGGCTTATCGAGGTAAATATCTTGTCCCTATTGTAATTGGAAATTACATGATTGTTAGAATATATAGTTGAAGTATACTATATATAGAATGAATATTGAATAGAGCTAAAGCGTAGTTCTTGACAATGTCTTTTGACTTAAGCTGAATAAGAATTGAGCAGTAATCATAGAAGGATAATAAAGAGAAGCTATGACTGTAATTACATAGGGCTGTATTCTGATGAACTTATGTAGCATTCGTGTAGTAGGATTGTACGTCGGTTAGGCGTGTTAACCCACTGGTTGGCTTGGTAGCCGGCCTCGATAGAGGAGGAGATTTCTGTTTGTTGCGGGAGATCTTGCCAAATTTTCTATAGAAATGGGCGATGAGATCTAGATGTTAATAGCGCCTTGTGGCCTTATAGGTTGAAGTACTACGTGTGGTGCAATCTCGTGGCTTAAGGGTAGCCTACGGTTTGAAATCGTGGAGCATTTGCTATTTGTCTATACTCGTCGCGAGGTATGTGAACCTCTTCCTATCTCTTACAGCATGATATGTGTGAACTATGTAGTGCGGTGAGCGTCATGTGCTAAATGTATTTGATTGGTTTAAAACATAAAGTGTTATAACGGCTTTATGGGAAGTTGGTTATAACGACTTTATGTAGGAAGAAAATGCTTTGTGGTTTTAAAAGGTAAGGATTTGAATTATAAGCGGCTTGATAGGTGTTAATAAAGAACTTGAAGTATTTCAAAAGATTTTGAATCATTTTGAAAGAAGAGTGATACTTGGTTTTGAAAACTTAAGAGTTATACTAGCTTTTGGGAAGTTAGGTATAACGGCTTAAGAATGTTAAAAGGATTTGGAAATGAGAATAAGTATCAGAACAAACCAACTGCAGCGTTAATAAAGGAAAATGTATTGGTGATGAATCATTAGTAAAACCGGTAGAAACCTCATCTGCATAGAAGCTAAGATAAGACAAAATGATATTACATTTTCTAGATCATGATTTCTTTGTAATAAGAATGTTATAAACAAGAAAAACCTACTACATGCGTAAGACATATATTACTCGGTTGTTCTAAAAGGAATTAAGTGATCAAGATTATGAACTATGAAATCTTTCAAATAAGGAACTTGAGTAATTGAAACTAGGCAAGCGGAACTTTAGGAAAGGATGTTGTTACTTGATTTTGAAAAGGAATGTGTTCGGTTTTACTTAAAGCGTTGGTCATTCTAATACTACGGGTATCGGGACACGTATTCCACGAGTCCCATGGTGGCGGGACACGTATTCCATATAATTCTTTACCGGTCCCGTAGTGGGCGAGACATGTTACGTATAATCTTGATATATCTAGGCTGGCGGTGAGGAAGGAGTTCCACGGGCATGAGGATGACTTTGAGGCGTGAGTCACGACTTGACATATTTGCTTTTATATTATGAGCGTAGTTTGGTTATCATACATGTCTCCTTTTTATAGTATTATGATTTCATTTGATATTTCTGATTCACATACTTGGTACTGTTATCTTGACCTCCTTGGCTGCGTTCATCACAACGGTGAAATACACGGTCGTGGATCTCGCTCTTAGGATCACATTTGGCGTGTTGGAAAGCTCAGTTCGTGGAGCTTATCTTTAGTAAGTTTCCACGAGTTGTAGTCTCTTGTGCGTTCGGGGTATGGCGGGAGCCTGTCCAATTGTTGTTGTTATAACAATCTTAGAGTGCATGCTGTTGTGGCGGGGTTTGTAAAAAGGATAAGCTGATCGGGTTTTTATGTATATATCTGAAAGCTTTGTTTTGGTTGCTTTGGTTATTTATCATGTCTCTCATTTCATGTTTAAAGTTTTTATTTCCATTGGTTTTCTCACGATGTTGTATCACTTTGGGTGCCCGGTAAGGCACGATCACGGGCCGGTTGAGTCGTGACAAAGTGGTATCGAGCGATTAATCCTCGGAAAGTGTCTGACCGTGTCTAGTAGAAGTCTTGATTATCGGTGTGTTGTGCACCACATCTATAATCAGGAGGCTGCAGGACATTTAGGATTGGTTTCCATTCTTCTCATTCTGAGATCGTGCCTTAGAGCTGTGTGATAAGTTGGACCCCTTTGACGTGTTTCGTTTTTACCAGTTATGCCTGCGAAAAACGCCCGGGGCGAAGGGCAAGGCATCCGGGAGGCTGCTAGTGTGATTCGAGAGAGATGCGAGCGCGGGCAGCAGTCGATACAGATAGTGCTTGACAGCGAGTTTTGCGACGCCCGCTTCCAAGAGTTTAGCGCGGCGATGGCTGCGAGACTCTGATACGAGCCTCGGTCCACGATGCAGGCGGGAGATGGTCCTGAGATGGCGATTATTGGCGAGGTTGTGGCGAGATATGAGATAAATTGGGCCAGCGATTCGATGCACCGATGGTTCACCCTCGATCGGATAGTTTGAAGCTACGGGATTTTTGAGTTGTAGCGCGCCCGAGTTCTGGTCGGCGAGGATGATCGCGAGGAGTTCATCAAGCGATTCTGACGGATCGTAGTGATCAAGGCTTGAGAGTCGATGACGCCGGTTCGCATCGGCTGCGTAATCTGCGATCGTGGTTTGATCGTGGGAGATGTCCCGAGAGAGCATGCGCTCCCGCGAGTTGGGGCGAGTTCTCAAAGGCATTTCTTGCACATTGCCTCGCGGATGAGAGGGCTCGGGGACAGATTTTTGGCGTTGAGCGGGGCGAGCGTCTGGTTAGAAAGTATAATGTAGAGTTAAACTCATTAGCTCGGTATGTCCCGCCAGAGTAGCCGATATGGAGGATAGAGTGCACCGTTATGTCACGCGAGGCTTGGCGATTATCTAGCGAAGAGTTGCTCGGGTGTAGCTCTTGATCGGGCATGGACATTGCGTGCGAGCTCATGCACTAGGATATGAGGCACGAGGCCGACGGAATGACGAGATCAGCGAAGGGCGAGCAGCGAGGTCTTTTGGCGACTTTGGCGGACCGCGCCAACGAGCTAGTTATGTACCTCCGCGATGCAGTGGTCCTCCATTGTCTTGGGGCGTTAAAGGTATTCTCGCAGGTGATCGAGGACCCGGGTTTTTAGTTCCACCGAATATACATGGGTTAGCGATCGAGTTCGAGTTTTCCTCGGTGTGCGCGTCTGGCGAGCGTCGTCGGGAATGTCGTCTTTTTGGTGCTTGTTTTCTGCGGCCGTCGGGGCCATGTTATTACCGTATTTCCAGTATATGCGTATGGGCGTCGTACGAAATTTGAGCCTTAAGTTAGGCATTGGATTCGAATTTGGGCACAAGTGCGGATTAAGTCGTTTTTGACGAAGCGTTTCAACTTTACGTAGGAAAAATTCGGCTATGTCATTTATAATTTTGCGGATTTTTAGAGACGAAACATCTTGGACCAGCGGGAGGTGACATGTGTCACCTCGCATTGGAAGCAAATAGGTTGGCTTGGGCGATTTGGGCGTCCAAGAGCCTGGTTGGCCTTGGCGATTGGCTCCTCTTTTGTGCCTTGCTTTGTGGCTTGTTTTGTGGAGTGTTTTGTGGAGTGTTTGTGGGTGCACTTGGCTTGATCTTGGCCTTACACTTGCCTTGCACTTGGCTAGATCTTGGCCGTTGGTTGGCACTTGGTTTTGCTATAAATACCCCTCTTTGAAGACTTCTTCATCCACTCTTCACTTGCCTAAGTCTTGAGAAACCTCCTCCCTCTTGTTGACTCGTCAAGAGCCCTCTCCATGAAATTGGCCTTTGGCGAAACCCTCCCTTTGAGAGCCTTGGCGAGAACCCCACTCCCTTGGGGTGTTGTTCTCGTGTGGTACCACTGTGGTATTGAAATACTCCTCAGTATTGTTATAATGCCCAAAATACCTTAGCCTTATACCTTGTAGTATTCAAAGTTACCTCTATCGTAAGTCGGAAATACTACCTTTTGTCCTTTAGTCTCAAACCAAAACCAAGGAAATCTTCATTTGTTGGTTGAAGTTTTGGAGTAAGTTAGTTAGAACTTCTAAGGGTTGTTTGGAGCGGATTGGAGCACTCGGAGTAGGAGCTAAGCGTTGCTCGGGATCGACTTTATACTTGGATAATTTTGGGCTTATCGAGGTAAACACTCTGTCCTTATTGTGATTGGAAATTGCATGTTGTTGATTATATAGTTGAAGTATACTATATATAGTCTTGAACGTAGTTAGTTGGCAATGTCTTTTGACTTAAGCTGAAGATTCTTGGTCAGTAATTACATGGGGTGTATTCTGATGAACTTGTGTCTTGTGTAGTAGAATTCACGCGTCGGTTAGGCGTGTAAACCCACCAGTTGGCTTGGTAGGCCTCGATAGAGAGGAGATTTCTGTTTGTTCTTGGGGAGTCTCTTAATTTTACGTAGAAAGATAGAAACTTGTGTTTTGGGGTTAATAGGCGTTTGTGACCTTTATAGGTGAAAGTACTAAGAGTAGAGTGTATTCTCGAGTGGAAAGGGCTATGAGGTTGTAGTACTTGGAGCTTTTGCTTATTGTCGATAATCGTCGAGGTATGTGAACCTCTTCCTATCTCTTCTAGCATGATATGTGTGAACTATGTAGTGCGGTGAGCGTACATGTGTTAAGCGTGTTTGATTGTTCTTAAAACATAAAGTGTTATAACGGCTTTATGGGAAATTGGTTATATGACTTTATGTAGGTAAGAAAATACTTTGTGGTTTTAAAAGGTAAGCGATGTGAATT
This sequence comes from Przewalskia tangutica, assembly GCA_029844215.1. Lineage (NCBI taxonomy): Eukaryota > Viridiplantae > Streptophyta > Magnoliopsida > Solanales > Solanaceae > Przewalskia > Przewalskia tangutica. Next base: position 76,928,115 of record CM056729.1, on the reverse strand, counting down.
ATAAGCGGCTAGTTATAATAAAGAACTTGATGTATTTCAAAAGATTTATAAATCGTTTTGGAAGGGAGAGTAACACTTGGTTTTAAAGGTTTTAAAAAGAGTTATACTAGCTTTATGGGAGTTAGGTATAATGTCTTAAGAGAGTAAAGAAAATGGTTTCTTGATGTTAGAAGTTAAGAGACTTGATCTTATAAGATAGAGACTTAACTTATTTGTTTTAATGTGAATGTTTGTGTGAAACCTCATTCGTGAGTAATGAGTACTTGGTTTTATTTAAAGGGATAATGTTTCTTGATTTGGAAATCGGAATGTGTATCGACAGGACATTGCGGCGTTAATAAAGGAAAATGTATTGAAATGATGAATTGTATTAAAACCGGTAGAAACCTCCATGTAGAAACTAAGATGAGACAAAATGATATACATTTTCTAGATCATGTTTCTTTGTAATAAGAATGTTGTAAACAAGAATAACCTACTCTCGCGTGAGACATATATTACTCAATTGTTCTAAAAAGGAATCAGTGATTAAGTTTGGGAACTATGAAACCATTTGAAAATGAGAAGTTTGAGTAATTGAAACTAGGCAAGCGGAACTTAGGAAAAGAATGTTGTTACTTGATTTTGAAAAGGAATGTGGGTTGGTCATTCTAATACTCACGTATCGGGTGGCGTTTATAAAAGTAATGGATCTCTTTAAAAGAACTTAACGTATGTAGTACTTTGGGGTTGAAAACCGGACTTTGGCATAAAATGAAAGTACTTTGAGTTGTGTGAAACTTGCCTATGCTTGTTGTTGTGAAACTTGCCTATGCTTGTTGTTGTGAAACTTGCCTATGCTTGTGATGATAGCCTTTGTTGTGCAAGTGTGGTATTTACGTATTCTGGCGTCTCTCGATAAGGCGGTTGACTTATTGAGAACTTACTTGGGCGTCTTGCGATGATGGAGAATTCCACGGGTATGTTTCCATTTTGATTTACTTGTTGTTGATGTCACATGGACATGTCTCTGCCGTCTGATGTCAGGCATCGCGGCCGTGCGGCGGGTTGATTACCGATATATGGTTAGTCTTGCAACATGGGCGATGTCTGCCGTCTGATGTCCGGCATGTGGCGTGCGGCGGGTTGACCACCAAGTATATTGTTATTGAGGTTACATGTGAATGTCTACACCGTCACGATATTCGGGGCATGTGGCCGTGCGGCCTTATTGTGTGTTGCATCATGGACATGTCTACACCGGTATTAGGGGCATGCGGCCGTGATGCGAACATGATGGATGTTATGGGCGTGAGACCCGTAGTTATATTTAGTGGTGACTTTGAGGCGTGAGTCACGACTTATTTATTTTTATTTGCGTCTTGTATTTTGGTTATCATACATGTCTCTGCTTTTAAGCTATTATGATTTCATTCTGATGTTGTGATTCACATACTTAGTACTGTTGCACCTCCTTGGGCTGCGTTCATCTGCCGCAGGAGGTGTCGGTCGTGGATCCTCGCTCTTAGGATCTCGGTTCGATTTTGGGAAGCTCAGTTTCTCGGAGGCTTATCTTTTGGTATGTGTTCCCACAGGTTGTAGGTTCTTGTACATTCGGGGTATGGCGGGCCCTGCCCGTCATAGTTGTTGTAAATCTTAAGTGCATGTAATCTTGTTGTGGCGGGGTTTGTAAAGGATTAAAGCATTCGTTTTGAAAGAGTTGTATTTATTATGTTATTGGAAGGTAACCGTTGGGTTGCTTTGTTTATGTTCATATATCTGTTTCTTGTTTAAGTTTTATTTTCCATTGGTTTTCTCGATGAGTGTATCACTAGGGTGCCGGATAAGGCACGATGCAGCCCCGGGCGAGTCGTTACACGTGTGACGGAATCCTAGTAGGAAGGATCATGCGAGTGGACTGACCCTAGGATCGGATGGCGAGTTAAGCCGCGCCTTCTGTATATGCCTGCCAGTGAGCCTATGATTAGAGTGGAGCGGTAGATTCGTATATCCACTAACCTGCAGAGATTTGTATGCGTGTTATAGTGATCTTATTGTGGTGTTGTGCTATGTGCAGGATAGCGTTGTGTTATATTGTGAGTTAGAAAACATGGTTAGTTGGGAGGGTAAGTATGGGGGCATGGAAGGTGTGAACCTTAGATTATTTCACGGCCCGAGACCTTACGGATAAGGTCGTCTTGAGTAAAGATTCATTTTATGTTTGACCTTTATCGAGTGTGTAGTATACGTGGGATATATTTTTTGTGATAAGTCCATGGGTAGGGTGAGATGGAAGTGGTAGCTTTCATGATGTGAGTTAGTAAGAATTGTTCCGTATCGGGGAACAAGGGTTTGGCGCGATTGTGGGTCGGGTTGAGGACGTGTTGCGGGTCAACCGTGGCGAATAAGGTGGGGTCGGTTAGGTGGTCGCGGATGGTAGGGTCACGAGGGTGCTAGGCCCAGTTTAGGCGACCATCGTATGAGTTCGTGGATATGTTAGACGAGCGGATCGTGAAGGCGGGAATGGCCTTAAGGAAGATCGAGGCTAGTAAGATGACCAAGTTTGGAGGTGGTGACTCCAAAGTCTTGAAAGCTGAAGTATGGTGCGTATACTAGAAGAGTTCAGTGTTAGAAAGTGTCGACATCCTCGAGGATCGCATGCGATCGGTACCATTTGTTGGGTCGCCGAGTGACACTAGAACACCGCGACAAAGTGACAAAGTAAGGGTAGAAGCGAGCATGTATTGCGAGCATAGATATGATCATTTCTTGTGAAGGGAGAAGGTCACGAAGGATGTATATTTTAGACCTCGGGTAAGGGTTTTTGTGATGTTAGAGGTGTTTCCTCGTGGGCTTGGATGTAAGTGTTTGCGCGGGTGTTTCTGTGGCCAGGTGTGGCAGGATTGTTCTCGTAAGTATAGTAGTGAAGACTATACTGGCGCATGTTTGTTTGAGGCTTAGAAGGAACATTGGGCGAATGTTTCTAAGGAGGAGAATGTTATACCAGTAATTCGAGGTATGTGCGTGAGGGCGTACATAGAAATTTGAGCCTTAAAGTTAGGCAAGGTTGAAATTGTACACAACTACCGAAAAGTCGTTTTTCGGCGAAGCGTTTCCACACTTTCGTAGGAAAATTCCGGCTATGTCATTTATATTTTTGCGGATTTTTAGAGATGAAATATTTTGGACCAGCGGGAGGTGACACTTGTCACCCTCGTTGGGCAACAACCATGGCCTTGGCTTGGGCGATTTGGCTTTGTGGGAATAGGTAGGATATTTGTGCAAGTTGGTGTGGTAGATGGATAAGGTGCACATGGCTTAATCCTAGCCTACACTTGCCTAACACTTGGATGAATCTTGGCCATTGGTTGGCCATTTCTTGACCTATAAATACCCCTCTAATTTGATGAACTTCTTCATCCAAATATTTTCTAAGTCTTGAAAACCCTCCCCCTCTCCTTTGTGAAGCTCTCGTCCTACCTTCCCCTCCCCCTTGGAAGGCCTTTGTGGCGAGAGTAACCCACTGCCTAGTTGTGCTAGTCGAAATACTACCACTTGGTAGAAATGTATTCTACAAGTATTGTTATAATGCCCAAAATACTTTAGCCAAATACCTTGTAGTACTTTCCAAAGTACCACTTTATCTGAGCTTGGAAAATACTATTATACTTTCCTTTAGCCACTAAACGAAACCCTAAGGAAATCTTCATTGTTGGTTGAAGTTATAAGTAGAAGTTGCATAGAACTTCTAAGGGTTTCTTGGAGCGGATTGGAGCGCACGGAGTAGGAGCTAAACCTTGCTCATGAGCGACATATAACTTGGATAATTTTGGGCTTATCGAGGTAAATATCTTGTCCCCCTATTGTAATTGGAAATTACATGATTGTTAGAATATATAGTTGAAGTATACTATATATAGAATGAATATTGAATAGAGCTAAGCGTAGTTCTTCGGCAATGTCTTTTGACTTAAGCCTGAATAAGAATTGAGCGAGAATCATAGAAGGATAATAAAGAGAAGAAGCGAATCAGTAATTACATAGGGCTGTATTAAACTAGACTTATGTAGCATTACTGGGTAGTAGGATTGTACACGTCCGGTTACCCGTGTTAACCCCCCCCCCCCTGGTTGGCTTGGTAGCCGGCCTCGATAGAGGAGGAGATTTACGATGTTGCGGGGGGGGAGGTGCTGCCAAATTTTCTGTAGAAATGGAACGATGAGATCTAAATGTTAATAAGCGCCTTGTGGCCTTATAGGTTGAAGTACTACGTGTGGTGCAATCACGTGGCTTAAGGAGTAGCCGAAGCGGTTTGAAGTGCGTGGAGCATTTTGCTATTTGTCGATACTCGTCGCGAGGTATGTGAACCTCTTCCTATCTCTTCTAGCATGATATGTGTGAACTATGTAGTACGGTAGACGTACATGTGCTAAATGTATTTGATTGGTTTAAAACATAAAGTGTTATAACGACTTTATGGGAAGTTGGTTATAACAGCTTTATGTAGGAAAGAAAATGCTTTGTGGTTTTTAAAAGGTAATCGATTTGAATTATAAGCGGCTTGATAGGTGTAAATAAAGAACTTGAAGTATTTCAAAGATTTTGAATCATTTTGAAAGAAGAGTGATACTTGGTTTTGAAAACTTAAGAGTTATACTAGCTTTATGGGAAGTTAGGTATAACTTAAGAATGTTAAAAGGATTTGAAATGAGAATAAGTATCAGACAAACCAACTGCGGCGTTAATAAAGGAAAATGTATTGGTGATGAATCATTGGTAAAACCAAGTAGAAACCTCCATCTGCATAGAAGCTAAGATAAGACAAAATGATATTACATTTTCTAGATCATGGTTTGTAATAAGAATGTTATAAACAAAAAAACCTACTACTTGCGTAAGACATATATTACTCGGTTGTTCTAAAAGGAATTAAGTGATCAAGATTATGAACTATGAAATCTTTCAAATAAGGAACTTGAGTAATTGAAACTAGGCAAACTGGAACTTTAGGAAAAGGATGTTGTTACTTGATTTTGAAAAGGAATGTGTTCTGGTTTACTTAAAAATGTTGGTCATTCTAATACTACGGGTATCGGGTGACTTTTGAAAAAGGGAAAGGATCTTTTAAAAGAACTTATCATGTGGAGTACTTGGGAGTAAAATCCGGACTTGGATGAAAAATGAAAGTACCTGGAGACGTGTGAAACTTGCCTGTGCTTGTTGTTGTGTAACTTGCCTATGTTTGTTGTTGTGTAACTTGCCTATGCTTGTTGTTGTGTAACTTGCCTATGCTTGTTGTTGTACTTGCCTACGTTTGCGTATGATAGCTTTATCGTGCGAGCCTGTACTTCATCGAGTCCGTAGGATGGGCGGGACACGTATTTCATATCATCTTACAAGAGTCCCACAAGATGGGCCGGGACACGTATCTCATATAAATCTGCTGAGTCCCACGAGATGGGCGGGACACGTATTCCAACTTCTACACACCGAGTCCAGTTGTGGCGGGACACGTATTCCATATAATTCTTTCTGGGTCCCGAGGCGGGCGAGACATGTTACGATAATCTCGATATATCTAGGCTGTGGCGGTGAGGAAGGAGTTCCACGGGCATGAGGATGACTTTGAGGCGTGAGTCCACGACTTGACATATGCTTTTATATTATGAGCGTAGTTTGGTTATCATACATGTCTCCCGCTTTTTATAGATTATGATTTCATTCTGATTTTCTGATTTCATATACTTGGTACTGTTATCTTGACCTCGCCCGGGTGCGTTCAATCTGCAGTAGTAAGTACGATCGTGGATCCTCGCTCTTAGGATCACATTTCAGCGTGTTGGAAAGCTCCGTTCCTTGGAGGCTTATCTTTGGTAGGTTTCCACTGAGTTGTAGTCTCTTATGCGTTCGGGGTATGGCGGGAGCCCTGTCCGTCATTGTTGTTATAACAATCTTAGAAGTGCATGCCTTTATTGTGGCGGGGTTTGTAAAAAGGATAAGCTGTTGGGTTTTTATGTATATATCTGAAGGCAAGCTGTTTTTGGTTGGCACAGTTATTTATCATGTCTCATTTCATGTTTAAAGTTTTATTTCCTGGTTTTCTCGATGTTGTATCACTAGGGTGCGGGGTAAGGCACGATCACGGGCAGGTTGGTCGTGATAATGCCAACGTTGACTCGAGAGAGATTGGTTGGTACGATTTTCCGATGAAGATTATCGAGTGGAAAGGAAGGGAAGTGGTTGTAACCAGTGAATTATCCTTCCTTCTTTGACATAGTTGATTTTAATAAGTCTGTGTGACTTGTTCATTTGAGGTAAATTAATGCAGAAGTAAGTAATACTCGAACTTGAAGGAGTTTATGTTAAGTGCCCTTGGAGGTACTTGGAGTTGGTTTGGTGTGGCGGTCAGAGCCACGACCTTCCGGATAATTTCAGGAAAGCGCCTGGCAAGAACAAGATAAATGCAGTCGCCTACGGAAAGCGAAGATATCGTTGGTAGGTTTTGAAAATCTATCACGATCATAAGTGGCGATGATTTAGATTTTGTTAGGGGGATAAGTTCTCTCCCCCACGTAAAGGATAGTTTTACGTATTATGGGGTTATGTGTACCCATGTTGTTAGAAGAAGGATAGGAGACGGGTAAGGTCTTCAGTATCGTCATGCCATAGGTTACAATTTTAGATAACCGTGGAAAAAGTATTGTGTTGGGGTAATTGTGAACGACGTTACGAAATGGTCAAGGAAGTGTCGTAAGTATATAAATGCAGTGAAATGCGCGTGTATGAAAATGTACGATTATGAATCAAGAAAGAAATAATTTTGCTAATAATAAGCATAAGGTAAGGTTATGACCAGAATGATGAAAGAGAATACAACTATGGTTATGTAAGTTGCACGAGATAGGATTACCCCAGACTAGTGTAAAGACCATTAGTAGATGATGGGCAGTAAGAACCCATCGAGGAAAAGTGGTAACATCTTTAATGACGAGAAAGATGGTAAGGAAATACGGTGGGTTAAGGGACCCCAGGACAACTTGAAATAACTTATAAAGGCAAGACAAGTAGACACTCGAACGATAAGAAATCTTGGCAAGTCATTGGATTATGTAATACCTTGAATTGAGGTTGAACACCTGACTATAAGCTCTACGAGCTGGGAGAAAAATAATCGGGTTACTACTTGACGAGATCAAGGAAATCTCCCCCCCTAAATTGTGATTGACAGGAAGTCTTAGCCATGAGGCAAGCAAAGGAATCAAATCTAAGTTGTGACCAAGTTTGGTTGGAACAGAGAAAGGGAAACAGGAACCATAATAGAGATTAAGGATACGAATATTTCGCGGTATGAGAAATGCTTCGATTATTGGAAGATAAGTTGACCACGACTACAATTCTAACCTCACGAGAAACTAGAGGTTATGTTTTTATTGAAACACTTTGGGTGTTGGGCTAGGTTATGTCTTGTAACACGATAAGGTTAGAGCCTATGTTTCCGGTGGTTAGGGAAGCATGAAAGGGATTACGCTACTCGCGATTTAGAGTGGTGGCGATTAATCGTACCTTGAAGATTTGAAGGAATTCCTTATATAGACTTCTTGTGGATGATTGTGCGGACCACAAGAGCCTCGGTATATCTTCGATGAGGCGGCATTTGCGAGAGCGGTGATTAGAGTTACTCGAGGATTGTGATATTGATATCTATACCACGGGAAAGCGAGGCGATTCTGGATGCTCTTAGTCGTAGATCTATGGGTGATGCATCGGATGGGCAGCGGATAGGCGGGGCGTGGTCGTGAGATTCATCTGCTACCTGGCCGGGGGTTCGATTATTTGTTCCAAGGTTAATGGAGTTTATATCGAGAGGTTCGAGTCTTCCTTCGACGATGGTGAAGAGGCAACAATATGAGGATTCGACGTTAGTATGTGATCGAGATACGACTCTCAGAAAGAGAAGAGCTGTTTGGGTAGCGGATGGGGTGTTGTGATATGAGGATAGATTGTGTGTACCGGTCTTTGCGAGAACTTGTCATCGAGTTTTAGGGAGGCACGCGGTGCTGTGCTCTATTGTTCGGGTCGACTAAGATGTATGTATTGGTGGGATGGCACGAAAGGGGCGTGGCGAGTTTTGTTGCTCATTGTCCAAATTATAGCAGTCATTGTGGAACACCGTGAGCCGGTGGCCTCTACAGCAGTGAGATCCAACTTAGATATGGGAGGTAATGAATATGGATCTTGTTACTGGTGGCATCGTGCTCGGAGGAAGTGCGACTCCACAGGGTCATGGTAAATGTAAGCAGTGTGAAACCAAATTTGTTCTTCCGGTTAGGACCACTTACTCGGCTGAGGATTATGCTAGCTTATGGCAGGGAGATTGTGAGGCTGCATGGGGTTCCTACATTTTTGATGTCAGACAGATGAGCTCGGTTTACGGTTAACTTCTGGAGGTTTTCCAGAAGGGGTTAGGGGCACATGTGAGTCTTAGTGTGGCATTTCACCCTCAGACCAAGCGGACGAAGCGAGCGTACTATCCAGGCACTTGAGGATAGGTTGCAGGCCGGTGTTATTGATTTCAGAGTTAGCTGGAAGAATTATTTGCCTCTTGTTGAGTTTGCGTAAAACAAAATCTACCATTCGGTATCGAATGGCCTGTATGAGGCTCTGTATAAATAAAGTGTAGACTCGCCGATTGGTTGGTTCAGCGTAGGCGAGGTTCAGTTAGTTGGACCTGACTCGATTAAGCGAGTTGTGGATAAGGCGAAGCCTATCCAGGAAAGATTATTAGCAAGCTCAGAGTTGTTATACCCCGTATTTCCAGAGTATGTACGTAAGGGCGTACGTATAAAAGTTTAAAGCCTTGAGTAGGCAAAGTGACTTGGCCGATTTATGTTTGTGCACAACACCGTTTAGAGTCGTTTTCGGCGAAACGTTTTCCACGACTTTCGTGAGGAATTTCCGGCTATGTCATTTCTTTTTGCGGATTTTTCCGAGAGGCGAAGCGTGTTGGATCAACAAGAGGCGCCACTTGGCACCTCTCATTGGTGGACTTCAAATGCGTCCGTTGGACGAAAATGGCTAAGCTTGGCACGTTTTGTGCCTTGGCACAAAGTCAAGGGTAGGTAGGATATTTGTGTTTGGTAAATCCTAGCCCTACACTTGCCTAACACATGGATTGATCTTGGCCTTTGGTTGGCCGTCCACGACCTATAAATACCACTCTGGGTTGAAGACTTCTTCATCCAAAATGCCTAAGTCTTGAGAGCCTTTCCCTCCCCCGCACCGTGAGGCCTCTTGGCCGAGATGTCCTCCCTTGCCTAGTGGCTCTCGTGAGAACCCCTCCCTCCTAGTAGTGTGGCGTGGGGTACCACTGCCTAGTTGCTTTCGTATAATACCCATCTCTTGGTAGAAATACTCTCAAAGTATTGTTATAATGCCCAAATTACCTTAGCCAGTATACCTTGTTGTATTCTAAGGTTATACCTATCTGAAAAGCCGAGAAAATACTATTATACTCCGTCAGTCCAACAAAACCTAAGGAAAATCTCCATGGTTAGTTGGAGTAGTATGTAGAAGTTGGTTAGAACTTCTAAGGGTAGTTTGGAGCGGGTTGGAGCGCACGGAGTTGGAGCTAAACGATTGCCGGGATCGACTTTATACTTGGATAATTATGGGCTTATCGAGGTAAATATCTTGTCCTCTATTGTAATTGGAAATTACATGTTGTTTGAATATATAGTTGAAGTATACTATATATAGTCTTGAGCGTAGTTAGTTGGCAATGTCTTTTGACTTAAGCTCAAGAATCTGATCAGTAATTACATAGGGCGTATTACAGATGAACTTGTGTAGTAATCTTGTGGGTAGAATTGTACCCGTTCGGGTTAGATGATTAACCCACTGGTTGGCTTGGTAAGCCAGATTAGAGGAGGAGATTTCTGCTGTTGCGGGAGAGTCTTTGCCAAATTTTACGTAGAATGTTCTGCGTTAAGATCTAGATTTTAATAAGCGCGCGTGGCCTTATAGGTTGAAGTGCTACGTGTGACGTAATCTTACGGACTAAGGAGTAGTCGACGGTTTGAGGTACTCGGGCGTTTTGCTATTAGTCGATAATCGTCGCGAGGTATGTGAACCTCTTCCTATCTCTTCTAGCATGAAATGTGTGAACTATGTAGTACGGTAGGCGTCATGTGCTAAATGTATTTGATTGGTTTAAAACATAAAGTGTTATAACGGCTTTATGGGAAGTTAGTTATAACGGTTTATGTTGGTGAGAAAATACATATGGTTTTTAATAAGGTAATCGATTTGAATTATAATCGGCTTGTTATGTGTTAATAAAGAACTTGAAGTATTTCAAAAGATTTTTGGAATCATTTTGAAAGAAGAAGTAATACTTGGTTTTGAAAACTTAAGAGTTATACTAGCTTTATGGGAAGTTAGGTATAACGGCTTAAGAATGTTTTTACTGATTTCGGAAATCAGAATGTGTATCGACAAACCACTGCAGCGTTAATAAAAGGAAATGTTTTGACTAATTAAGTATTATTAAAACGGTAGAAACTTCCATCTGCATGGAAGTTAAGATGAGACAAAATGATATTTCCTAGATCACGGCTGCTGTAATAAGATTGTTATAAACAAGAATATCCTACTCACATATAAGACTTATGTTTCTCAGATTGTTTAAAGGAGAATTATATTCTTAAATGAATAAGACTATGAACTACGAAACCTTTCTAAAATAAGAAACGTGAACATTTGAAATTAGGCAAACTTGGACGTTTGGAAAATAATGTTGTTACTTGATTTTACAAAGGTAAGTGTTTTGGTTTATTTAAAAAAACAGTCACTCTATTTTATACTACGGGTATTGTGTGACTTATGTGAAAGCAACGGATCTTTTAAAAGATTTAATGTATGAAGTACTTTAGGGGTAGATACCTGAACTTGTTAGCTTAAAGTACCTTGTGTGAATAACTTGATTGTGTTGGTTTGAGATAGCCTTGTAAATACTTTCTTGTTGATGTGATAAGTGAAAATGTTAGGATGCTACATGTGTTAGTATCTTGTGTGATCGTGATGTAAGGGGGTCATTCTTGTTGTGCTTACGTTGTTAAGCGTTAAGCGGTTGTACTATTATTGTATCACATACCGCTGACTTATTATACAGGGCTTGCCACCCGATGCGGTCTTTACGGCTATGCGGTCCTCGTGACTATCGCGAGTCACGGTAGCTCGAGATTGATCATTCCGGTGTTTAGCCTGACGCGGGGATTCCTATGCGGCTGTGAGACTATGCGGGTTGCGGGAGCCTAGGCGGATCTGAGGTTACTGCGCCGATGCGGGGTATACCTCGGTGATGCAGGACCATGATTCGAGGAATACCTCATGCGGTCGTGTGTGACCTATGCGGGCTGCGAGAGTTCGAGGATAGACGCGCATTGATATTGCGGGCGAGTGGCGGCCGATCATGTAGTGCGGTGCAGAAAGACCTCGGGATACGGTTGTGGTATTTTTGAGTGCGTGGGTCTTAGTAGTCGGCTATGCCTTCGTACTTGCCCCGTACGGTTTTATTGTGATAACTTTGAGGGCGTGAGTCCCTGACTTGACATGACTGCTTATTTATTGGTGAACTGTAGTTTGGTTATCATACATGTCTCCTACTTTATATAGACTACTATGATTTCATTTACAGTATTTATTTTCAGTTTCACATACTTGGTACCTGTTATCGACCTCGCTTGGGTGCGTTCATCTGCGAGTAAAGGTACACGATCATCGATCCTCGCTCTTAGGTCACGATTCGGCATTTGGGAAAGCTCGTTTCTCGGAGGCTTATCAGTGGTATAGTCCTGTTGTTGTAGGTGTTTACATTCGGGGTATGGCGAACCTGTCCGCCATTGTTGTCGTATCATTTCTTAAGTGCATAATCTTGTCGTGGGCGGGGTTTGTGAAAAGGATTAAAGCGTTCATTTGTAAAAGTTGTTATTTATATATCTTGAAAGGCAAGTTTTCCTCAGTTCGCTTGTACTTCACTTGTTTCATGTATATGTTTTATGTTCCGCTGATTACTCTGATGTTGTGTCACTAGGGTGCCCGGGGTAAGGCACCAGTCACGGGCCCAGTTTCGGGTCGTGACAAAAGTGGTATCAGAGCAGTTAATCCTCGGAAAGTGTCTACGAAGTATCGATGAAGTCTTGATTATCGGTGTGTTGTGCACCACGCAATAATCAGGAGGCTATAAGTATTTAGGATTGGTTTCTATTCTTCTCACTCGAGATCGTGCCTTAGAGGCAGTTGTAAGTTGGACCCTCCGAAATTATTTCCTTATCGTTATGCCTCGCGTAGTGGCCCCGCCCGGAGGGCAAAGCGGCGGAGGCTGAGTAGAGTTCAGAGGGTGGCAAGGGCTCAGGCCCAACCATTACCTAGGGTAGTGCTTCATTCGGGGAGTTCTGCGACGTCACTAGCCCCAAGTGAAGTTTAGCGGCGGCGATTCCTCTGCGGCCGTGATATTTGAACCGATTCGCGGCCAGGAGCGATGAGTATAGAGTATACCGATGTACGCGAGTCTTGATGACTATCTAAGAGAGGTTGTGCAAGTAATTCTTGATTAGGCTTGGCATGGCACGTGGTCGGGCTTATGCGCGGCCGAAAGCGTAGAGATCGGCGGGTTAACAAGGGCGAGAAGGGGCGAGCAGAGGTCCTTTAGTAATTTTAGGCGAGTCGCCTCACCGTGATTAGATATGCACCTCGCCCGGTGCGAGTGGTCTTCCACGGATATCGGGGCGTTCGGGGTATGCGGGGAGTTGGTGAACTCGTGGCTTCCGGTTCACGGTGTGAGCGTCGTCCGGAATGTCGTCTTTTGTTGGTACTTGTTGTACTGCGGCCGTCAGGCCATGTGTCGAGAGAGTGTCCTTGTAGGAGGACTTAGCCTTCAGATTGGTGGGTAGTTCGTCATCTTCCTTAGCTATGCGCCTACGGGCAGTTTGATTAGAACGACTAAGGGAGTGAAGCGATGATATAGATATATCTTTAACCCTCTGAGTTTCGTTTATGTGATAAGGTGAGTATACCTTAAGTGCTATGTTACGATAGCGGTGTGTTAGTTGTGTTTAGAAATCATGGTGGAGTCGTGAGTAAGATTTTGGGGATAGAAGGTGTGAACCTTAGAATGTTTCACGTAAAGACCTTAGAGGTAAGGCCATCTCGAGAAGAGGTGTAGTGTTATGTTTGACCGCTTGCCGGAGTGCATAGTGCACGTGAGTTATGTTGGGATAGGTCCCTAGTAGTGTGGAATGAAAGGGGGTAGTTGAGCTAAGAACACGCTAGGTTTTGAAACGTGATTAGTGAGATTGTTCGAATCGGGAGCTAGTATTGTGCGGCGTTGCGGGTCGGGTTGAGGCCTCGTTGCGTGTCAAACAGCGGTAGGATTGGTGGTGGGGTCAGTTTGTGGTGTTCCCTCCTTGTGTTAGGGTGTTGAGGGTGTTAGGCCCAAGTTTAGTTAACCCGGTGCGAGTTCGTGGATGCGTTCGACCCGATGGTCGGGCGATGGGGCAGCCCATCGTGTTCTTGATCGGGACCGTTTACTGGCTGTGTTGGGTTATCCGAAGGTTGAAAGGCTGCACGGGGTGCCTACCTTCACCTTATGTCAGACAGTGAAGCCTAGGTTGTGGCTATTTTCGTTTTCTAAAAGTTTTACCAGGCAAGGATAGGAACTCATGTGAGTCTCAGAATCACATTCGCCCTCGGGCCAGTGTTTGGATTTCAGGGATAGTTGTGGGGATTGTTGTCTCCTGTGGAGGTAGTGTTTAAGCTACCATTTCAGTGTTCGGATATTGCCTTATGAAGCCTTGTAAGGCGGAAGTGTAAGTTCTTGATCGATTGGTTCGATGTTGGCAAGATTGGATAGTTGGTTCAGCTTGTTCCGGTGTGGATAGTGAAGCTTGTCTAGAAGAAGTTACGGCAGCTCGGAGGTGTGCGGATAATCGGCGGCGCTTAGAGTTGAGTTGGCCGGTCGGTCTTCTTGAAAGCACCACCCGGGTTGGGGTGACGAGTTAGGAATCTGAGAGGAACTTAGCGAGTTACTTTGAGCCTTTGTGAGTTCATGTGAAGGATAGGCGGGTTGCCTATATGTTAGCTTTGCCGTCCGACTTAGGAGGCGATGCGCGATCTTTCGTATTGTTATGATCGGAAAGTATCGGAGATCCATCAGTGTTCCATTAATGATGACCACGTTAGAGATAGTAACCCGAGTTTTGGAAAGCGATGTCGGAAATGTGGTAAGAGTTCGAGTGTCACGACCTTAGGGATCGCATGCATCCGTCACCGTTTGTTGGGTCGCCGAGTGACACTAGAACCTCGCGCAAAGTGACAAAAGTGGTATCGATGGTATCGCGAGCATAGATGTGATCATTTCTTTTTTTGTAAAGAAGGTCACGAAAGAAGTATATTATAGACCGGTGAGAGGTGTTATGGTGATGATAGAGTGTTTCCTCGTGGACTTGGATGTAGGCTTTTTGCGCAAGTTGTTTACGTGGCCATGTGTGGCAAGGATTGTTCTCGTAAGTATAGTAGTGAAGACTATCTTGCGCCGCGTTGTCTTGAGATTTAAAGGGAACATTCGACGAATGTTTCTAAGGAGGAGAATGTTATACCGTATTTCCGCAGTAATATGCGTAGGCGTGCGATAAAAGTTTAAAGCCTTGAGTAGGCAAAGTGACTTGGCGATTTATGTTTGTGCACAACACCGTTTAGAGTCGTTTTTGACGAAACGCTTTCCACGACTTTCGTAGGGAATTTCCGCTATGTCATTTCTTTTTTGCGGATTTTTCAGAGACGAAGCGTGTTGGACCAACAGAGAGGCGCCACTTGGCACCTCTCATTGGTGGACTTCAAATCGTCCATTGGACGAAAATGGCTAAGCTTGGCACGTTTTTGTGCCTTGGCACAAAGTCAGGGTAGGTAGGATATTTGTGTTTGGTAAATCCTAGCCCTACACTTGCCTAACACACGGATTGATCTTGGCCTTTGGTTGGCCATCCCTTGACCTATAAATACCCCTCTAGGTTGAAGACTTCTTCATCCAAAATGCCTAAGTCTTGAGAGCCTTTCCCTCCCCTCTTTCGTGAGGCCTCTTGGCCGAGATGTCCTCCCCTTGCCTAGTGGCTCTCGGCGAGAACCCCTCCCCTCCTAGTAGTGTGGCCGTGGGGTACCCCACTGCCTAGTTGCTTTAGTATAATACCCCACTCTCTTGGTAGAAATACTCTCAAAGTATTGTTATAATGCCCAAATTACCTTAGTAGTATACCTTGTTGTATTCTAAGGTTATACCTATCTGAAAAGCCCGAAAATACTATTATACTCCGTCACTCACCAAACCGAAACCCTAAGGAAAATCTCCATGGTTAGTTGGAGTAGTATGTGTTGGTTAGAACTTCTAAGGGTAGTTTGGAGGCGGGTTGGAGCGCATGGAGTTCGAGCTAAACGATTGCCGGGATCGACTTTATACTTGGATAATTATGGGCTTATCGAGGTAAATATCTTGTCCTCTATTGTAATTGGAAATTACATGTTGTTTGAATATATAGTTGAAGTATACTATATATAGTCTTTGAACGTAGTTAGTTGGCAATGTCTTTTGACTTAAGCTGAAGAACCGAATCAGAATTACATGGGATCATTCTGGTGAGACTTGTGTAGTAGTACTGTGGAGTAGAATTGTACCCGTTCGGGTTAGATGATTAACCCCTGGTTGGCAGTAGCGGCCCAGCTAGAGGAGGAGATTTCTGTTGTTGCGGGGAGGTCTTTGCCAAATTTTCTTTAGAATTTTCTACGTTAAGATCTAGATTTTAATAAGCCCTTGTGGCCTTATAGGTTGAAGTGCTACGTGTGACGTAATCTTCTGGACTAAGGAGTAGTCGACGGTTTGAGGTACTCGAAGCGTTTTGCTATTAGTCGATAATCGTCGCGAGGTATGTGAACCTCTTCCTATCTCTTCTAGCATGAAATGTGTGAACTATGTAGTACGGTAGACGTACATGTGCTAAATGTATTTGATTGGTTTAAAACATAAAGTGTTATAACGGCTTTATGGGAAGTTGGTTATAACAGTTTTATGTTGGTGAGAAAATACATATGGTTTTTAATAAGGTAACTGATTTGAATTATAAGCGGCTTGTTATGTGTTAATAAAGAACTTGAAGTATATCAAAAGATTTTTGGAATCATTTTGAAAGAAGAAGTAATACTTGGTTTTTGAAAACTTAAGAGTTATACTAGCTTTATGGGAAGTTAGGTATAACGGCTTAAGAATGTTTTTACTGATTTCGGAAATCAGAATGTGTATCGACAAACCACTGCAGCGTTAATAAAAGGACATGTTTTGACTAATTAAGTATTATTAAAACCAGTAGAAACTTCCATCTGCATAGAAGCTAAGATGAGACAAAATGATATTTCCTAGATCACTATTCTTTGTAATAAGATTGTTATAAACAAGAATATCCTACTCATATAAGACTTATGTTTCTCAGTTGTTTAAAGGAGAATTATATTCTTAAATGAATAAGACTATGAACTACTGAAACCTTTCTAAAATAAGAAACGTGAACATTTGAAATTAGGCAAACTTGGACGTTTGGAAAATAATGTTGTTACTTGATTTTACAAAGGTAAGTGTTTTGGTTTATTTAAAAAGACAGTCACTCTATTTTATACTACGGGTATTGTGTGACTTATGTGAAAGCAACGGATCTTTTAAAAGATTTAATGTATGAAGTACTTTAGGGGTAGATACGAACTTGTTAGCTTAAAGTACCTTGTGTGAATAACTTGATTGTGTTGGTTTGAGATAGCCTTGTAAATACTTTCTTGTTGATGTGATAAGTGAAAATGTTAGGATGCTACATGTGTTAGTATCTTGTGTGATCGTGATGTAAGGGTCATTCTTGTTGTGCTTACGTTGTTAAGCGTTAAGCGTTGTACTATTATTGTATCACATACCCTTTGACTTATTATACAGGGCTTGCCACCCTTGATGCGGTCTTTACGGCCTATGCGGTCCTCGTGACTATGCGGTCGCGGTAGCTCGGATTGATCATTCGGTGTTTAGCCCGATGCGGGGATTCCTATGCGGTCCGTTGAGACTATGCGGTCTTTTGAGACTATGCGGGTTGCGGGAGCCTGGCGGATACCGAGGTTAGCCGCCCGATGCGGGGTATACCTCGGCGATGCAGGACCATGATTCGAGAATACCTCACGCGGGTCCGTGTGTGACCTATGCGAGCTGCGAGAGTTCGAGGATAGACGCGCGTTGATATTGCGGGCGAGTGGCGAACGATCATGTGGTGCGATGCAGAAAGACCTCGGGATACGCTTTGTGGTATTTTTGATGCGTAGGTCTTAGTAGTCGGCTATGCCTTCGTACTTGCCCGTCACGGTTTTATTGTGATAACTTTGAGGCGTGAGTCCTCGACTTGACATGATCGCTTATTTATTGGTGAGCGTAGTTTGGTTATCATACATGTCTCCTACTTTATATAGACTACTATGATTTCATTTCTGATTTATTTTGATTTCACATACTTGGTACTGTTGTCTTGACCTCGCCCGGGCTGCGTTCATGCCGCAGGTAAAGGTACACGATCATTGATCCTCGCTCTTAGGGTCACGATTGGCATTTGGGAAAGCTCCGCTTCTCGGAGGCTTATCGATGGTATAGTCCTGTTGTTGTAGGTGTTTACATTCGTGGTATGGCGGGGCCTGTCCGCCATTGTTGTCGTATCATTTCTTAGAAGTGCAGTAATCACGTGGCGGGGTTTGTGAAAAGGATTAAAGCTGTTCATTTGTAAAAGTTGTTATTTATATATGAAAAGGCAAGTTTTCCTCAGATCTTGTCTTGTACTTCACTTGTTTCATGTATATGTTTTATGTTCACGATTACTGATGTTGTGTCACTAGGGTGCCCGGTAAGGCACGATCACGGGCCGATTTGGTCGTGACAAGAGTCGCGAAGCTTTATGCAGATAGCAAGCGCCGACACTTGGAGTTTAGGTTGACGTTCTGGTATAAGTATTGTTATGTGGCCACGTGTGGCATTATTTGGTATATGGGTGTTGTAAAAGGAGACTATGTCGCTATCTATAAGATTGACTCCCAAAGGAACATTCGGGGACGAATGTTTCTAAGGGGGGAAGAATGTTGCACCCCGTAATTCCAGAATATGTTTATAAGAACGTGCGTAAGAACTCAAAAATGTTAAGATTTGAGAATAGTAAAAACTTATCTAATTATGGAATTGTCGAAAAACGAAATAGTGCGTCGAATGAGAGGGCGACACGTGTCACCCCCTTAGTAGTCTTGGACGAAATGGACATGACTAAAATGGTCATTTGACCATAATTTAAATGACCAAGTCTTGCTAAGTCTAAGAGCTTGACATTGTTGACTTAGTCAAGAGCAACTTGGCTTGATCCTTGTGAATTGCATCCAAACCATCCATGTGGTCTAAACTTGACCTCCATATGTTTATATAAGCTCACTAGTAGCAAGACAAAGCTTCTATACTTAGAAAATTTTCAAGAAAACTTTGAAGACAAGAGAGGAGCTCTCGGGTTAGGGGGTTTCAAGAATAAAAAAAAATCCGTTTGTTGTTCAATAAGCTCCACACTTTAAACCAAGGTTCCTAAGGGTATTGTAAGGGTCTCTCAATAGAAAGATCCCGGAAAAGTGGCATTTTCAGATTAGTCGCAAGGTGAAAACCTAGTCACTTTCCTAGGTTTGGATTGGGAACTTAAGGAAAGCTGTTTGTGATCTTCTAAGGGCTTCAAGTGGCGGATTGGAGTGTCAAGGAGAGGCTCTAAGTTGCTAGGGAGTGACTTCGGATCTTGAAGTGGATTAAGGCTCACTATGGTAACAATATTGTCCTCTTAAGTGTTATAAGATTACAAATTGTAGTAGCCTTACATTTTGACTAGCATGAAGTATATGTATTAAAGATTGATAAGTGTTATGGATATTTGAAGCCTAAAATCCGAAATGACATGTCGGACCATTTGAAATTGAAATACAATTTGGTCGATAACTAGAATCGTCGCATGTTATCTACTTGAAGATTATAGTTGTTATAATCGATTGCGGCTTTATAACATGTTATACTAAACAACTTGTATTGAAAAGGAATTAATGAAAGAAAGATATGTTGTGACACCTTTTGGCCGAGAATGGCATTGTCGTTTGGACTAGTTTGATATCAATTGTGGGGCAGAATTTTACACTTCCTGTTAAGGCGTGTAATCCCATTTGTATTGCTGAATTGTTGGGCCTTAAATGTGGCGTTTGGTTATTGATTTTCGGACCTTGAAAAAGGTGGAAAAATATGTAGAAACAAAGGAAGTGCTGTCAGATTTTCCGTAGAATTTAGTGACTTTGCACTTGGAATATTCTACGTTTGAGCTAGAAGTTAATAGACGTATTATGGTCATTATAGGTTGACATACTACGTACGGCGTATTGGACTTAGCAAGTGGATTGAACCGAAGAGGTATGTGGAACTTTCCTATCTCTTGAGCATGTGTAGTTGTAAATGTATAGTACGGTAGACGTACGAGATTTAAATGAATTTAGTTTCATTTGATATCCTTGACTTGTTTTTAAATGATAGAAGTGCCTTGGTTTCAAAAGCATAAAGTTGGTTAATAACTTTATGGAAAGAAAAGAGAGAATGGTTTATTCTAATAAGGTAATCAAAGATTTCTTGACTTGAAAATGTATAGAATACTTGATTTGGAAAGTATTGATCCCTTGAGCTATTCTAAAGTTAAGAAACTTGATTACTAAAGTTAAGGGACTTGAAGTATTTCAAAAGTATATGATACTTGTTTCGTTTTAAAAGTATAAGTCCCTTGGATATAAGGAAGAATCTAATTGTCTAAAGTATAAAGCTAGTATAACGGCTTTATGGGAAGTTGGTTATAATAGCTTTATGGAAATTCAATAGAGTGGTTTACTCTAAGTAATGTAAATAATGATAAATGACTTGAAATAATGAAAGACAAATTGATTTGAAGGCATCAATTGCTTAAGGTTTTAAAAGAAAGAAGTCACTTGATTTAAAAGCCTAAATGTATTTCTAAAAGGTATCGTGACTTGTCTTGAAAAGTAGATATGACTTGATACTACGATTATTAGTATCTTGGAAGTTTATATGAAAAAGAGTCATTTTTAAAAGAGTAGAAGTACGTAGCACTTTGGGTTAAATTCCCGGATTTTTATAATGACATGATAGTGTCTTAAGTAAACTAAAATGAGAGTGTATATGTATAAGACTAATAAGAAGTTAGGGGGATTTCTTAACTTGCTTATGTTATGTACGATAAGCCGGTAGTGCTTATGTTATGTATGATAAGCCGGTAGTGCTTATGTTATGTATGATAAGCCGGTAGTGCTTATGTTATGTATGATAGCCGATTGTGCTAGTGATATATTGTTCATTACGGGGTCATTCCCCGGGTTTGTGGCATTTGCATATTCCGTGGATTTGCTATCCATGATGCGAGGATTACCTCATGCGAGTCCGTAAGGGCTTATGCGGATGAAATAGTCATTTGCGGGGCGGACCAGTCCTATCGAGGAATACCTCATGCGGGTCCATACGACCTATGCGGGCGGATACAGTCTATGCGAGGAAGTTACCTCATGCGGGTCCATACGGCCTTTGCGGGTGAAATAGTCCCAAGAGTAGGATTGCTTAATGATACTATGGGCGGGTGACCCTACTTTGATCATGAGCCTCCTATTTTTATGCAGTAAAGTATACTCTTGTTTACTCTCATTGTTAGTAAGGCACAATGTATTGTTATTTGAGTCATCATACATGTCTCCAGCTTTATTTTAGACTTATGATTTCACTCTGATACTTCAGTTTCACATATTTGGTACACGTTGTCGACCTCCTTGGGGCTGCGTTCATGTCGCAGTAGAGTATCTGAGTTCTTGATCCTCACTTTTAGGATCACCGATTCATTGTTGAGAAGCTCCATTACTCGAGGCTTATCCTCAGTTCACATCCTCGTATTGTCGGTTGTTGTACATTCGGGGTATGGAGGGCCTGTCATCGTCGCTTGTTATTCCTAAGTCTGTAGTCACATTTGTGGATTGGATTTTAAACAGAGATGTCTTGACTTATTTTTGGGTTATGTATATTTTACTGAGGGCGGCCTCCTGTTAGCTTTGTTGATCTTATTGTCTAAGTATTTGTATGTGTTGTGTATGTTCATTTGCTATTCTCGATGTATACAGAAGGTGCCCAGGTAGGGCACCAACACGGCGGGTCGTGTCGTGACACGATCGGTGTCCTACCAGGCACCCTTCTATTCATCTGACATAATATACCGCGGAAGATAAATAACACTCTTTTTTTTTTCTTTAAACACAGGCAAAGCCGATAAGGCTGCCATAATAAAAATCACCCGAAAGGGTCTACACTATTCAACAATGTAAATACAACTCTAGCCAGTCCAACCCACATTTGAATACGCACTCTAAGAATTTGGACAATAAATCGTGACGGACAAGGCCCCGCTGCACTTCAATATACCTAGCCATAATGACAAGCTCCGAACATCGAGCCATCTCAAAATCAACCAGATCCTAAGCTCGCGGATCCACAATCGAGTACCTAGACTGCGGACATGAACGCAGCTCGCGAGGTCGATAACAGTACAAGTATGGAACGGAAATACGAGATAAGAAACAAGATCATAATCGTACAAAAGAATGACAGGGCAAGTATGAAAATCAAATACCGGATCCTACCGTGTCATATAACAATCGAGCCAACTATACCTTGTATCATCAGACTACTATAACACCGCACCACTTTCACATACGAAAGCCATGTCAAAATCGTGACACTGCCTCAAGATATAATATCACGTATACGCCCGCGGAATACAACATCATCACAAGATGTAACAAGTATAATATACCACCATCATCGATAAGCATGCGTGGAATTCCAACCTCACCGTCGGCATGTAAAAAGTACAATACTCAAATATCGATGCATCGGCCTTTTAAAAAGTAGAGTAAACTTTACCGCTTTAAACTAGGAAGCTTATGATCAATCTAGGCCACCCGCCCGTAGTATCATTATGCAATCCTACTCGGGACTATTTCACCCGCGTAGGTCATGTGGACCCGCATGAGGTAATTTCTCGCATAGGACTATTTATCCGCATAGATCACGTGGACCCGCATGAGGCAATTTCTCGCGATAGGACTATTTCACCCGCGTGGGACTATTTCACCCGCATGAGCCCTACTGACTGCATTGAGGTAGTTTCTCGCATCGTCGGAGCAAATCCACTAATATGTATAATGTCTTGGGGTTTACCCTACAATTATACTCATAACACTAGCACCAATGGCTATCATGAACAACTTGCAAGTTAAGTAATCTTTAACTCTCATTAGACAAAATGAAGGCACCATCTTTTGAAAAACCAAGGCAATACCATTCCTTCCTTTTAAAAGAAACAAGACAATACCATGCCTTTCTGAAATAACCAAGACAATACCATGCCTTCATTTTAAAACAAACAAGACAATACCATGTCTTCCTTTTAAAACAAACAAGACAATACCATGTCTTCCTTTCTAAAATAACCAAGACAATACCATGTCTTCCTTTTCTAAAACAAACACGACACTAACAAGTCTTTCATTTTATAACATCAAGGCACTATCACACTTGCATCACTAAGGATTAAAGTCAATTACAACATTGTACGTGAGAAGTACATTCACTTTATAAACTAAATTTCCATTTTTAGAAAAGCCCAAGTACTACATGTATCACTAGGAAGTAGAATCCAATACATGTATCATTTTGAAACCATCATCAAGACACTTATCATACTAAGTATCTTTCTAAGACATGGTTTGACAAATCAGGGCAATAGACATCACATATTACTTTAAAACATCTTTGAAAATCAAAGTGCCACATATCATGTACTATATTAAGGACTTAACCATGGACATTCTCACATGATTTCCTTACAACATTTTCAACCATCTCTTGACTTTTCACAAACCTTGTTATAACAAACTTTCCATAAAGCCGTTATAACACTTTCATTTTAGAAAACTAAAGCACTACCATATCATTTACAGGATTTGAACCCAAAGTACTATGTACGTCTATTCTTTAAAAAAGAATCGTTTCATGAAATATTTAGGGAGTTGAACCCAAAAGCACTTTCACTATTAAAACCAAGTTACTTACCCTTTTAAACTCAAGTAACTTACTCTTTTAAAACCAAGTAACTTATGCCTTTAAATCACGTTACTTCTACTCTTTAAATTAAGTAACATATATGTTACACCCCGTAAGCCCAGGACATGTATAAGAGAATGTACGTAAGGAATCAAGACTTGGAAATTAGTACGAAAAGAAGAATTGTTTTTCCGACGGGAAATCTTCCGGATGTCGGAAAGGAAAAAGGTTCGTTGTTGAGAATCGATTCTCAAAATGCATTATTTAAAAAGTATGGAACTCTTAACCTTATGGAAATTTATTTTTACGGATTTGGTCACGTGGGGCCCACCCGAGGAATTTTACATTTTTGTGGGGCCCACGAGGGTTACGGAATTTTATGGACGAATGAGAGGGCGACACGTGGCACCCCCACATGGTCTTGGTCGAAATGTTGCAAGGGTAAAATGGTCATTTGACCTATGTAGATGATAAGTCTTGCAAGCTTGATATATTTGACCAAGTCAACTTGTCCACATAGGCTTAATCCAAGTGAAATTCATCCTAGCCTCACATTTGTTGATATCTAAGCCCTTCATTGTGTTTTATAAGGTTACTACTAGTGCAAGACTAACTCATTTAACACTTAGAAAAATTGAGAGCTTGTGTGCTGTCACACGACCACCAAGCTCACGATCAGTGCCCTACCCGGCACCCTTATAGGTATACATCAGAGATAATCAGCGGAACATACATGAAACTTATAAAATAAACAACAGAAATAAAACAACAGGTTAGCCGATAGGGCTACCTTCCTAGACATAAATATATACAACCGAAGCAGTTGCCTCATTCTTTACAAACTGACCCACAATATGTGACTACAGACCTCTAAGAGTTTTTAACATAACAACTGTGGCGGGACAGGGCCCCGCCATACCCGTGAATATACATGAATCTACTACCTCAGGGAAGACCGTACCAAAAGATAAGCCTCCGGAGCAAATGGAGCTTTTCCCAAAAACTGAACCGAGATCCTAAGAGCAAGGATCACCAACCCGGGTACCTAAACTCGCAGATTAACGCACTTCGGCGGGGCCGCATAACAAAAATTTAATATGGAATGTAAATAACGCATAAGAAACAAATCATAATCAGCAAAAGAATGACAAAGACAAGTATAAAATATATACTGCACTCGCCGTGTCATTACCACTTATGAACTAATTTCACCTCATTATCTTTCCCATTCCCAATAAAGATTATAGCCACATTCTTACGCATACGATTAGGAAAATCATTAAGTTCATTACTGTATAACTTACTTATCTTTCATAAGTATAATCCGGCCCTTTAAGGAGGGCGCCTATACTACCCGGCCCAATCTGGGACGTGATCAAGGTCACATAGTCTACCCATACAGGTATACTGCCCGGCCCATTTCTGAGACGATAATGTCATAGTCCGCCAGAAGGTATACGCCCGCCCATTCTCGGTCGATAATGTCATATAGTCCGCCTGCAGGTATATCGCCCGACCCATTCTCGGTCGATAATGTCATATAGTCCGCCTGAAGGTATCGCCCGCCCATTCTCGGTCGATAATGTCATATAGTCGCCTGCAGAAGGTATACCGCCCGCCCTTTCCTCGGTCGATAATGTCATATAGTCTGCCCGTAAAGGTATACTGCCCGGCCCATTCCTGGGTCGATAATGTCATATAGTCTGCCCGTAAAGGTATACTGCCCGGCCCATTCCTGGGTCGATAATGTCATATAGTCTGCCCGTAAAGGTATACTTCCCGGCCCATTCCTGGGTCGATAATGTCATATAAAACCCGGGAATTTAACCCAACGTACTACGCACCTCTACTCCTTTAGAAAGACTCTTTTTCAAATAAAACTTCCCAGATACTAACAACTATAATATTAAGTCCTATCCACCTTTCCAGACAAGTCATAATACCTTTTTAGAATTTCAATTACCGGCTTCTAAATCAAGTGACTTCTTTAATAAAAACCTTAAGCAATTGGTACCTTTAAACAATTTGCCCTTCTTTATTTCAAATCAATTCTTTGTTTACCTTATTAGCGAAAACCATTCTCTTAACCTTCCATAAAGCCGTTATAACCAACTTCCCATAAAGCCGTTATAACCCTTTATGGTTCTAGACAAAACTCATTCCTTTTGTAACCAAGAGACTTATACTTTTTATTAAAACCAAGTATTATATATTTTCACATCAATTCTCTTAACTTTCAAAGTACAATTAGTCTCTTAACTTTAGAAATCAAGTCATTTATCTTTCCATAAAGCAAATATAACCAACTCCCCATAAAGTCATTATATTCACTTTATACCTTAGCCACATACAATTTCCTATCCGAGGGACTTATACGTTTAAAACGGAACAAGTATCACATACTTCAAAACTCTTCAAGTCCCTTAACTTTAATAAAACATTAGACATCCTTAATATTCTCAAAGAAGTGAGTAAATCTCCTAACTCACCCGACTTGGCTATTCATAAAACTAGCAAAGGATGTCAAGGTGTCAGACGCTCACCGCATCACACACGTGCAACTAGTCATGCTCAAAAGATAGGAAAAGTTCTACATAGAGTAAATCACACAACTACCTCTTAACTTCTAAGAGTAGAAGGAAACATGAAATGATACCACAAGTATATTCCATACATAGAATCATGCCAAAGGAAGGAAGAGGTTCACATACCTCGCGACGATTATCGACAAGTAGCAAAATGCTCCAAAGTACTCCAACCTTGATAGCTAATCCATCCTTCAAGTAGGATACGCTATACTAAGTACTTCAACCTATAATGGTCACAATACGTCCATTAACTTCTTACTTCAAACGTAGAATATTCTAAGTGCTAAGTCACTAAATTCTACGGAAAATCGGACAGCACCTCCTTTCTTTTTACTTACTTTGCCACCTTTTTCAAGGCCGAATACAATAACCAAACACGCCATATTTAAGGCCCAATCAAGGCAATCAGCAATAGGGGATTACACGCCTACTAGACGTGTAAAATTCCGCCCCACAAACGATATCAAATTAATACAACTTACTAGGCCAATTCGGCTAACTTGAAGTACTACAACATCAATTCTTATCCAATTTCCATTTCAATCCAAGTTATTAGCCTAACATGATATCAAGTCGCAAACGATAATAACTACTATAATCTCCAAGTAATTAACATGCGACGATCCTAATAAACGACTAAATTGTAATCCAACTTAACATGACTTACATTACATTTCGGATTTTTCAAGGCTACAATCAATCCATAATCCTTACAAACTTCAACACATATACTTCATGCTAGCAACAAGTAAAGCTAACAACAATATAAATAATCTTGTAACACTTTCAAAGAACAAGATTATACCTCAACGAATCTTAATCCAATCTTCAATTCCGAAGTCGCTCCTTAGCAACTTAGAGCCTCTTCAAGACACTCCAATCCTCTAATTGAGACCCTTAGAACCACACCAACAACTTTCCTTCAAACTTTCAATCCAAAACCTAGAAAGCCACTAGGTTTTCACTTTGCGACTAACCCGAAAACTATCTTTTTCCGAGATTTTTCTATTGAGATATGCCTACAATACACATAGGAACCTTGGTTTAAAGTGTGGGGCCTATTGGACAAGAAACAAAAAAAATTCTTTCTTCTTGGACCCAAACCCGAGAGCAACTAAGCTTGTTCTTCCAATTTTTGTAAATTTTTGGCTAAGTATGGAACTTGTCTCACTACTAGTAGTATAATATAGTGCAATGGAGGGTTAAGATCTAAACAAATGGGTGGTTTGGATGAGGTCTTAACAAATATCAAGACTAATGTGGGGTCATTGACTTGGTCAATGTTGTCAAGCTCTAAGGCTAGCAAGACTTGTCTTCCTAACAAGGGTCAAATGACCCTTTTGTCCATGATCAATTTCGTCCAAGGCATTCTAAGGGGGGGTGACACGTGTCGCCCTCCCATTCGACACAATATTCGTTTTCCGACAATTTCATAATTCCGATAAATTCTTACAAGTCTCAATTCTCAACACTTGTGAGTTCTTACGTACGTTCTTAAAACATGTCCTATAAATACGGGGTGTAACATTCTTCCCCCCTTAGAAACATTCGTCCCCGAATGTTCTTTCGGAGTCATACTTATAATTAGCGACATCGTTCCCTTTCACAACCCCGACATACTAACAATGTCACACATGACCCTAATACCTCGCACACGCATATCTGTCCATCATAAGCCCAAAAGAGATTATTGTTATACCCCGTATTTCCAGAGTATGTACGTAAGGACGTACGTAGAAAAGTTTGGGCTTTAAAGTAGACTTGGCCGAATTATTTTTGTGCACAACACCCGGTTAGAGTCGTTTCGACTAAACGCTTTACATAACTTCATAAGGAAAATTCCGCTATGTCATTTTTAATTTTTGGATTGTTCCGAGAGACGACACATTTTGGACCACCGAGCGGGCGACCCTTGGCACCCGCTCATTGGAGGATGTTGGGGCGGTAAAGGGGCCGAAAGTGTGGTTGGTTTGTCAAGGAGTTGGTAGGATATGTGTGTGGTAGATGGATAAGGTAAACATGGATGAATCTTGACCTACACTTGCCTTGCACTTGGCATGATCTTGGCCATTGGTTGGCCTTTGCTTGACCTATAAATACCCCTCCCTTTGAAGACTTCTTCATCCACTCCTCACTTAAGTCTTGAAAACCTCCCCATTTCGTGAGGCCCTCCCTTGGCCGAGAGTTAGCGCCTCCTCGCGTGGTCTGGCCGAGACCCACCCCCCCTTCCTAGTAGGGCTAAGCCATGGGTACCCCGCCTAGTTATTCTCATAAAATACATCCCCTCTTGGTAGAAATACTCTCCAAAGTATTGTTGCTATACCCAAAATACCTTAGCCTTATACCTTGTAGTATTCCAAAAGTTACCTCTATACAGAGTCCTGAAATACTACCTTATGTCCTTTTGTCTCTAACCAAACCCTAAGGAAAAATCTCCATAGTTGGTCGAGTATTAAGAAGAAGTTGAGAACTTCTAAGGGTTGTTTGGAGCGGGTCGAGCACCCGAGTAGAGCTAAGCGTTGCTCAGATCGACATTTAACTTGGATAATTATGGGCTTATCGAGGTAAATATCTTGTCTCCTTTGTAATTAGAGTTTGCATACTATCAAGTATAAGAATAAGTATAAGATATATACTAGGAAGGTATATAAGAAGGGAAATGAATCAGACTTACATAGATCAGACATAAGAGACTTATGAAGTTTGACTGATAGGGAAGTGCTGCCCGATTTTCCGTAAATAGAGAACCTACTGCTTAAGAATAATCTACCGAGTAGTCTAGACTTTGGTAGACTTGTATAACCTTATAGGTTGAATGTTCTGTGAGTAGCATGTGCTACTTGAAAGGTGGACAAGGCTAGCCGGGTTATAGCCATGGAGCGTTTTGCTAATAGTCGATAATCGTCGTGAGGTATGTGATTCTTCCTATCCTCTTGAGCATGATATTTTAAATGAATATATATATAGTACGGTAGACGTACGTGTGTTAACTGAATAATAATTACGGCAATGTCTTCGGACTTAAGCCTGAATAATAACTACGGCAATGTCTTTTGACTTAAGCCTGAATAATAAGAATCTTGAAGTATTTCAAAAGAGTTAAGAAACCTTTTTGAAAGAAGAGTAACACTTGGTTTTAAAAGTTTTATAAGCTTAAGAGTTATACTAGCTTTATGGGAAGTTAGGTATAACGGCTTAAGAGGGATAAAAAGAATGGTTTATTAATTTTAGAAGTTAAGAGGCTTGATCTTAAAAGATAAGAGACTTGACTTAAATGAATTAATATGAATTTTGTGTGAAACCTCATTCGTGAGTAATGAGTACTTGGTTTTTAAAAGGAATAATGTTTTACTGATTTCGGAAATCAGAATGAGTATCGACAAACCACTGCAGCGTTAATAAAGGAAAATGTATTGAATAATTAAGTATTATTAAAACCAGTAGAAACCTCCATCTGCATAGAAGCTAAGATGAGACAAAATGATATTACATTTCCTAGATCATGGCTGCTTAATAAGATTGTTTATAAACAAGAATAACCTACTCACATATAAGGCATATGTTTCTCAAACTGTTTAAAAGAGAATTATGTTTTAAAGGATTAAAACTATGAACTACGAAACCTTTTCAACATACGAAACTTGAGTGTTTGAAATTAGGCAAACTTGAACGCTTGGAAAAGAATGTGTTACTTGATTTTACTAAAGGAAGTATTTTGATTTACTTCAAGATAGTAACTCTATTTTTATACTACTGTATCAGGTGACTTCTGTGAAAGAAACGGATCTTTTAAAAAAAGATAATGTATGAAGTACTTTGGGGATAGATACCCGATCTAGTTAATCATATAGTAGAAAGTACCTTGTGTGTATAACTTGATTGTGTTGGTTTGTGATAGCCTTGTAATACTTTCTTGTTGATTTGATAAGTAAACATGCTAGATGCTACGTGTGTTAGTATCTTGTGATGTTTTATGTAAAGGGGTTTTCCTCGATCGCGCTTTAAAGTTGTTTAACGATCAGCCGTTATATTGGTATTATACCACCACCTTGACTTGTTTCCGAGGCTGCCGCCTCCGACGCGGGTAGACTTAGGCGATGCAGGACCATGATTCGAGAATACCTCGCGGGTCCGGGGACCTGGCGCGAACTACGAGTTCCAGTGTTAGTGCGGCCTTTATGGTCACGCGGTCTATGCGGCTACGCGGATCGCGAGTCCAGCGGACGCCGGAGTAGCTACCGATGCGGGGTTATACCTCATACGCCTATGAGGTTGGCCTATGCGAGTCATGGGAGTTCGTGGCTAGACGCGCACATTTGATATCGCGGGCGAGTGACCAGCCTTTTTTCATGTGACGGCCTAGACAGATATCATGATACGCTTTATGACCTTGTTAGTATCGCTGGTGTTAGTAGTCGGCTATGCCTTCGCATTTACCTCAGACTATTTTATTAGGACACGTGGACCCGTGTTCATGTATTCCTTGGTGCTTTTATATCATGAATCGCCGGCAGAGGAAGGTATTCCACGGGCATGATTGATGTGGGCGTGAGACCCATAGTTACATTTGAGTGATGACTTTGAGGCGCGAGTCCCCGACTGACACGATCGCTATTTATCAGGAATCGTAGTTTGGTTATCATACATGTCTCCCGCTTATAGACTATTATGATTTCATTTACGATTTTCAGCCACATACTTGGTACATCGACCTCCTTCGGCTGCGTCATGCCGCAGTAGAGGTACACCGATGTTGATCCTCGCCTAGTGGTCACAGCTCAACAGATGGAAGCTCCGCTTTCTCCCGAGGCTTATCGCCGTATAGTCCTCGCCGTTGTAGGTATTTACATTCGTGGTATGACGGCCCCGCCCGCCATTGTTGTCGTATCATTCTTAGAGGTCCAGAGTAATCGCCAGGCGAGTTGTAATAAGGATGTAAATCGTCGTTTTAAATTGATTTATATATGCCGAGAGGCAAGTTTTTCTCGACATCGCTTTACTTCATAATATTTTCATGTCTTGTTTTATGTTCCATTACACGATGTATGGCTACTGGGTGTCCGGCAGGCACCACGCCCGGTTCGGTCGTGACAAAAGTGGTATCGAGCGCTTAATCCTGGAAAGTGTCTACGCACCGTATCCGCAGAGTCTTGATTATCGCGTGTTGCGCACCACACCAATAATCGTGAGGCTATAGGATATTTAGGATTGGTTTCCATTCTTCTCACTCGAGATCGCGCCTGAGCCATGTTGTAAGTCGACCTCTAACGTATTTCTTTCCTTACCGCTATGCCTCCGCAGGCAAACCCGCCCGTGAGGCAAGGCAATCGAGGAGCCGCGAGTAGAGTTCGAGGGTTACGAGGCACAGCCCAATCATCACCGGGTGGTGCTTTAGGGAGTTCTGCGACGCCACTAGCCCCAGCAGAGTTTAGCACTGGCGGCAGCTCATCGCGCCATGATATTTGAACTTCGGGCCCACGGCCAGGACAGAGAATATAGATCGCAAAGAGGCGACCACATTAGCTATGGATTTGGCTACCGTAGAGTATACCGATGTACCGCGAGTCTTGATGAATATCTAAGAGAGGTTGTGCAAGAGTAATTCTTCGCTTAGGCTCGAGCATGGCTCGTACGGGCTTATGCGCAGCAGTCGAGAAACGTAGAGATCGACGTTAACCAAGGGCAGAAGAGGCCGTAATGAGGTCCTTGTAACTTTCGAGGCGAGTCGCCACCAATGGATTAGATTATGCACATCCACCAAAGCAGAGGTCCTCCACGGTTCGGGACGCTCGGTGCCGGATTTGGTCGAGCTCAGATCTTAGTTCCGGCTACACATAGGTTCCAAATGGCCGATTCGCTTTTTCCCAAGATTCACAAGATGGCAGCGCCATCCCGGGAATGTCGCTTTTAGTTGGTACTTGTTGTACCTACTACCGCCGCCGGATATCGAAAGGGTGTCCTAGCAGGAGGACTCACCTTCAGATCGGTGGGTAGTTCGCCCTCTTCCTAATGCGCACTACGACAGTTTGATTTGAACGATTAAGGGGAGTGAAGCAGTAGATACATGTATATCCTTAACCCTCTAGAGATTAGTACGTATGATGAGATGAGTATATCTTAAGTATTATGT
Organism: Przewalskia tangutica; assembly: GCA_029844215.1. NCBI lineage: Eukaryota > Viridiplantae > Streptophyta > Magnoliopsida > Solanales > Solanaceae > Przewalskia > Przewalskia tangutica. The sequence continues at coordinate 76,896,140 of CM056729.1, read as the reverse complement.
TCAGATAACATAAGTATATTGTGATTAGAAATCATGGTTAGTTAACCAGGAAAGATTGGGGGATAAGAAAAAGTGTGAGCCTTAGAGCTTTATACGTAGAGACCTTAGAAGCAAGGCCATCTCGAGTAAAAGATTTATATTTTTACGTTTAACCCTTGTCGGAGTGCATAGTGCATGTGAGCTATGTTTTGGGATAAGTCCCTGAGTAATGTGGAATGAAAGAGGGTAGTTGAGCTAAGAAGACCGCTAGGTTTTCGTAACATGGATTAGTGAGATTGTTTCGGATCGGGGAGCAAGTGTTGTACGCGAGAGTGGGTCGGGTTGAGGCTGCGCGGTCAACCCGCGACTGCTTTATGGCGGGTCGTATGGTGGTTCCGCCTTGTGGTAGGATCACGAGGGTGTTAGGCCCAAGTTTAGTTAACCAGCGTACGAGTTCGTGGATGTGTTCAACCAGTAGTCGGGCCGATGGGGTCAGCCCGTCGTGTCTTTCACCAAGAACGCTACTCGACGCAGGTTACGCGAGACGTTATATCGTAAAGGTTGTAAGGCTGCACGGTGCCTACCTTCACCTTATGACAGAGTGGAGCCCGTGTTACTACTTCTTTTCTCGAAGTTTTACCAGCAGGTTAGAACCCGAGAGTCTCCGATCGTATTCGCCCCCGCCGTTGTTTTGATTTCGCGGTAGTCGCGAGGATTGTTGTCTCTCGCTGGCGAGTGTTTTAACTACCATTTCAAAGGTTTGGTTTTTGCCTTATGAAGCCTTAGAGGCGGAAGTGTAAGTCTTGGCCGATTGGTTCGATGTTGGCAAGGTTCAGATAGTTGGTTCAGCTTGTTCCGGCAGATCGGATAAAGAAGCTTGTCTAGAAGAGGTTATTGGCAGCTCGGATAAATCGTGCGGATAAGCGGCGACGACGCTTAGAGTTTAGGTTGACGGTCGGTCTTCTTGAAGGTACCACCCCGGATAGGGTGTGACGAGTTTTGGGAACTGAAGCAGTAACAGAAATGTGGTAAGTTATGATAAAGAGTTCGAATGTACAAGAAGGGTACGACACGTAAGGGAAGAAGCGAGCATGTATGGCGAGCATAGATGTGATCATTTCTTTTGTAAGGAGAAGGTGCGAAGGAAGTATATTTTAGACCTCGGGTAAGGGCTTTTGTGATATTAGAGGTATTTCTCGGATTTGGATGTAAGTATTTGCGCAGGTGTTTCTGTGGCCAGGTGTTGCAGGTTTGTTCTCATAAGTATAGTAGTGAAGACTATACTGGCGCGCGTTTGTTTTGAGACTTAAAAGGAACATTCGGGACGAATGTTTCTAAGGAGGGGAGAATGTTATTCCCCGTATTTCCAGAGTATGTACGTAAGGACGTACGTAGAAAAGTTTGGGCTTTAAAGTAGACTTGGCCGAATTATTTTTGTGCACAACACCCGGTTAGAGTCGTTTTTCGACGAAACGTTTTACATAACTTGCGAAGGGAAAATTCCGGCTATGTCATTTTTAATTTTTGCGGATTTTTCCGAGAGACGAAACATTTTGGACCAACGAGAGGGCGACACTTGGCACCCTCTCATTGGAGGATGTTTGGGCGGTAAAGGGGCCGAAAGTGTGGTTGGTTTGTCAAGGAGTTGGTAGGATATTTGTGTGGTAGATGGATAAGGTACACATGGATGAATCTTGACCCTACACTTGCCTTGCACTTGGCATGATCTTGGCCATTGGTTGGCCTTTGCTTGACCTATAAATACCCCTCCCCTTTGAAGACTTCTTCATCCACTCCTCACTTCCTTAAGTCTTGAAAACCCTCCCCATTTCGTGAGGCCCTCCCCTTGGCCGAGAGTTAGCGCCCCCCCCCCCCTCCTTGTGGTGTGGCCGAGACCCACCCCCCCTTCCTAGTAGGGCTAAGCCACGGGTACCCCCCCCCCTGCCTAGTTATTCTCATAAAATACATCCCCCCCCCTCTTGGTAGAAATACTCTCCAAAGTATTGTTGCTATACCCAAAATACCTTAGCCTTATACCTTGTAGTATTCCAAAAGTTACCTCTATACGTAGAGTCCGGAAATACTACCTTATGTCCTTTTTGTCTCTAACCGAAACCCTAAGGAAAAATCTCCATAGTTGGTTGGAGTATTAAGAAGAAGTTGCGTAGAACTTAAGGGTTGTTTGGAGCGGGTTGGAGCACCGAGTAGAGCTAGCGTTGCTCAGGATCGACATTTAACTTGGATAATTATGGGCTTATCGAGGTAAATATCTTGTCTCCCTTTTGTAATTAGAGTTTGCATACTATTGAAGTATAAGAATAAGTATAAGATATATACTAGGAAGGTATATAAGAAGGGAAATGAACTGTACTTACATAGGACTGTATTACAGTAGACTTATGAAGTTTGACGGATAGGGAAGTGCTGCCCGATTTTCCGTAAATATAGAACCTACTGCTTAAGAATAATCTACCGAGTAGTCTAGACTTTGATAGACTTGTATAACCTTATAGGTTGAATGTTCTGTGAGTAGCATGTGCTACTTGAAAGGTGGACAAGGCTAGCCTGGTTATAGCCATGTAGCGTTTTGCTAATAGTCGATAATCGTCGCGAGGTATGTGATTCTTCCTATCCTCTTGAGCATGATATTTTAAATGAATATATATATAGTACGGTAGACGTACGTGTGTTAACTGAATAATAATTACGGCAATGTCTTCGGACTTAAGCCTGAATAATAACTACGGCAATGTCTTTTGACTTAAGCCTGAATAATAAGAATCTTGAAGTATTTCAAAAGAGTTAAGAAACCTTTTTGAAAGAAGAGTAACACTTGGTTTTAAAAGTTTTATAAGCTTAAGAGTTATACTAGCTTTATGAGAAGTTAGGTATAACGGCTTAAGAGGGATAAAAAAAATGGTTTATTAATTTTAGAAGTTAAGAGGCTTGATCTTAAAAGATAAGAGACTTGACTTAAATGAATTAATATGAATTTTGTGTGAAACCTCATTCGTGAGTAATGAGTACTTGGTTTTTAAAAGGAATAATGTTTTACTGATTTCGGAAATCAGAATGAGTATCGACAAACCACTGCAGCGTTAATAAAGGAAAATGTATTGAATAATTAAGTATTATTAAAACCAGTAGAAACCTCCATCTGCATAGAAGCTAAGATGAGACAAAATGATATTACATTTCCTAGATCATGGCTGCTTAATAAGATTGTTTATAAACAAGAATAACCTACTCACATATAAGGCATATGTTTCTCAAACTGTTTAAAAGAGAATTATGTTTTAAAGGATTAAAACTATGAACTACGAAACCTTTTCGAACATGAGAAACTTGAGTGTTTGAAATTAGGCAAACTTGAACGTTTGGAAAAGAATGTGTTACTTGATTTTACTAAAGGAAGTATTTTGATTTACTTCAGAAGATAGTAACTCTATTTTTATACTACGGGTATTGTGTGACTTCTGTGAAAGAAACGGATCTTTTAAAAAAAGATAATGTATGAAGTACTTTGGGGATAGATACCCGATCTAGTTAATCATATAGTAGACAGTACCTTGTGTATAACTTGATTGTGTTGGTTTGTGATAGCCTTGTAATACTTTCTTGTTGATTTGATAAGTAAACATGCTAGGATGCTACGTGTGTTAGTATCTTGTGATGTTTTGTGTAAAGGGTTTTCCTCGATTGCGCTTAAAGTTGTCTAACGATCAGCCGTTATGCTGGTATTATACCACTCACCTTGACTTGTTTCCGAGGTTGTGCCCTCCACGCGGGTAGACTCAGCGCGATGCAGGACCATGATTCGAGAATACCTCATGCGGGTCCGTGGACCTATGCGGAACTACGAGAGTTCCGTGTTAGTGCGGCCTTTATGGTCACGCGTCTGTGGCGCCACGCGATCGCGAGTCAGCGGATGCCGGAGTAGCTACCCTCGACGCGGGTTATACCTCACGCGGGCCTATGAGGTTGGCCTACGCGGAGTCGGGAGTTCCGTGGCTAGACGCGCACATTTGATATCGCGGCGAGTGACCAGCTTTGATCATGCGACGGCAGACAGATATCATGATACGCTTTATGACCTTGTTAGTAATGCTGGTGTTAGTAGTCGGCCATGCCTTCGTCTTTCACCCCGCATCGCTTTATTAGGACACAGTGGGACCCGTGTTCATGTGTATTCTCGTGCTTTTATATCATGAATCGCCGTGAGGAAGGTATTCCACGCATGATTGATGTTGTGGGCGTGAGACCCATAGTTACATTTGAGTGATGACTTTGAGGGCGTGAGTCCCTGACTTGACATGACTGCTTATTTATTGTGACCTATAGTTTGGTTATCATACATGTCTCCTGCTTTATAGACTATTATGATTTCATTTACGTGATTTTCGGGCCACATACTTGGTACCGTTGTATCGACCTCCTTCGGGCCGCGCTCATGCCGCAGGTAGAGGTACACCGTTGTTGATCCTCGCTCTTAGGTCACAATTCAGATGGAAGCTCCGTTTCTCGAGGCTTATCAGCCGTATAGTCCTGCCGTTGTAGGTATTTACATTCAGGGGTATGACGGGGCCCTGTCCCGCCATTGTTGTCGTATCATTTTTAGAGGTCTGTAGTACTGTTGTCGGCAGAGTTGTAATAAGGATGTAACTGTTCGGTTTTAAATTGATTTATATATGCCGAGAGGCAAGTTTTTCTCAGATTACTGTTTCTTACTTCATAATATTTTCATGTCTTGTTTTATGATCCGCTGATTACTCTGATGTATGGCTACTTGGGTGTCCGGGTAAGGCACCAGTCACGGGCCCGGGTTCGGGTCGTGACAATTATTTTTTCGTACTTCCAACTCCTTCTAACATATACATAGTCTCAATATAATATGTTCATAAAACTTAAGCATACCACAACTTTATCATGCATACAAATTTTTTAAGGCCAAAGACATACCTGAAATCATATAGGCGGTTCAAGGACCGCTAAAACTGGGAACTCCCACCACGACCTCTGCCATGGCCTGTCGGTGCATGAACATCCTGCCTAGCTAGTGAAGGAGAAGAACCCGCAACTGATCCAGTAGACTGTGTTGTCCCACCAGGACCCCCTCTATAAGGACACTCTTTTAACATATGGCCTAGACGACCACAAGAAAAACAAGCACCCGTACCGGCGCGATATACCCCAGAATGTAACCTACCACACTGGGCGCATTGAGGCGCAGGTGGCCTCGACTGACTGGAACCCCCATCTCCCTGAGGATCTGAAGCTCTAGAGACCTGACCGGCCCCTGCATTCCCGGGGTTGTAAAACCCTCCGCCGGAAAACTGTGGAGGAGCACTCGGTGCTGGCTGCAATGTAGACATAGTCTGCTGCTGAGGCTGTCCGCCTCGAGAATTGCCCTGAGACCCTGTTGTCCTGGCCCTCTTGGGCTGGCCTGAGTCAATCTGATCCTCCCTCTCTCTATCCTCTATCCCCTGCGCATAGGCCTGCATCCTAGCAATGTCCATACCGGGCTGAAGAGCCACCCCCAAGCATGCAGTAATCATGTGACGGTCTAGCCCCATCACATAACGATGAACCCTATCCGCCATGTTAGCTACAATGGTGTGCGCATGCCTGGCCAAGGAGTCAAACTCCAGGCTATACTCCCTGATAGTCCTCCCATTCTGCCTCAAGGTCAAAAATCTATCTACGCGGGCCCTCCTCATCTCAGGAGGCAAAAAGTGATCCATAAATGCCTCTGTGAACTCCTCCCAAATAGCTGGAAGAGCATCATCCCCTCTCGCCAAGACTCCATGACTCAAACCGGTTCAACGCAATATCGCAGAACCCAGAAGAGGCTAGCATAATGCACTGTCTTGAAGCCCTAAGAACTGCATAGTCCGTAGCCGAATGAACTCCTGTGGATCCTCCTCGACCTCGAACCATAAAACTCGGGCGGATGACAACCTGTAAAATCCCGGATCCAAACCGCCACTCTGGGTTAGCTACCGCCTGCCGGCCGCCTACCACTATGTCGGTCAAAAGCCGACCGCTCTCCATAATCTCTAAACTCGCTGGCCGCGAATCGAGGCTCGGCACGGAACCTCCGAGCTACCGCCGCTCTTGGCTCTCATCGCGCGTGGCTGAACTTGCTCGCCTACTACCTCGCATAGTCCGTGCTCGAGCCGAGTAACCTCTCGAGTACCGCTAGCGCCTCGCTGGCGACTTGCCCTTCGGGCCCCTGCCGCCTCCGTGGAGGCATAATCAGCATAAGAAGGGGTCGAGAGGATTCACCTATTAGACACTCATCGCACGATCTCAAAGAGAGAAGAATGGAAACCAATCCTAAATGTCCTGCAGCCTCCGATTATAGATGTGGTGCACAACACACCGATAATCAAGACTCTACTAGACACGGTGCGTAGACACTTTCCGAGGACTAATCGCTCGATACCACTTTTGTCACGACTCCGACCGGGCTCACATCGTGCCCTACCCGGGCACCCTTATAGGTATACATCGGAGATAATCATGAACATACATGAAACTTATAAAATAAACAATGAAATAAAACAAAGTTAGCCGATAGGGCTACCTTCCCGACATAAATATATACAACCAAGCAGCTTGCCTCATTCTTTACAAACCGACCCACAATATGTGACTACAGACCTTCTAAGAGTTTTTAACATAACAATCACGTGGACAGTGGCCCCGCCATACCTCGAATATACATGAATCTACTACCTCGGGAAGACTGTACTAAAAGATAAGCCTCGAGCAAATGGAGCTTTTTCCCAAAATCAACCGAGATCCTAAGAGCAAGGATCACCAACCCGGTACCTAAAACTCGCAGATGAACGCACTCAAGGGGGTCAGACAACAAAAATTTAATATGGAATGTAAATAACGTCAAGAAATGCATCATAACTGTACAAAAGAATGACAGAGACAAGTATAAAAATAAATACCAGACCCTGCCGTGTCATTACCACTTATGAACTAATTTCACCTCATTATCTTTTCCCATTCCCAATAAAGATTATAGCCACATTCTTACGCACATGATTAGGAAAAATCATTAAGTTCATTACTGTATAACTTACTTATCTTTCATAAGTATAATCCGGCCCTTTAAAGAGGGGCGCCTATACTACCCGGCCCAATATGGGACGCGATCAAGGTCACATAGTCTGCCCATACAGGTAAACTGTCCGGCCCATTTCTGGGACGATAATGTCATATAGTCTGCCTGCAGCGTATACCGCCCGCCCATTCTCGGTCGATAATGTCATATAGTCCGCCTGCAAGGTATACCGCCCGCCCATTCTCGGTCGATAATGTCATATAGTCCGCTCAGAAGGTATCGCCCGCCCATTCTCGGTCGAGCGATAATGTCATATAGTTCGCCTGAAGGTATACCGCCCGCCCATTCCTCGGTCGATAATGTCATATAGTCCGCCTGTAGGTATACCGCCGGCCCATTCTCGGTCGATAATGTCATATAGTCCGCCTGAAGGTATATCGCCCGCCCATTCTCGGTCGATAATGTCATATAAAACCCGAATTTAACCCAACGTACTACGACCTCTACTCCTTTAGAAAGACTCTTTTCAAATAAAACTTCCTGATACTAACAACTATAATATTAAGCCCTATCCACCTTTCCAGACAAGTCACAATACCTTTTTAGAATTTCAATTACCGGCTTCTAAATCAAGTGACTTCTTTAATAAAAACCTTAAGCAATTGGTACCTTTAAACAATTTGCCCTTCTTTATTTCAAATCAATTCTTTGTTTACCTTATTAGCGAAAACCATCCTCTTAACCTTCCATAAAGCCGTTATAACCAACTTCCCATAAAGCCGTTATAACCCTTTATGGTTCTAGACAAAACTCATTCCTTTTAAAACCAAGAGACTTATACTTTTTATTAAAACCAAGTATTATATATTTTCACATCAATTCTCTTAACTTTCAAAGTACAATTAGTCTCTTAACCTTTAGAAATCAAGTCATTTATCTTTCCATAAAGCAAATATAACCAACTCCCCATAAAGTCGTTATATTCACTTTATACCTTAGCCACATACAATTTCCTATCCGAGGGACTTATACGTTTAAAACGGAACAAGTATCACATACTTCAAAACTCTTCAAGTCCCTTAACTTTAATAAAACATTAGACATCCTTAATATTCTCAAAGAAGTGAGTAAATCTCCTAACTCACCCGACTTGGCTATTCATAAAACTAGCAAAGGATGTCAAGGTGTTGTACGTCTACCGTACTACACGTGTGCAACTAGTCATGCTCAAAAGATAGGAAAAGTTCTACATAGAGTAAATCACACAACTACCTCTTAACTTCTAAGAGTAGAAGGAAACATGAAATGATACCACAAGTATATTCCATACATAGAATCATGCCAAAGGAAGGAAGAGGTTCACATACCTCGCGACGATTATCGACAAGTAGCAAAATGCTCCAAAGTACTCCAACCTTGATAGCTAATCCATCCTTCAAGTAGGATACGCTATACTAAGTACTTCAACCTATAATGGTCACAATACGTCCATTAACTTCTTACTTCAAACGTAGAATATTCTAAGTGCTAAGTCACTAAATTCTACGAAAATCTGACAAAGACCTCCTTTGTTTTTACTTACTTTGCCACCTTTTTCAAGGCCGAATACAATAACCAAACACGCCACATTTAAGGCCCAATCAAGGCAATCATCAATAGGGGATTACGCACCTACTAGACGTGTAAAATTCCGCCCCACAAACGATATCAAATTAATACAACTTATTAGGCCAATTCGGCTAACTCGAAGTACTACAACATCAATTCTTATCCAATTTCCATTTCAATCCAAGTTATTAGCCTAACATGATATCAAGTCGCAAACGATAATAACTACTATAATCTCCAAGTAATTAACACGCGACGATCCTAATAAATCCACCAAATTGTAATCCAACTTAACATGGCTTACATTACATTTCGGATTTTTCAAGGCTACAATCAATCCATAATCCTTACAAACTTCAACACATATACTTCATGCTAGCAACAAGTAAAGCTAACAACAATATAAATAATTCAGAACACTTTCAAAGAACAAGATTATACCTTAACGAATCTTAATCCAATCTTCAACCAAGTCGCCCTTAGCAACTTAGAGCCTCTTCAAGACACTCAAATCCTCTATTTGAGACCCTTAGAACCACACCAACAACTTTCCTTCAAACTTTCAATCCAAAACCTAGAAAGCCACTAGGTTTTCACTTTATACTAACCCAAAACTATCTTTTCCGAGATTTTTCTATTGAGATATGCCTACAATACACATAGGAACCTTGGTTTAAAGTGTGGGCTTATCGACAAGAAATTTTTTTTTTCTTCTTCGACCCAAACCCGAGAGCAACTAAGCTTGTTCTTCCAATTTTGTAAATTTTTGGCTAAGTATGGAACTTGTCTCACTACTAGTAGTATAATATAGTGCAATGGAGGGTTAAGATCTAAACAAATGGGTGGTTTGGATGAGGTCTTAACAAATATCAAGACTAATGGGGTCATTGACTTGGTCAATGTTGTCGCTCTAAGGCTAGCAAGACTTGTCTTTCCTAACAAGGGTCAAATGACCCTTTGTGCATGATCAATTTCGTCCAAGGCATTCTAAGGGGGTGACACGTGTCGCCTCCCATTCGTCACAATATTCGCTTTTCCGACAATTTCATAATTAGATAAATTTTACAAGTCTCAATTCTCAACACTTGTGAGTTCTACGCACGCTCTAAAACATGTCCCGTAAATACGGGTGTAATAAAGGCCCATATTGCTCTCGGGTTTGCTAAGAAGAAAGGAGAAAATTCTGTGATTTTGTTCCATTAGCCACAAGACTTAAACCCAATGTCCCTAAGAGTGTTGTAAGGATATCTCAATAGAAATATTTCGGAAAAGCGGTGTTTTCGTATTAGTCGCAAGGCGGAAACTTAAGAAGTTCTTCAACTTTGAAGTTGGAACTTGAAGATGGGTTCTTCATAGGCCTCTAAGGAGTGCTTGGAGCGGATTGGAACTTAAGGATAGGAGCTAAGAATTGCTAAGGCGCGACTTTGATTCTTGGAAATTTTAAGGGCTTATAAAGGTTGACACTTCTACGTACGGCGTATTCGGCTTAGCTTGTGGATTTAGCCAAAAAGGTATGTGAACTATCTCCTCTTCTAGCATGATTCCTTAAGAGAAAGAAAGTATTTCCTACTCCTTAAATGATTCATTCCTTGGTTGTATTTGGATTGCCTAAAATAGAATTTGTTCTATGTACTTCCTTGATTGTACTTTGATGTTTAAATTGTAAGTTGTATAATCCATTTTCCTTAGTGAAGTTTGGATTCTTAAAAGTGAAAGTATTTTACTTAAGGTACATAGAGTCTTGAAAAGGAAGTGATTTCCAAATATTTTGGCTAGTGCCTTAGTTCCAAAACCTAAAGGTCATTATAATGACTTTAGGTCAAAGGAGTGATTTACTTATTTGATTTAAAAGAGGAGAAATGACATGATTTAAGAGAAGAAACTTGTTTTCTATATATTAAGAGACTTGAAGAAATTTTGAAAGTTAAGAACTTGTTTTGCAAGTATGTGATAATTGGTTTTTAAAGTATAAGTCTCTTGGTTATAAAAAGGAATGGATATGTCTAAAACCATAAAGGGTTATAACGGCTTTATGGGAAGTTGGTTATAACGGCTTTATGGAAGGTTAAGAAAGTTGTCTATTTTTTATTAATGGGCATAAGTTGCCTAGATTGTGAAAATTTGAAGTTACTTGATTTCAAACTTTGAAATGAGTTTTCCAAAAGTGTAGTAACTTACTTTGAAAAATAGACATGCCTTGATACTACGTGTTAGTATCTTGGGGTTTTACATAAAAGGAGTCTTTTGAAAAGAATGTACGCACGTAGTACTTTGGCTTGTTAAATGAGAATTATTCTATTTGTGCCGATAAGTACTTTGGCTTGTTAAATGAGAATTATTCTATTTGTGCCCTAATAAGTACTTTGGCTTGTTAAATGAGAATTATTCTATTTGTGCCCGATAAGTACTTTGGCTTGTTAAATGAGAATTATTCTATTTGTGCCCCTGATATGTACTTTGGCTTGTTAAATGAGAATTATTCTATTTGTGCCCGGATAAGTACTTTGGCTTGTTAAATGAGAATTATTCTATTTGTGCCCGGATAAGTACTTTGGCTTGTTAAATGAGAATTATTTTATTTGTGCCCTGATAAGTACTTTGACTTGTTAAATGAGAATTATTCTATTTGTGCCCTGATAAGTACTTTGGCTTGTTAAATGAGAATTATTCTATTTGTGCCCTGATAAGTACTTTGGCTTGTTAAATGAGAATTATTCTATTTGTGCCCTGATAAGTACTTTGGCTTGTTAAATGAGAATTATTCTATTTGTGCCCTGATAAGTACTTTGGCTTGTTAAATGGGAATTATTCTATTTGTGCCCTGATAAGTACTTTGGCTTGTTAAATGAGAATTATTCTATTTGTGCCTTGATAAGTACTTTGGCTTGGTTAATTGAGAATTAGCCTATGTGTGCTGGTGATAGCCTTTGAGTGCAAGTATTATGTTTTATTATGTTGCCGCGACTCTCGGTTGGAGGGTCGGCTGTCTGGTTGTAAGTTATTTGGACGTACCGACAGTGATGTGGGATTCCACGGGTATGCTTCCGTTATTTGTAGTACTTGGGTTAAATTCCCGGATTTTTATAAAAGACATGGTAGTTCTTATGTCTTGTTTGATGGCTCACGAGATAGGGTAAGAGTATAAGTGAGGGGTAAACCCCCAAGACGCTGTACCACCTTCTCCAGGGTAAGAGTATAAGTGAGGGGTAAACCCCCAAGACGCTGTACCACCTTCTCCAGGGTAAGAGTATAAGTGAGGGGTAAACCCCCAAGACGCCGTACCACCTGCTTTACGTGTTGTTTGTCGGTCGGTTGAGATAGGGTAAGAGTATAAATGAGGGGCAAGCCCCAAGACGTTATACCACCTTCTCCAGGGTAAGAGTATAAGTGAGGGGTAAACCCCCAAGATGATATACCACCTGCTTTACCACCTTCTCCAGGGTAAGAGTATAAGTGAGGGGTAAATCCCCAAGACGCTATACCACCGGTGGGACTTGGTGTTCATGTATGCCTATTGGTGTTATATTGTATCATGGACTGCCGGCAGTGAGGAAGGATTCCACGGGCATGATTGATATTATGGGCGTGAGACCCATGGTTATGTTTTTAGTAATGACTTTGAGGGCGGGCGTCCCTGACTTGATATGACTTTTTATGTATTGTGTACTGTAATTTGATTATCATACATGTCCCCTGTTTTGTTAGACTGTTATGATTTTGTTACAGTATTTTCAGTTCACATACTTGGTACATTCTTCAGATCGACCTCCTTTCGGCCGCTCATGCCGCAGGTTAGGTACGCTGTTTGGTGATCGGCAGGTGTAGGATCCTGCTCAGAGTTTTTGGATAGCTCCTTCTGTTCGGGAGTTTATCTTTTTGGTATAAGTTCTTTCAGTACAGGCTTTTGTACAGTTATGGGTACGGCGGGGCCTTGTCCCGTCATAATTCAGTTTAACTCTTAGAGGTCTGTATTCATATGTGGGATTGGACTCATGTACGGTGTAGTGTCTTTTGTTTGTGTATATATGGCAGCCTTGTCGGCTTTGCCCTTGCACGTACATTGGTTAAAAGAAAAAAAAAGATGAGGTGTTATTTAATTTCCGCAGTTTACTTGTGTTGTTAAGGTAGAAGGGTGCCCAGGTAGGCACCTACCACATCCCGGGGTTCGGGGCGTGACAATATACTTTTCAAATCGAGTTACTTATTCTCTTTGAATCAAGTAACATATACTTTCGAAATCCAAGTCTCGTGTACTTTAAAAAATAATATTTTTATGAGTTGTGAATAGGTTATACTCGTTTATAACGATCTTGTTAAAGCAGCCATGATCTAGAAAATGTAATTCAATTTTGTCTTAACTTAGTTTCTATGCAGATGGAGAATTCTACTCATTTCAATATAATTGATTGTCGATACATTTTTATTAACGCTGCAGTGGCTTATTCGACACCTATTCTCATTAGTGTAGTAAATTAGCAAGGTCAACTCGACTCCAATACTTCCTAACAACTCTTACCAACATCCCTCATAAGACTTTGGTAAGAACTTAGGAATATTTTAGACATGCTTTTTGCATAAAATCTGTTATACCCCGTATTTCCAGAGTATGTACGTAAGGGCGTACGTATAAAAATTTGAGCCTTAAAGTTAGGCTAGGTTCGAAAATTTGGGCACAAGTGCCGAAAAGAATCGTTTTTCGACGAAACGTTTTACAAGACTTGCGAAGGGAAAATTCCGGCTATGTCATTTATAATTTTTGCGGATTTTTCCGAGACGAACATTTTGGACCAACGGAGGGTGACAAGTGTCACCTCACATCGACGAGGTCAGCGGCTTTGGACGATTGGGGCTTGTGGGTTAGGTAGGATATTTTGTGCAAGTTGGAGTGGTAGATGGATAATGTCCACATGGTTAAATCTTGACCCTACACTTGCATGGCACTTGGCTTGATCTTGGCCATTGGTTGGCCATTGCTTGACCTATAAATACCCCCCTAAGTTGATGAACTTCTTCATCCAAAATATTTTGTAAGTGTTAAATCCTCCCCCCCTCTTTGAGTGAGAGTTCTCGTCCAAGAAGCCTACCCCTCCCCCCCCCCCCCCCTTTTGTGGTATAGAAATACTCTCCAAGTATTGTTATAATGCCCAAATACCTTGGCCCCAAATACCTTGTAGTATTCCAAGGTTACCCCTATACGAAAGCCCAGAAATACTATTATACTTTCCCTCAGTCACAAAATGAAACCCTAAGGAAAACCTTCATAGTCGGTTGAAGTGTTAAGTAGAAGTTGCGTAGAACTTCTAAGGGTTGTTCGAGCGGGTTGAGCGCACGGAGTAGAGCTAACGCTGCTCGTGAGCGACGCTTAACTTGGATAATTTTGGGCTCATCGAGGTAAATACTATCATTCTTCTATTGTAATTGGAAATTACATACCGTAGTAGTATAGAAATGAATATAAGATTCATGTAAGAGAATTGAATCGTAATAAGGATATTACGTAAAAGACTTGAATCAAATCACATCGTAAGTATATTAAAGAAGAAGATTTAATCGCATTTACATAGACCGTATTTACAGAGATCGATAACCTTTATCGTCAATGTTCGCGAGTAGCGTGTACTACTTGGAAGGTGGACAAGGCTAGCGTTATAGCCGTGGAGCGCTTTTGCTTATAGTCGATAATCGTCGCGAGGTATGTGATTCTTCCTATACTCTTGAGCATGAAGTATTTTAAAGGAATATATATATAGTACGGTAGACGTACGTGTGGCAATGTCTTTTGACTTAAGCCTGAATACTAAGAATCTTGAAGTATTTTAAAAGAGTATATATATATAGTACGGTAGACGACGTGTGTTAATCGAATGTAGTGTCACGGCAATGTCTTTTGACTTAAGCCCTAATAATAATGATCTTGAAGTATTTCAAAAGATTTAAGAAACCTTTTTGAAAGAAGAGTAATGCTTGGTTTTAAAAGCTTAAGAGTTATACTAGCTTTACGGGAAGTTAGGTATAACGTCTAAAAGAGCTAAAAATAATGGTTTACTGATTTTAGAAGTTAAGAGACTTGATCTTAAAAGATAAGAGACTTGACTTAATATGGATGTTTGTGTGAAACCTCATTCGTGAGTAATGAGTACTTGGTTTTTAAAAGGGAATAACGCTTATCGATTTCTAAATCGTAACGAGTATCGACAAACCACTGCAGTTAATAAAGGAAAATGTATTGAATAATAAAGTATTATTAAAACCAAGAGAAACCTCCATCCGCATAAGCTAAGATGAGACAAAATGATATTACATTTCCTAGATCATGGCTGCTTAATAAGATTGATTATAAACAAGAATAACCTACACTCATATAAGGCATATGTTTCTCAGATTATTTAAAAGAGAATTATATTCTTAAAATGATTAAGACTATGAACTATGAAACTTTTCTAAATAAAGAGACCTGAGTAATTGAAATTAGGCAAACTGGAACTTTAGGGGAAAGAATGTTGTTGAAAAGGAAAGTGTTTTGGTTTACCTAAAAATGTGAGTCACTCTATTTTTATACTACGGGTATCGGGTGACCTTTACAAAAGGAGTGGATCTCTTTAAAAGGAATTTACGTACGTAGTACTTTAGGATAAAACCCGACTTTGATATAAAATGGAAGTACTTGAGTCAGGTATAACTTGCCTATGCTTGTTGTTGTATAACTTGCCTATGCTTGTTGTTGTGTAACTCGCCTATGCTTGTCGAGATAGCCTTTGTTGTGCAAATGTTGATATCAGGTGACTTCTTGATAAAGAATGGATCTTTTTATGAAAGTCTAGAAGTATGGTAATTTGCTTGTGCTTGCTTGTGATAGCCTGGCTGTGTGATATATTGTTGTTATTGCTACATGGACATGTCTACACCGATGCAGAATTCCGGGGGCATGTGGCCATGCGGCAGGGTTGATTGCCCGATATATGGTTATTATTGTTACATGAGCGTGTCTGCATCGATGCAGAATTCCGGGGGCACGTGGCCATGCGGCAGGGTTAACCACCCAGTATATTGTTGTTGATGTTACATGGACATGTCTGCACCGATGCAGAATTCCGGGGGCATGTGGCCATGCGGCATTGTTTTTATTGTTGCATCACGATACGCTCGCACCGGCGCACTCCGGGCATGTGGCCATGATGCGAACATGATTGATGTTGCGGGCGCGAGACCCATAGTTATATATCGAGTGATGACTTTGGCGCGAGTCCTCGACTTGATCGCTTATGTTGCGCATCGTATTTTGGTTATCATACATGTCTCCTCGCTTTATATAGATCGTTATGATTCAACCGCAGATTTTCGCCACATACTTGGTACAGATCGACTCCTTCGGGCCGTTCATGCCACAGGTAGGAGTACACCGGTAGTTGATCCTCGCTCATAGGATCACCGTTCAGCGTATTGGGAAGCTCCGTCTCTCCGGAGGCTTCTTTGGTATGTGTTCCTTGAGTTGTAGGTTCTTGTACATTCAGGGGTTTGGCGGTGTTATACCCCGTATTTCCAGAGTATGTACGTAAGGGAATACGTACAAAAAGTTTGGCCTTAAAGTTAGGCTTGGACGTTTTTTTTGGGCACAACTCACAAAACGAATAGTTTTCCGACGAAACGTTTCCACGCTTTCGTAGGTAAATTCGCTATGCCATTTCTAATTTTTGCGGATTTTTCCGAGAGACGAAACATTTTGGATCAACGGGAGGGCGACACTTGTCACCTCCAATTGATGGATGTGAGGCATTCTAGGCCGAATGGATGGTCAATTTTGTCAAGTAGTTGGTAGGATATTTTGTGTGCAAGTTGGCTAGGTACACTTGCCCTAATCTTGACCTTACACTTGCCTAGCACTTGCTAAATCTGGCCATTGGTTGGCCATGTCTTGACCTATAAATACCCCTTTAAGATGAAGAGTTCTTCATCCACAAATCTTTCAAGTCTTGAAAATCCTCTCCTTTCCTTGTAGCCTTTTTCGCCCAACACCCCCTTTTTAGTGAGCTTGGCCGAGGCAACCCTCCCCTAGCCTAGTCGAAATCTACCCCTCCCTTGGTAGAAAAGTTGTCTTCTAGTATTGTTATAATGCCAAAAATACCCTAGCCCAAATCCCTTAGTCCTTTGTAGAAGTCACAAGAACTTCTAAGGTTTCGAGCCACCTGAGCGCATAACTTAGAGCTAAACCGTGCTCAGGCGCGACTTTATCTAGGATATTATTGGGCTTACCGAGTTAACTAATCCTAACCCTCTTTTGAATTAGAGAATACATAATGTAGTAGTATAAGAATAAGTATTAAATACTTAGAAGAATATTACTAATAGAATTGAATCAGACTTCACAAAGGATTGTTTTCAAAGAGACTTATATAGCTCACCGGTAGGTCAGGCCGCCCAACTTTCCGTAGAATTGTGGACCCTCTGCTTAGAATGACCTTCGAGTAGTCTAGACTTTGATAGATGTCTGTGACTATTATAGTCGATTCTCTGCGCGACATATTCAACTTGCAGAGGTTTTCGCCGGTATGTATGTGATTCTTCCTAAGCATGATATTTTAACATATATATATAGTACTAGACGCATACGTGTTAATCGAATAATAACTACGCAATGTCTTTTGACTTAAGCTGAATAATAACTACGCAATGTCTTTTGACTTAAGCCCGAATAATAAGAATCTCGATGCATTTCAAAAGAACTATCAATCATGTTTTAACAGAAGATAAATAGTTGGTTTTTAAAACAAAAGCTAAGAGTTATACTAGCTTTATGGAAAGTTAGGTATAACAACTTAAGAAAGATAAAAAGGAACTGTTTACGTGTTTGTTTATAAAAGCCTTGTATTGATTTCTGTTAAGTGTAGTAAGATTGTTTGATAAGTAGACATATTATGATACTATCTGTGTTAGTGTCTTGAAATGCCGTAAGTGGGTCATTCTTCAGGCTTACGTTGCTAACCGATAAGTCCGTTGTATCGTTATTGTATCACCTACCCTCGATCGTTATACCGAGGGCTTCGCCTCGACGCGGGTCTATACGGCCTACGCGTTCGCGAGACTACGCGAGCGCGTATGCTCCGTGATTGATCATTCCGTGTTTAGCCTGACGCGGATTCCTACGCGTCCGTTAAGACTACGCGGTCTTTGAGGCTATGCGTCGCGGAGCCTAGGCGACGCCGGGTTGGCTGCCCCGACGCGGCGAGGAATACCTCACGCGGTTCGCGCGACCTACGCGATCGCGAAGTCCGTGACTAGGCACGCAGAATGATACTACGGGCGATCGCCTTGCTTCGATCATTCGCGCCTAGACTAGACTCGTACGCTTTTCCTATTATGTATTGTTTGTGATATGGCACTATGTGCAATTGAATCGATTATATTTGTGAAAAGGTTTTAAATACTTTGATTTCATTTAAAGTACTTTATAGTTTCACCTACTTGGTACTGCCAGATCGACCTCCTGGGCCGCTCACGCCGCAGGTAAGGCAAGGCAGTGCTAGATCCACATCCTGGATCTCTTGCGTTGGTGTCGTGAGCTCCATCTTCTCCGAGGCTCTACTTTTGGGTACGATCTCCCTGTAGATAGTTTTGCATGCCAGGTATGGCGGGCCCCGTCCCGCCATAGTTGTTTATTTCTGAGGTCAGTAGTCATGCATGTTGTCTGATGAATCGCTAAACCCTGCTTATATATATATGCCGAAAGGCGACGCTTGTGTTATACCGTATTTCCAGTATGCGTAGGACGACGAGAAAAATTTGAACTTGTGATTTAGGTCAGTCAATTCTTTTGTTCACAACACCCGATTAGAGTCGTTTTCGACTAAACATTTTCACACTTTCGTAGGGAATTTCCGCTATGTCATTTTTAATTTTTGGATTTTTCCGAGAGAAAAACATTTTGGACCAACAAGAGGGCGCCACTTGGCACCCTCTCATCGAGCACATTGTGGGCGGTTGGCTTGGACGATTGGTGACTATTTTTGTCAAGTAAGAGGTAGGATATTTTGTGTGTAGTTGGATAAGGTGCACTTGGCAAGATCTTCGCCCTACACTTGCCTTGCACTTGGCAAGATCTCGCCATTGGTCGCCTTCACTGACCTATAAATACCCACCCCTTCAAGACTAATTCATCCACAAAATTGCCTAAGTCTTGAAAGCTTCTTCCTCCCCCCTTAGGGTCGTGTCTTGGCCGAGAACCCCTCTCTCCCCTTGGCCGAGTCCCCAGCTGGGTAGGCCGAGGAGTGACACCCTCCTGGGTGCTAGCCGCGGGTACCCCCCCCTAGCCTAGTTGTTTTCGTATAATACCCCCCCCTCTTGGTAGAAATACTCTCAAAAGTATTGTTATAATGCCCAAATTACCTTAGCCGTATACCTTGTAGTATTCTAAGGTTATACCTATACAAAGCCCAATGCACTATTATACTTCCCGTCACCACAAACCAAACCCTAAGGAAAATCTCCATAGTTAGTCGAGTCATAAGAAGTTGGTTAGAACTTGGGTTGTTTGGAGCGGGTCGAGCACACTGAGTAGAGCTAAACCTTGCTCAGATCGACATTTAAACTCGGATAATTATGGGCTTATCGAGGTAAATATCTTGTCTCTATTGTAATTGGAAATTACATGTTGTTAGACTATATAGTCAAGTATACTATATATAGAATCGAACGTTGTTGTCGCAATGTCTTTTGACTTAAGCCCAATAATAAGAAACCTTTTCGAAGAAGAGTACCGAATCAGATTTACATAGATCGTATTACGCAGACTTGTGTAGCTTTTCTCGCGAGGTAGAATTGTGCACGCCCGTGAGATGATGAACCCCCTGGTTGGCTTGATAGCCGCCCCGATAGAGAGAGATTTACGCTGCATGTGGGAGGTGTCCGAATTTTCTCGTAATGTTCTACGGCGGATCTAAATGTTAATGCGTCTTGTGGCCTTATAGGTTGAAGTGCTACGATGGCGCGATCTATCGCAAGGAGTAGCCGACTTGAAGTATTTGAGCGCTTGCTATTAGTCGATACTCGCCGCGAGGTATGTGAACCTCTTCCTATCTCTTCTAGCATGATACGTGTGAACTATGTAGTACGGTAGATACATGTGCTAAATGTATTTGATTATTTAAAACATAAAGTGTTATAACGACTTTACGGGAAGTGGTTATAATTTTTATGTTGGTAAGAAAATACTTGTGGTTTTTTAAGGTAATCGTTTGAACTATAATCGCTTGTTATGTGATAATAAAGAACTTGAAGTATTTCAAAAGATTTCTGAATCATTTTGAAAGAAGAAGTAATACTTGGTTTTTGAAAACTTAAGAGTTATACTAGCTTTATGGAAGTTAGGTATAACGGCTTAAGAATGCTTTACTGATTTCGGAAATCAGAATGTGTATCGACAAACCACTGCAGCGTTGATAAAAGGAAATGTTTTGACTAATTAAGTATTAATAAAACCAGAGAAACCTCCATCCGCATGAAGCTAAGATGAGACAAAATGATATTTCCTAGATCATGGTCAGAATAAGATTTTTATAAACAAGAATATCCTACTCACATATAAGGTTTATGTTTCTGATGGTTTAAAAGAGAATGATAGTCTTAAGTGATTAATACTATGAACTACTAAACCTTTCTAAAATGAGAAACTTGAACATTGGAAATTAGGCAAACTTGATCATTGGAAAAGAATGTTGCTACTTGATTTTACAAAGAGAAGTAATTGATTTACTTTAAAAGGATAGTCACTCTATTTTTATACTACGTATTGTGTGACATTGTGAAAGTAACGATCTTTTAAAGAGTTAATGTATGAAGTACCGCGTGTGTATAACTTGATTGGGTTGGTTTGTGATAGCCCGTAATACTTTCTTGTTGATTGATAAGTAAACATGCTAGGATGCTACGTGTGTTAGTATCTTGTGATGTTGTGTAGCGGGTTTTCCTTTGTTGTGCTTATGTTGCTTAACGATAAGTCGCTGTGTTAGTATTTTACATCACTCATCTCTTGAGATGATTCCGGTTAAGCCGCCTCCGACGCGGGTAGACTCAAAGCGGTCGACGGACCTATGATTCGAGAATACCTCACGCAGTCCTGCGGGCCTGCGCGAGCTACGAGTTCCGGTGTTAGCGTCCTTTACGGGCACGCGTCCACGGGCCATGCGATCGCGGTCCGTGACGACGCCGGAGTAGCTACCGACGCGGGAATACCACGCGGTCGATGAGATTGGCCTACGCGAGTCGCGAAAGTTCTGTGGCTAGACGCGACATTAGATATCGCGGGCAAGTGGCCGCTTTGATCACGTGACGGCCTGCAGATCTTATGATACGCTTCATGACCTTGTTGGTACTGTGGTGTTAGTAGCTCGGCTATGCCTTCGCATTTACCCTCAGACGTTATTATGGCACAGTGGGACCCGTGTTCATGCGTGTTCCTTGGTGCTTTTATATCATAAATCACGGCTGAGGAAGGTATTCCACGCATGATTGATGTTGGGCGTGAGACCCATTGTTATATTTGAGTGATGACTTGAGGCGCGAGTCCTCGACTTGATATGATCGCTTGTTTATCAGGAATCGTAGTTTTGTTATCATACATGTCTCCTGCTTTATATAGACTACTATGATTTCATTTACGATTTTCGGGCCACATACTGCACTGTTAGATCGACTCCTTCGGGCCGCTCACGCCGCAGTAAAGGTACACCAGCCGTTGATCCTCGCCTTGTGGTCACAGCTTGCTGGGAAAGCTCCGCTTTCTCGTGAGGCTTATCTTCGTATAGTCCCTGTCGTTGTAGGTATTTACATTCGTGGTATGGCGGGCCCCGCCCCGCCATCGTTGTCGATCTTTTCTTAGGTCCAGAGTACCGCAGGCGTGGTTTGTAAGAAGGATTAAACTGCTCATTTTGTAAGAGTTGTTATTTATATATGCCAAAGGCAAGTTTTCCTCAGACATCGTTTTGTACTTCATTTGTTTCATGTATGTGTTTTATGTTCCACTGATTACTGATGTTGTATCACTAGGGTGCCCGGTAAGGCACCGCCACGCCTGTGTTCGTCGTGATACTTGTTCACATAAACCGTGTCTTATTTTATAAACTGTTTACGTCTTGTTTCATATTCCACGATTACTGATGTATGACTACTTGGGTGCCCTGAGGCACCAACACGCCCTGAACGGGTCGTGACAAAAGTGGTATCGAGCGCTTAATCCTCTGAAAGTGTCTCTGCATCGTATCTAGTAGAGTCTTGATTATCGCGTGTGGCACCACACCAATAATCGTGAGGCTATAAGATATTTAGGATTGGTTTCCATTCTTCTCATTCCGAGATCGTGCTTTAGAGTCGGTTATAGGTCGACCTCTAACGTATTCCTTTCCCCGTAAATGCTTATGCCTCCACGTAAGGCAACCCGCCCGTGGCGGCAAGGCAGGTGGGAGCCGCTAGCGAGACACCCAGAGTCACGAGGGCTCAGCCCGCCTATACCCGAGACGGCGAGTTCCATGACGCCGCCGCCCCAAAGAGAGACCGCAAGACTGCACTCCAGCCCCACACCGAGCAGAGGAGACGGGGTACGCAGAGATGGCCCGCTTATTTGCTCCGGATTGTGGCCGACACGAGGACAGCCGACGCAGCAGCCTGGGGCCCAAAGAAGACTGTGAAGGCACCCGAGGCGCATACTGAGGCTACGGATTTCTTAGTCAGAGCCCGCCGTAGTTTTACTGTCGAGGCCGAGGATGATCCGCAGGAGTTCATCCGTCACCGCAGAGGATCACGCGGTGATCAAGGCTTCGAGACCGAGTCCGTGATATTCGGTTAGCATCGGCCGCGTGATACCGCAGCCGATTGGTTTGATTCACGAGCTTTCCCGGGAGAGCATGCACTCCAGCAGATGGGATGAGTTTTCGTGAGGCTTTTCTCACACACTTTGCCTCCGCAGATGGCGAGGGCACGAGCCGATAGATTCTTGTTGCTAAGACAGTGAGGACGCATGCAGTGGAGTACAATGTCGAAGTTTGATTCTTTCGCTCGATATGTCCTCGCGACCGTAGCAGAGCATGAGGACCGTGCATCGCTATGTCATCGACTAGATGATTACATGGCCGAAGTCTTGCGTGTGTCCTTCACCAAGCATAGACATTACCCGTATGCAGCTCATGCACTAGGATGCGGCGAGCGTAGACCGCCGGCAGAGCGATATCGCAGCAGGAAGGCCAAGACGGCCGGTTCTTTTCGTGGTTCTCGTGGTGGGCGGCATCGCCAGGTCCGCATTTGCACCACACCGCGCAGAGCGCCCTACATCATCTTCTGACACCGAGCGGGGCAAGTGTCGTGGCCCCGTGACTTTGATTTCCGTAGCGAGGCGCTAACCGCTCGAGGTCCGCCAAGTGCCCGCTGGTAGATACCATTCTCGAGTCAGACCGAGCTTGCTATACGTGTGGCCGCAGGTCATTTCGCGAGTTTGTCCGACCGGGCGCGCTGGTGGTAGGCCCACCATGTGGTTCTGCCGCTTCTTCATCCTCGACAGCTACTCGCCGAGGCAAGGTACTCATGGACCAGCCGGGTCGCGGCAGAGGTCGTAGCGCGGTCCGCTTCTAGCGGTCCTCGTAACCGCATTTATGCTTTGTCCACCGACAGATCGTGAGGCCTCACCGATGTCGCCAGGTACCTTATCGCTCGGGTTTGATGTGTATGCTTTGATAGATCCGGTTCTACTATGTCCTATATATCTCCCTTGTTGCTAGTAGGATAGGGATGAGCCCGAGTCCATAGACCTTTCGAGGTAGCTACGCCATGGGTGATTCAGTGGTAGCTCGGCGTATATAGAGCTTGTCCCGTGACCATTTACGTCGGACCCTAGCCGACTTGATAGAGTGGAGATGATCGCTTCGACGTGATCACGGGACGGATTGGCTAGCTTCGCTACGCCAATGTAGACCGCAGAGAGGGTAGTACGTTCCGCTTTCCGAGGGCCTGTTGAGTGGGAGGAGCACTCAGACGCCGGCGGTAGGTTTATTTCCTACCTCAAGGCTAGGAAGATGGTGCGCAGGCGGTATATCTACCATCTCGCTCGTGTTTGATATCAAGCCGCGTACCAGATTTTCCATCGGGCCCAGTGGTCGAGAGTTCCCAGACGTGTTTCCGCACGACCTCCCGTATCCTCCCGGAGGAGATCGAGTTTTGTATAGACGCAGCCGCTGCACACTCGCTATTTCCATTCCGCCATACGTAATGGCACCGCCGAAGTTGAGAGAGTCAAGGACCACCGAGATTTGCCGAAAAGGACTTCATCAGCCTAATGTTTCTCCCCTCGGGAGCGCCAGATTGTTCGCAAGAAGAAGGACGGACGACGCCGCATGTGTGTTGATTACAGCAACGAACAAGGTGACCATTAAGAATGTATACCCCTTCCTGTGATTGATGATTTGTTCGACCAGGGCCAGGGCGCGAGATGTTTCTCCAAGATTGATCCGCTCGCTATCATCAAAAGTAGTCGAGAGGTGGATGTCCCTAGGATCGCATTCGACCCAGACGGCATTATGAGTTCGTGGTCATGTCTTTGGTTGACCAATGCTCCGCCAGATTCATGGATTTGATGAACCGAGTGTTCAAACCATTTTTGGACACGCTTGTGATAGTGTTCATTGATGATATCTTGGTTTATTCTCGCCAGAGCGAGCATGCGAGCATTTGGCGATCAGGCCGACGCTTCTCCGAGACCAGCTTGTACGCCAAGTTTTCCAAATGTGAGTTTTGCTGACTTCGTGGCTTTTCCGGGGCATATTGTCGGGCTGATGGCATTCGAGTGGATACGCCAAGATCGAGGCAATGTAACTTGGCCTAGACCTACTACTCCGGCTGAGGTTCGCAGCTCGGGCCTCGCAGATATTATCGCGTTCGTAGAAGTTTGCTTCTATCTTCGCACCATTGACTAGGTCGACTCGTAAGGCGCCAAGTTTCAGTGGACTGATGCTTGAGCGGTGGTTTCCAGCTTTGAAAGAGAGATCGACGATCGCCCCGCTTCTTACTCTTCCGCAGGTCCAGATTTATGTTGTGTATTGTGACGCGCCGCATCGGGTTGGGATGTGTGTTGATGCAGCAGGCAAGGTTATAGCGCATGCATCCCGACACCAAGAAACACGCAGGAACTACCCCACCCATGATTTGAGTCATACCGTGATTCACGCTTTGAAGATCCGGAGGCACTATTTGTATGGGTTCACGTGGATATTTATACGCACCACAAGAGCCTCCAAGATATCTTCACCGCAGGAGCCGAACTTACGGCAGACGGTGGTTAGAGTTGCTTAAGGATTACGATGTTGATATCTGCACCACCCGGAAGGCCAATGTCAGGCGTATGCTCTAGTCGTAGTCGATGGGAAGCCTATCGATGTGCAGCTAGAGAGAGAGGACATGGTTCGTGATTTGCATAAGTTAGCGAGCCTTGGTGTCCGCTTGATTGATTCCGATAGCGTGGGTTCGAGTTCGCGAGGTTGCCGAGTCTTCCATCGCCGCGAGGCAAGAGGCAACAGCTCGAGGATCCGCTTTGACACGTTATCGCGATACATCTCTTCGCGAGGCGCAAGGGTCCTGAGGTAGCACCACGGGGTGCTAAGGTTTGAGGGCGTTGTGTGTTCCGGATGTTTCGTGACTTCGCAGCAGGGTTCTCGGGAAGCACACAAGACGTTACTCTATCCATCCGTGGTCGACCAAGATGTACCACGACCTTAGATCCGTATTGGTGGGATGGCTTCA
The DNA here is from genome assembly GCA_029844215.1 of Przewalskia tangutica. NCBI lineage: Eukaryota > Viridiplantae > Streptophyta > Magnoliopsida > Solanales > Solanaceae > Przewalskia > Przewalskia tangutica. The sequence continues at coordinate 76,870,702 of CM056729.1, read as the reverse complement.
AGAGGACGCTGCAGAGTTCGTAGCTCGCCCGTGTTGTCGCAGTAAAGCAGAGCACCGTGAGGCCCGGTGGTTTGTTACGCACGATAGAGATCCCGACCGGAAGTGGAGGTGATCAACATGGACTTCATCACGCGATTACCTCGCACTCGTAGGAGACATGATTCTATACGGGTTATCGCTGACAGTCGACGAAATCAACCCACTTTCTTCCCGCCAGACGACTTTTTCTACCGAGGATTATGCCGATTTACATCCGAGAGATCGCCGATCGCATGGAGTCCCTACTTCGATCATATCGCATGCAGGAGCCCGCTTACGGCTAACTTCCTGAGGTCCTTCCGCAGGGGTTTAGGGACGCAGTGAGCCTCGAGTAATCGCATTTCATCCACGCATGCACGGACAGCAGAGCGCACTATCCGCACTTCGAGGATATGTCGCGAGCCTGTTATTGACTTCAGTGGTAGTTGGGAGGATCATTTGCCTCTAGTTGAGTTCGCGTACAATAATAGCTACCACCCAAAGATTCAGATGGCGCCTTATGAGACCTTGTATGAGAAAGTGCGATCGCCTATAGTTGGTTCGACGTGGCGAGGCACTGGTAGGACCAGATTTGGTGCAAAGATGCAGGATAAGGTAAGCTTATCCGAGAGCGCTATCGACACCGTAGTCGATGTAGCGACGCAGATCATCGCCGCGTGATCTTGAGTTCGAGGATCATGATTGGGTTTTCCTAGGTGTCACCCATGGCGGTGTGATGAGATTCGGAAGAGGAAACTCACCAAGGTACATCGGGCCGCTTCGCATTGTCCGCAGGTAGGCGGTTGCCTATGAGTTGATCTCGCCGTCCGATCCGAGGCAAAGCATCCGTTTTTCACGATCTATGCCGAGGAGATGTATCGGATCCATCTAGTGGTACACCCGATTGACGATGTCCGTGTGACCGGCGGGTTATCGCTGAGAGATTCCCATAGCGATAGTCGATCGCCGTTAGGCGCATGACGGCGGACGTGGCTTCCACAAAGTCTTGTGGGCGAACGAGCTCGTGAGGAGATGACGGGGAAGCCGGCGAGGACATGAGGCGTATATCCTCACCTATTCCCACACCTCCGTGCAATTCACTTTCCTACTTGTAAATTTTCGTTATCGCTTTTGCCTAAGTGTTGTTTTCAGGCCGTGCGTGGCTTTTGCAAACCGCTTAAGTTATGAAGAACCTTATCGTTATCCTGCTTGGGAAGGAACATTCGGACGAATGTTTCGGGCGAGGAGAATGTTATACCTCGTATTTGCAGTATGTACGTAAGGGAATACGCATAAAAGTTTGGCCTTAAAGTTAGGCTTGACGCTTTTTTGGGCACAACTCACAAAACGAATAGTTTTCCGACGAAACGCTTTCACACTTTCGTAGGGTAAATTCCGCTATGCCATTTCTAATTTTTGCGGATTTTTCCGAGAGACGAAACATTTTGGGACAACGGAGGGCGACACTTGTCACCCTCCAATTGATGGACGCGAGGCGTTTAGGGCCGAATGGATGGTCAATTTTGTCAAGTAGTTGGTAGGATATTTTGTGTGCAAGTCACAGTACACTTGCCCTAATCTTGACCTTACACTTGCCTAGCACTTACTAAATCTTGGCCATTGGTTGGCCATGTCTTGACCTATAAATACCCCCTTTAAGATTAAGAGTTCTTCATCCACAAATATTTCCAAGTCTTGAATGTCCTCTCCTTTCCCTTGTAGCCTTTTTCGTCCAACACCCCCTTTTAGTGAGCTCGCCGAGGCAACCCCTCCCCCTAGCCTAGTCGAAATCTACCCCCCCTCCCTTGGTAGAAAAGTTGTCTTCTAGTATTGTTATAATGCCAAAAATACCCTAGCCCAAATCCCTTAGTCCTTTGTAGAAGTGTGAAGAACTTCTAAGGTTTCTCGAGCTACCTGAGCGCATAACTTAGAGCTAAACCTTGCTCAGCGCGACTTTATCTAGGATATTATCGGGCTTACCGAGGTAACTAATCCTAACCTCTTTTGAATTAGAGAATACATACCGTAGTAGTATAAGAATAAGTATTAAATACTTAGAAGAATATTACTAATAGAATTGAATCAGACTCACAAAGGATCAAGCTTTCAAAGAGACTTATATAGCTCACCGTAGGGTTGGCTGCCCAACTTTCCGTAGAATTGTGGACCCTCTGCTTAGAATGACCTTCTGAGTAGTCTAGACTTTGATAGATGTCTGTGACTATTATAGGCTGATTCTCTCACGCGACATATTCAACTCGGGCAGAGGTTTTCACGGTATGTATGTGATTCTTCCTAAGCATGATATTTTAACATATATATATAGTACGGTAGACGCATACGTGTTAATCGAATAATAACTACGCAATGTCTTTTGACTTAAGCCCAATAATAACTACGCAATGTCTTTTGACTTAAGCCCGAATAATAAGAACTCGACGCATTTCAAAAGAACTATCAATCATGTTTTAACAGAAGATAAATAGTTGGTTTTAAAACAAAGCTTAAGAGTTATACTAGCTTTATGGAAAGTTAGGTATAACAACTTAAGAAAGATAAAAAGGAACGCTTACGTGTTTGTTTATAAAAGCCTTGTATTGATTTCTCCGAAGTAAGATTGTTTGATAAGTAGACATATTATGATACTATCCGTGTTAGTGTCTTGAAATCCCGTAAAGGGTCATTCTTGTTGGCTTACGCTGCTAACCGATAAGTCCGTTGTATCGTTATTGTATCACCTACCCTCGATCGTTATATCGGTGGCTTGCTCGACGCGGTCTATACGCCTATGCGGTTCGCGAGACTACGCGAGCAGCCGTATGCTCCGTGATTGATCATTCCGGTGTTTAGCCTGACGCGGATTCCCTATGCGGTCCGTTAAGACTACGCGTCTTTCGAGGCTACGCGGCCGCGGAGCCTAGGCGGACGCCGGGTTGGCTGCCCGATGCGAGGAATACCTCACGCGTCGCGCGACCTATGCGATCGCGAAGTCCAGACTAGGCACGCAGAATGATACTATGGGCGATTAGCCTTTCTTCGATCATTCGCGGCCTAGACTAGACCTGTTACAGTTTTCCTATTACTGTTATTGTTTGTGATATGGCACTATGTGCAATTGAACTGATTATATTTGTGAAAAGGTTTTAAATACTTTGATTTCATTTAAAGTACTTTATAGTTTCACCTACTTGGTACCAGATCGACTCCTTCGGGCCGCTCATGCCGCAGGCGGGCAGCAGTGCTAGATCCACATCCTGTGATCTCTTGCGCGTGTCGTGAGCTCCATCTTCTCCGCAGGCTCTACGTTTGGGTATGATCTCCGTGTTGGAGTTAGTTGAGTACAGTCAGGGTATGGCTGGGCCCTGTCCCGCCAGAGTTGTTATTGCCTTAGAGGTCTCTAGTCATGTTGTACAAAGGTTTGATGTAATCGCTAAACCTCGCTTATATATATATGCCGAAGGCGACGCTTGTTCACATAAACTGTCTTATTTTATAAACTGCTTTATGTCTTGTTTTATATTCCGCTGACACTCGATGTATGACTACTGGTGCCCCTGCAAGGCACCGCCACGCCTCGAATGGGTCGTGGACAAAGTGGCCCCGCCCGCCATAGTTGTTGTAAATCTTAGAGGTCTCAGAGTAATCGCAGGCAGTGGTTGTAAAAAGGATTAAATCGTCGTTCTTTATGTATTTATATACGTAAGGCAACCGCTTTGCTGGGCTGCTTAATTATAATATCTCGCTTCATGTCTTGTTTTTTTGTTCCGCTGATTTTCTCTGATGTATGACTACTTGGGTGCCCGGGTAAGGCACCAGTCACGGGCCCGGGTTCGGGTCGTGACAAAATCAATAACATGAATACTTCCTAATGACAAGGTAAGTACTTCAAGAAAACAAGTCACGTATACTCCAAAACAAGGCAAGTATACTTCAAGGATAGTCATGTCGATAGAAGGAAGAAGTTCACATACCTCGTGATTTACTAACCCATACGACAAGTAGCAATACGCTCCAAAGTACTTCAACTTTATTGGCTATTCCACCCTCCAAGTAGAATATGCTACACGTAGTACTTCAACCTATAATGACGATAACACTTCTATCAATTTCAAGCTTACTATTGTAAAACTTATACCAAACAATTTTCCCTCTAATTCTACAGAAAATCGGGCAGCACTTCATTTGTTTCTACGTACTTTTCCACCTTTTCCAAGGCCCGTATTCATCAACCAACAAGCCACATTTAAGGAGCAACCAACAGTTAGCTAAAAGAGATTACACGCCTAATCGACGTAACATTCTGCCTCTACGCTTATACAAAATACCCACAAATCAGCCCATAAAAACAGTCCGTAATCCAACAATAACGAGGGTAAAATGTGAGGCGTTTCAACACCTTTCCACACCCCTATTTCCTTGGACTTTCATTAGAAATGTTATACCCCGTATTTCCAGAGTATGTACGTGTGGGCGTACGTAGAAAAGTTTGAGCCTTAAAGTTAGGCAAGGTCGAAATTTTGTGCACAACCCCCGTAAAGAATCGTTTTTCGACGAAACGTTTTACAGAACTTGCAAAGGGAAAATTCCGGCTATGTCATTTATAATTTTTGCAGATTTTTCTGAGAGATGAAATATTTTGGACCAACGAGAGGGCGACACTTGTCACCCTCAAGTGGACGGTTTGCCTTGGCCGATTGGTGCCCATTTCGTGGCATGTTTTGTGCCATGTTTTGTGGCCTAAGTCATGGGTCAATGTTTGTGAGGGATTTGGGGAGTAGGATAGGGTGCACTTGTGCCAATCTTGGCCATCCACTTGCCCCCCCACTTGGCTTGATCTTGGCCTTGGTTGTCCTATAAATACCCCTAACTCAAGACTTCTTCATCCCAAAATTGTTCTAACTCTTGAAATCCTCCCTCCTCTCAAGAGCTCTCATCCAAAGAGTCTTCCTCCCCTCATGAGCCCTCGCCGAGAGCCTCCTCCCCTCGAGAAAGGCTTGGCCGAGAGGTACCCCCTACCTTGAGTTGTTCTCGTGAAATACCCCTTGGTAGAAAGTATTCTCCAAGTATTGTTACTATACCAAAATACCCTAGTCAGATACCTTGTAGTATTCCAAAAGTTACCTCTATACGTAGAGCCCTAAATACTACCTTTTGTCCTTTTAGTCTCAAACCAAAACCCTAAGGAAATCTTCATAGCGAGTCAAGTATTAAGAAGTTGCGTAGAACTTCTAAGCGGTTGATTAGTGCGGTTGAGCGCCAGAGTCGAGCTAAACGCTGCTCAGATCGACATTTAAACTTGGATAATTTTGGGCTTATCGAGGTATATACGCTTGACCTTCTTTTGTAATAAGTTAACATACCGTGAAGTATAAGAATTATATAAGTTATATACCGTGAAGGTATATAAGAAGAGAATTGAACAGCATTTACATAGATCGCATTTACAGAGACTTGTGAAGATTGGCGGGTGGAAGTGTCGCCAATTTTCCGTAGAATCTTGTATCTAGATTTATTCTACCGAGTAGTCTAGACATCGATAGACTTGTATAACCATGATAGGTTGAGCATCGCGAGTAGCGAATTCTACTCGGCGGTGGAAAAGGCTAACCGACTACAAGATTGGAGCTTTTTGCTAATAGTCGATAATCGTCGCGAGGTATGTGATTCTTCCTATACTCTTGAGCATGATATTTTAAAGATATATATAGTACGGTAGACGTACGTGTGTTAACTGAATGTAGTGTTACGGCAATGTCTTTTGACTTAAGCCTGAATAATAAGAATCTTGAAGTGTTTCAAAAGATTAAGAACCGTTTTTGAAAGAAGAGTAATACTTGGTTTTGAAAGCTTAAAAGTTATACTAGCTTTATGGGAAGTTAGGTATAACGACTTAAGAAGATAAAAGAATGGTTATTGATTTTAGAAGTTAAGAGACTTAATCTTAAAAGATAAGAGACTTGACTTAATTGAATTGATGTGAAAGTTGTTAAGAAGTATGAAACCTCATTCGTGAGTAATGAGTACTTGGTTTTTAAATAATAATGTTTTACTGATTTCGGAAATGAGAATAAGTAAGGGTCTTGATTTCTAAAAGAGACTTGAGGAAATTAAAGAGTTTTTGGTTTAAAAGAAAGGCAGTGATTTGTCTTAAAAATTGGTTTAAAACATAAAGTGTTATAACAGCTTTATGGGAAGTTAGTTATAACGACTTTATGAAAACAAAAGAATGGTTTTATCATTGGTTTTAAAGTGATAACTTGACTTTAAAAAGGAGAAGTGTTTTGGTCTAAAAAGAAGGCATGGTATTGTCTTAATTTGGTTTTAAAAAGGAAAGTATGGAAGTTATTTTGGTTTACTTAAAAGATGTTAGTCACTCTATACTGCGGGTATCGGGTGACCTTTGTAAAAGAAATGGATCCTTTAAAAAGAGTTTAACATACGTAGTACTTTGGGGTTAAAACCTGGACTTTGGCATAAAATGAAAGTACCTTGAGTTGTGTGTAACTTGCCTATGTTTGCGTGTGATAGCCTTGTTGTGCAAGTGTTGTATTCTTATGTTACCGCTCTCGAATTCGAGGGCCTGGCCGTGTTATTCTTGATCATTTTGGACATACCGACATCGACGGGTGGCCCACGTATGCTTCCACTACGATAGTCCACGGGCATACCGACTCGATGGACGGTCCACGTACGCGCCATGATGAGGGTTCATTTCGTTGATAGTGTTATTCCATGGACTAGCTCTCCATGAGGTTTTACCGATCGCCTTGGTATCCGTGGTCGCCAGACTTGCCCCGCCTCGTGGCTGATTTGGCCTCGTACCGGTAGTTAGCCCTCGTGACTTGCCCCGCTGCTCAACAGAAGGACGGTCTCGTGATACGGCCTGCACCGTAGTTAGCCCTCAGATTTGCCCCTGGCCACCACGTGACACGCCTTGGTATCCGTAGCCTGGCCAGATTGCCCCGTGACGCCTTCGTGGTTCGTTGTATAGTATTGTTAGTACAACTTGGTGTTCATATGTACTCCGCGGGTGTTATTATATCATAGGCTGCCACGGCAGCGAAGGTATTCCACGCATGATTGATGTCATGAGCGTGAGACCCATAGTTATATTTGAGTGATGACTCGAGGCGCGAGTCCCCGACTTACATGATCGCTATTTATCGTGAATCGTAGTTTGGTTATCATACATGTCTCCCGCTTTATATAGATCGCTATGATTTCATTTACAATATTTTCGCCATATACTTGGTACTGTAGATCGACCTTCGGGCCGCGCTCATGCCGCAGTAGAGGTACACCGTTGTTGATCCTCGCCTAGATCACAAGCCATTGGGAAGCTCCGCTTCTCCGAGGCTTATCTTTGGTATGTTACCCGAGTTGTAGGTTCTGTACATCTGTGGTATGGCGGGCCCCGTCCCGCCATGTTGTATAAAAACTCTAGAGGTCCTGTAGTAATCGCACAAGTGTGGTTTGTAAAAAGGATTAAACTGCTCGTTTGAAAGATTTGTATACATATATTTTATTGGAAGGTAACCGCTTGGTTGGCCTGCTTTATGATCTTATCTCTTGTTTCATGTTTAAGTTTTATTTCACGATTTTCTCTCGATGTATGACTACTGGGTGCCCTGTAGGCACCACCACGCCCCGTAATGGTCGTGACAAGAAACTACTACACTTAAACATGCATATAAACCACTAAATTTACAGCATTTAATACCTCAAAACAGTCCACTAAACGACACAACAACGCCTAACGCTTTGGGCGCTACCACAACAACTACAACCCGATAACTCGCCTTTAATCCATTTTATTCCAATTCGAGTTTCAAAACTTCTACATAAGTTATAACAACTTATTAACAACAATATTAATCCATTATAACATGCAATAGGTGAAGATAACAACGACAATAACCAACTAATTCCATTTGCACCAAATCTGTCCCAAATCGGTTTTAGCCCCAAAATGGCTCAAACGCTTTTTATTCTTCATTCTTTTTAACACAAGTTCATCCATACATAATAGCAATAAGTAATATCCAATTACTTTAAAAGAAGAAGGACTTTTACCTCATTTTTTTGCCCAAAACAGTCCGGTCTTTATTGGTCCGCAGTTTTCATTTCGCTCCACTTCTTCAAGTTCCAATCACATATATGTACCCATACAACCTTAGGAGAAACTTCTCTTTGAATCTCACTTCCAAAAAGTCGACGGAAACCCTAGGGTTTTGGCATAAACTTTCGGCCAAGACAAATAAAAACGTGTAGAATATTAATCTAGGCTTTGCACTTGGTTTAAGGGCTTAATCTTGGAGAAATAAATTGATCAACAATGGTTGTTCTTAGCCAAGGGGTCTCGAAATTATGGAGCTAAAGGGGAGAAGATGAGAGCTTATTTTTTGGTCTAAGTGTATAATGAATCCAAGTCTTCAAGACTTGGATATATATCAACCTATAATGCCAAGTGGAGTGGGCCCCACATGCCCACTTGGCCTAAAAATATCTTAGAGACTTGTCATCTTGCAATACCAAGTGGAGGGGTGACACGTGTCGCCCTCCGATTGGTCCAAAATACTATAATTTTTCGAAGGTCTCCGCGAAATTGTGAAATTTTCGGCGGACCCCATATTATTAGTCCCGCGTCTTGACCATAGTATTCTACGCTCGTATCTCAAATTTGGAACAAAACCGACCCCTCGTGAAGAAATTATGGCGTCACGCTCACAGGACTAAATTTGCTCTAAACCGAAATGTAACTACACTTTCTTTCCAACATTCCAATTTTATTACCTTACGACGTTCATCTCATTCTCTTGGAAATACGGTGTAAATGTAAGAGGAGTTAAAGTTGCTAAGGATCGACTTTTAATCTTGAAATATTTTGGGCTTATTGAGGTAAAGATCTTTGTCTTCCAAATGTAATTGAAGAGTACATGTTATAGTAGTGTATAAACGAACTTGTGATATAATGAATGAAGATAAATAAGTGTTAGGATATTTGGAGGGTTAAAACCGAGACATGGCATGTTAGCCATTGAAGTTGTTAATCAATTTGGTTGTTAGTTATAATCGTTACATGTTATACAAGAATGGGAATATAGTTGTTATAATTGTTATGACGTATATAACATGTTGGAGTAACGACTTGGATTAAAGAATTGAAAAAGGACTATATGTTGTATTGTTGTTGATTGTGGTCGAGAACACCTAAGTGTGTTGATTAAAAATGGACTAATTAATGGACTAGTTATATATGAATTGTGGGGCAGAATTTTACACGTCCAGCTAGGCGTGTAATCCCCTTTGGTTAGTTGATTGGTTGTGCCTTAGATGTGGCATATTGGTTATTGATTTCGGGCCTTGAAAAAAGTGGAAAAGTACGTAGAAACAAGGGAAGTGCTTCCCAATTTTCCGTAGAATAAGAGACCTTATACTTAGTATTTTTCTACCTTAGAAAGCTAGAAGTTGATAGATGTATTATGGGCATTATAGGTTGACATTCTACGTGCGACGTATTCAACTTAGCGGGTGGATTAAGCCGAAGAGGTATGTGGAACTTTCCCCTATCTTCTTGAGCATGAGTTTTGTAAATGTATAGTACGGTTGACGCACATGTTTTAAATGAATTCAGTTTCATTTTGGTACCATTGATTTGATTTAAAATGTACAAGCTTAGTTGAGTTGGGGAGTTAAACTGTTATACCCCGTATTTCCAGAGTATGTACGTGAGGGCGTACGTACAAAAGTTTAAGCCTTAAGTAGGCAAAGTAGCGAAATTTGTGCACAACTAGCGAAAAGAGTCGTTTTCCGACGAAACGTTTTCCGGACTTTGCGAAGGGAAAAATACGGCTATGTCATTTATAATTTTTGCGGATTTTTCCGAGAGATGAAATATTTTGGACCAACGAGAGGGTGACAAGTGTCACCTCGTGGACGAGAAAGTTGGGACGAAACTTGGGCGGTTTGCCTTGGTTATTTTGTCAAGTAGTTGGTAGGATATTTTGTGTAGTTGATGAGCAAGTGGGACCCACAAACACATGTCCAAATCCCCACCCTACACTTGCCTACCACTTGGCTTGATCTTGGCCATTGAAAGTCCTATAAATACCCCCTTAGTTGAAGACATTTCTTCATCCACACTTGTAAAAATCCAAGGCAAAATTCCTCCCTCCCTCTTTGTAGCTTTCTGGCCCAAAGCCTCCCCTCCTCATGAGCCATGGCCGAGAGTACCCCGCCTAGTTGTTTTCGTATAATACACCCCCCCTTGGTAGAAAAGTATTCTCCAAGTATTGTTACTATTCCCAAATACCTTGGCCCAAATACCTTATAGTATTCCAAGGTTACACCTATACTAAAAGCCCAGAAATACTATTATACTTCCTTCACCACAAAAACGAAACCCTAAGGAAAATCTTCATAGCCGGTTGATGTATTAAGAAGAAGTTATGAGAACTTCTAAGGGTTGTTTGTAATGGTCGAGCGCACGAGTAGAGCTAAACGTTGCTCAGGATCGACATTTAACTTGAATAATTTTGGGCTTATCGAGGTAAATAATCCTATCCTTCTAGTGTAATTGAAAATTACATACTGTAGTAGTATAGAAATGAATATAAGAAATAGAACGATATTACAGAAGAGAATTGAACTGTAATAGAAGGATATTACAGAAAAGGAATTGAATCAAATCACATCGTAAGAATATTAAAGAAGAAGACCGAATCAGATTTACATGTGATCAGTAATTACAGAGAATTGTTGTCAAGACCAACCTGCCTGGATCGTGCCTTACCCGCACCCAAGTAGTCATACATCGTAGAAAATCAGCGAACATAAAAACAAGACATGAAATAAGAGATATTATATATATAAACAAAGCAACCAAAACAGCTTGCCTTTAGTATATTAATACATAAAACCCGAATGCTTTAATCCTTTTACAACCCCGCCACACAACAAAGATTTCATGCACTTAAGATTTACAACATCTATGACGGACAGGCCCCGCCATACCCCGAATGCACAAGAACCTACAACTCGTGGAACACATACCAAATATAAGCCTCCAAGGAACGAGCTTCCTAATACGCCGAAAGGAGATCCTAAAATGGATCGACACCAATGTATTTCTACCGCTGATTTAACGCACTCCAAGGAGGTCAAGATAACAGTACCAAGTATGTGAAATCAAAATATCAGCTTAAATCATAAATACCATATAAAGCAGAGACATGTATGATAACCAAAATACAAGACGCAACGTAAAAGTGCCAAGTCGTGACTCACGCCTCAAAGTCATCACTCAAATACAACTACGGGTCTCACGCCCACAACATCAATCATGTTCGCATCATGGCCACATGCCCCTGACCGTGACGGTAGACATGCCCATGATGCAACAATAATAACAATGCCGCACGGCCACACGCCCTGACGTGCATCGGTAGACATGTCCATGTAACATCAACAACAATATATCGGTGATCAACCCCGCCGCACGCCACATGCCCCGACTCGTGACGGTGTAGACATGTCCACGTGACCACAATAACAATATATCGTAATCAACCCCGCCGCACGCCACATGCCCCGACCGTGACGGCAGGTATACGTCCATAAGTTCTCAACAAGTCAACCGGCCCTCCAACGAGAGGCGCGGTAGTATAGAAACACAATTCTACAACAAAGGCTATCACAACTAGCATAGGCGAGTTACACAACAACAAGCATAGGCAAGTTATACAACAACAAGTATAGGCAAGTTATACACAACTCAAGGTACTTCCATTTTATATCAAAGTCCGGGTTTTAACCCCAAAGTACTACGTACGTTAAATTCCTTTTAAAGAGATTCATTCCTTTTATAAAAGTCACCTGATACCCGTAGTATAAAAATAGAGTGACTTACATTTTTAGGTAAACCAAAACACTTCTCTTTTTAAAGTCGAGTTACCACATTAAAACCAATGATAAAACCCTTCTTTGTTTTCATAAAGTCGTTATAACTAACTTCCCATAAAGCTGTTATAACACTTTATGTTTTTAAACCATTTTAAGACAAGACAATGCCTTCCTTTTCCCTAGAGTTCCAGTTTGCCTAATTTCAATTACTCCAGTTTCTTTACTTTAGAAAAGTTTCATAGTTCAATGTTTTAATCTCTTTTAAAACAATTGAGTAACATAGGCCATATGTGTGAGCAGTTTATTCTTGTTTATAACCATTTATTTAAAACAGCCACGATCTAGAAAATGTAATATCATTTTGTCTCATCTTAGCTTCTATGCAGATGGAGGTTTCTACTGGTGTTAATAATACTTCATTATTCATTACATTTTCCTTTATTAACGCTGCAGTGGTTTGTCGATACACATTCTGATTCCCGAAATCAAGAAACATTAATCCTTTTAAAAACCAAGTACTCATTACTCACGAATGAGGCTTCACACAAACATCCATATTAATTCAGTTAAGTCTCTTATCTTTTAAGATCAAGTCTCTTAACTTCTAGAATCAGTAAACCATTTTCCTTACCTCTCTTAAGACGTTATACCTAACTCCCCATAAAGTTAGTATAACTCTTTTAAAACCAAGTACTCTTCTTTCAAAAAGGTTTATTAATTCTTTTGAAATACTTCCGCATTCTTTATTATTCAGCTTAAGTCAAAGACATTGCCGCATAACCACGCTCATAACACACGACGCCTACCGCACTATATATACTTTTAAAATAGTTCAAGATTCTTATTATTCAGGCTTAAGTCAAAAGACATTGCCACACGACGCTCACCGTACTATATATATATTCATGCTCAAGAGTATAGGAAGAATCACATACCTCGCGACGATTATCGACTATAAGCAAAACGCTCCACGGCTAAAACCCGGCTAGCCTTGTCCACCTTCTAAGTAGCACATGCTACTTGCAAAACATTCGACCAATAAAGGTTATCAGTCTACTGTAATACAGTCCTATGTAAGTACAGTTTAACTTCTACTTATTCTTCTGATGTGATTTCAGTTCAAGTCTATTCTGTAATATCCTTCTATTACAGTTCAAATCTCTTCTATGAATCTTATATTCATTTCTATACTACCATAGTATGTAATTTCCAATTACAATAGAAGGACAGTAGTATTTACCTCGATGAGCCCAAAATTATCCGAGTTTAAAGTCGCTCCTGAGCAACGCTTAGCTCCTACTCCGAGTGGTCCAATCCGCTCCAAATAACCCTTAGAAGTTCTAACCAACTTCTACTTAAATACTTCAACTATCAATGAAGATTTTCCTTAGGGTTTCGTTTAGTGGCTAAAGAAAGTATAATAGTATTTGGGCTTTTGTATAAGTGTAACCTTGGGAATACTACAAGGTATTTGGGCCAAGGTATTTGGGCATTATAACAATACTTGGAGAGTATTTCTATACCACAAAAGGGGGTATTTATACGAGACAACAAGGCTAGGGGTACCCTCTGGCCAGTGGCACCACAGTGAGGGGAGGCTCTCGCCATGGCCTTTCTCAAAGGGGGAGGGCTTGACGATAGAAAACAAGAGGAGGGAGTATTTGAGACTTAGATAGATTGCTCAAGTTTTGATGAAGAAAGTCTTCAACAAGGAGTATTTATAGGCTAACCAAAGGCCAACCAACGGCCAAGACGAAGACAAGTGTGGTGCAAGTGTAGGGCTAGATTTTAACCACGTGGACCTTATCCATCTACCACACAACTTGCACAAAATATCCTACCTACTCCCTTGACTCCAAATCGCCCAAACCGCCCACTATTGTTTCCAATGCGAGGTGACACATGTCACCCTCCCGCTGGTCCAAAATGTTTCGCCTCTCGAAAAATCCGCAAAATTCTCAATGAGATAGCCGGAATTTTCCCTTCGCAAGTTTAGTAAAACGCTTCGCCGAAAAACGATTCTTTTGGCACTTGTGCCTAAATTTCGAACCTTGCCTACTTTAAGGCTTAAATTATAATACGTACACCTCACGCATATACCCGGAAATACGGTATAACAATTGTAGTTTGACCGCAGGGAAGTCGCCCAATTTTCCGTGATAAGGAATCAGATCTAGAATTATTCTACAGAGTGTCTAGACGCTGATAGACTTGTATGACCATTATAGTCAAGATCGCAAGTAGCGATTCTACTCGGGGTGGAAAGGGCTAGCCTGACACAAGATTTGGAGCTATTTGCTATTAGTCGATAAATCGTCACGAGGTACGTGATTCTTCCTATACCCTCGAGCATGATATTTTAAAAGTATATATATATATATATAGTACGATAGACGACGTATGCTAATCGAACGTAGTTTTACTACAATGTCTTTTGACTTAAGCCCAATAATAAGAATCTTAAAGTATTTCAAAAGAATTAAGAAACCTTTTGAAAGAAGAGTAACACTTGGTTTTGAAAGTTAAGAGTTATACTAGCTTTATGGGAAGTTGGGTATAACGACTTAAGAGTAATAAAAGGAATGGTTTATTGATTTTTTACGCTAAGAGACTTGATCTCAAAAGATAAGAGACTTGACTTAATATGAATTTTGTTAAAAGCGTGAAACCTCATTCGTGAGTAATGAGTACTTGGTTTGTAAAAGGAATAATGTTTTACCGATTTCTAAATGAGAATAAGTATCGAACAAACCACAAGAAATGCTAATAAAGGGAATGTATTGACTAATAAAGTATTATTAAAACCAAGAGAAACCTCCATCCGCATGTGCTTAGATGAGACAAAATGATATTACATTCCTAGATCATGGCTGCTTTAATAAGATTGTTATGAACAAGAATAACCTACTTACACATAAGGCATATATTACTCAACTGTTTTTAAAAGAGAATTATGTTATTAAATGATTAAGACTATGAACTATGAAATCTTTCTAAATAAGAGATGTGAATAATTGAAGTTAGGCAAACTTGAACTTTTGAAAAGAATGTTGTTACTTGACTTTAAGGAGGAAAGTGTTTTGGTTTAACAAGAAGGGCATAATATTACCTTAGTTGTTTTAAAGGGAAAATATGGTATTACCTTAATCATCTTAAATGAGCGCTAAATGTTATGGCCACTGACTACCGCTGCTCATGGATGAACCGAATGTATTTCACTGACTACCGCGCTCACGGATGAACCGAATGTATTTCACTCAACTACCGCATTCATGGATGAACCGAATGTATTTCACTCGACCACCGTGTTCATGGAATGAACCGAATGTATTTCACTGACTACCGCTGCTCATGGATGAACCGAATGTATTTCACTGACTACCGCTCATGGATGAACCGAATGTATTTCACTGACTACCGCTGCTCATGATATGAACCGAATGTATTTCACTGACTACCGCTTCACGGGATGAACCGAATGTATTTCACTGACTACAAGGTTTCATGAGATGAACCGAATGTATTTCACCACGATACCGAGTCCATGAGATGGACCGAATGTATTTCACGCGACACCGCTGCTCATGGGATGAACCGAATGTATACCACCGATTTGATATCGAGTCCATGACGGACCGGAATGTATTCCATACGATTTCACCTCGAGTCCACGACGGGCCGAGACACGTTACACGTATCACATAACTAATACCTAGACCGCCAGTGAGAAAGGAGTTACACGCACGAGGATGACTTTGAGGGCGCGAGTCCCCGATTTGACATGATCGCTTATATTATGAATCAGTAGTTTTGTTATAATAAATGTATCATGCTTTATATAGACTACTATTATTTCATTTACAGATTCTTCGCCACATACTGCAATTGCCAGATCGACTTCCTTCGGGCCGCGCTCATGTCGCAGTAGAGGTACACCGGCTTGTTGATCCTCGCCATAGACCACAGCTCAACAGATTGGAAGCTCCGCTTCTCCGAGGCTTATCTTGTATGTTTCCGAGTTGTAGGTTCTCAGACATTCGTGGTATGGCGGGCCCCCCGCCATAGGTGTTGTTACATTCTGTGAGGTCCAGTAGTACTGCGGGCGGGTTTGTAAAAAGGATGTAATCTGCTCAAAATTTCAGATATACGCAAGCGAGGCAACCGCTTTGCCTGCTTTTTTATCTTATCTCTTGTTTCATATTCAGATGTTTTATATTCCACGATTTCTCCGATGTATGACTACTGGGTGCCCGGTAAGACGCTACCACGCCCCGAACGGGTCGTGACAAAAGTGGTATCGTGAGCGCTTAATCCTCTGAAAGTGTCTATGCATCGTGTCTAGTAGAGTCTTGATTATCGTGTTGTGCACCACATCTATAATCGTGAGGTCGCAGGACATTTAGGATTGGTTTCCATTCTTCTCATTCCGAGATCGCGCCTTGAGTCGGTTATAAGTTGGACCCTCCGACGATTTCGTTTTACCGCTATGCTCGCAGTGCAACCCGCCTGATGGGCAAGGCAACCGAGGAAGCGTTGGTATGATACAGAGGAGTACGGGGCACAGCCCGGGCCAAGACTGAGATAGTGCTTCAGACGGCGAAGTTTTGCGACGCCGCCAATTTCAACAGAGTTTAGAGTCAGCAATGGTCGCCGAGACCACAACACTGAGCCTCCATGTCACGACCAACCCGGCCCGTGATCGTGCCTTACCCCGCACCCTAGTGATACAACATCGAGTAATCACGAACATAAAACACAATATGAAATAATGCAAAGGAAACACATGTTTCAAGAAAAGTTGCCTTCTAAGATAAATATAAATAACAACTCTTTCAAAATGAAATGCTTTAATCCTTTTACAAACCCCGCCACAACAAGATTACATGCACTTACGAATGATATGACAAAACGACGGACAGTGGCTCGCCATACCCCGAATGTAAGCACCTACAACAACAGTGGACTATACCAAGATAAGCCTCCGAGAAACGAGCTTTCCCAAACGCCGAATCGTGACCCTAAGAGCGAGGATCAACGATCGTGTACCTTTACTCGCAGATGAACGCAGCCCGGCGAGGTCAAGATAACAGTACCGTGTATGTGAAATCAAAATAACATCAGAAATGAAATCATAGTAGTCTATATAAAGCAGAGACATGTATGATAACCAAACTACGCTCACAATAAATAAGCCATGTCAAGTCGTGAATCACGCCTCAAAGTCATCACTCAAATATAACTACGGGTCTCACGCCCACCACATCATTCACGCCCGTGGAATACCTTCCTCACCGCCAGCCTATGATATAAAAGCATCAAGGAATACACATGAACACCGTGTCCCACTGTGTCCTAATAAAACCGCATGGTAAGTACGAAGGCATAGCCGACTACTAAAACCCACGCATCAACAAGGTCATAAATCAGATTACGAGATATGTCTGACTGGCCACATGATCAAAGCTGGCCACTCTCCCGCAGTATCTAATGTGCGCGTCTAGCCCTAGAACTTCCCGCAGCTCCGCATAGGCCAATCTCATAGGCCCGCATGAGGTATAACCCCGCATCGAGGGTAGCTACTCCTAAGATCCGCTCGACTCGCAGTCCGCATGGCCACATAGACCGCATGCCCATAAAGGACGCATACTAACCTGGAACTCTCGTAGCTCCGCATAGTCGCCTGGGACCCGCATGAGGTATCCTCGAATCCTAGGTCACTAGACCGCTGAAGTCTACCCCGTGACGGAGGGCAGCCTAACCTCCTAAACAAGTCAAGGCGAGTGGTACAATACCAACATATCTACCGATATAGTGAAACAATTTAAGCGCAATCGAGGAAACCCTTTACACAAACATCACAAGATACTAACACACGTAGCATCCTAGCATGTTTACTTATCAAATAAACAAGAAAGTATTACAAGGCTATCACAACCCAACACAATCAAGTTATACACACAAGGCACTTTCTACTATATGATTAACAAGATCGGGTTTCTATCCCCAAAGTACTTCATACATTAACTCTTTTAAAAGATCCGTCTCTTTCACATAAGTCACACAATACCCGTAGTATATGAAAATAGAGTGATTACCTTTTGAAGTAAATCAAACACTTCTCTTTGTAAAATCAAGTAACAACATTCTTTTCCAAACGTTTCAAGTTTGCCTAATTTCAATTACTCAAGTTTCTCATTTTTCGAAAGGTTTCGTAGTTCATAGTTTTAATCCATTAAAACAATTTGAGAAACATATACCTTACGTGTGAGTAGGTTATTCTTGTTCATAACAATCTTATTAAGCAACCATGATCTAGGAAATGGAATATCATTTTGTCTCATCTTAGCTTCTATGCAGATGGAGGTTTCTACTGGTTTTAATAATACTTCATTAATCAAAACATTTCCTTTATTAACGCCGCAGTTGGTTTGTCGATACTCATCTCCGATTTCCAAATCAAGAAACATTGTTCCTTTTAAAACCAAGTACTCATTACTCACGAACGAGGTTTCACACAAAATTCATATAATTCATTTAAGTTAAGTCTCTTATCTTACAAGATCAAGCCTCTTAATAAATAAATCATTCGCTTTATCCTCTTAAGCCATTATACCTAACTTTCCATAAAGCTAGTATAACTCTTAAGATTATAAAACCAAGTATTACTCTTCTTTTAAAAATAGCTTTTAATTCTCTCAACTACTTCAAGATTATTATTATTCGCTTAAGTCAAAAGACATTGCCGTGATAACTACGCTCCATTAACACACGCACGCTCACCGCACTACATAGTTATACACATATCATGCTAGAAGAGATAGGAAGAGGTTCACATACCTCGCGACGATTATCGACTATTAGCAAAACGCCCACGCTTATAACCCGCTTAGCCCGGTCCACCTTCTCAAGAGCACACGCTACTGGGCAGAACATTCAACCTATACAAAGTTATACAAGTCTATCAAAGTCTAGACTACTCAGAGAATAAATCTAGATACAAGATCCTACGGAAATCGGCCCTTCCCTACCCACAACCACAAGTCTCATCAGAATACACCCACGTAATTACAGCTCAGCTTCTTTCTTTAAATTCAGCTTAAGTCCAAGGACATTGCCACAAAACTATGTTCATTCTTATACATATAGTATACTTCAACTATATATTCCTACAACATGTAATCTCCAATTACAATAGGGGGACAAGATAATTACCTCGATAAGCCCATAATTATCCAAGTATAGATGTCGATCCTGGCAACGTTTAGCTCCAACTCCATGCGCCCAACCCGGTCCAAACCACCCTTGAAGTTCTAACCAACTTCTACATAATACTCCAACTAACTATGGAGATTTTCCTTAGTGGTTCGGCTTGTGACCGACGGAAGTATAATAGTGTTACTGGCTTTTCAGATAGGTATAACCTGAATACTACAAGGTATACTACTAAGGTAATTTGGGTATAGTAACAATACTTTGAGAGTATTTCTACCAAGAGAGGGGGTATTTATACGAGACAACACCACAAGTGGGTGTATACTCGCCTACCCCACTGGGTGGGGTACTGCAAGTGAGTGGAGCTCTCGCCACAAGTGCCTCACAAAGGGAGAGGGGTGTTGGACGAAACACCACACAAGGGAGGAGGAATTTTAGACTTAGGAAATAAAGGAATGGATGAAGAAGTCTTCAAACTTAGGGGTATTTATAGATGCCAAGGCCAACCAACGGCCAAGATCATGCCAAGTGCATAGCAAGTGTAAGGCCAAGATTGGGACAAGTGTGTGGGTCCCACTTTATCAATCAACACACAAAATATCCTACCAACTACACTCTCCAATTCGCCCCATGTCCGCCCGCTCACGCCCGCTCAACGGAGGGTGCCGCTGGCGCCTCTCGCTGGTCCAACACGCTTCGCCTCTCGTAAAAATCCGCAAAATTTAAAACGACATAGCCGAATTTTCCTTCGCAAGTTATGTAAAATGTTTCACGAAAATGACTCTAATCGGGTGTTCGCACAAATAAAATCGCCAAGCCACTTTAAAAGCCCAAACTTTTCTACGCACGCCCCACGCATATACCGAAATACGGGGTGTAACATTCTCCCCTCCTTAGAAACATTCGTCCCGAATGTTCCTTCTAAGTCTCAAAACAAACGTGCGCCAGTATAGTCTCCACTACTATACTTACGAGAACGATCCTGCCACACCTGGCCACAGAAACACCCGCGCAAAATACTTACATCCACGTCCACGAGGAAACACTTCTAACATCACCATAAAACACCTCTCTCCGGGGTCTAGAATATACTTCCTTCGCACCTTCTTTTTACAAAAGAAATGATCACATCAATGCTCGTCATACATGTTCGCTTCTTCCCACTTTTGTCACTTTGCCGCGAGGTTCTAGTGTCACTCCGGCGACCAAACAAATGGTACCGGACTGCATGCGATCCCTGAGGATGTCGTACACTTCTTGTACACTCGAACTTTTTCTCATAACCTACCACATTTCTGATACTGCTTCAGTTCCCAAAACTCGGGGTTACTATCTCTAACGTGGTCAACATTAATCGAACACTGACGGATCTCCGATACTTTCCGAACATAACAATACGAAGACCGGACGCATCGCCTCTCCTAAGTCTGACGACAATGCTAACATGTAGGCAACCTAGCCTATTCTTCACATGAACTCAAAAGGCCCAAAGTAACTCGCTAAGTTTCTCTGCTTTCCAAAACTCGCCACACCCTATCCGGGTGGTACTTTCAAGACCGACCGTCAACTCAACTCTAAGCGTCGCTGATAATCCGCACGATTGCTCTGAGCTGCCAAAAAAAACTCCTCTAGATAAGCTTAACCCTATCCACAGTCCGTTGGAAAAAGCCTGAACTAACTATCTGAACCTTGCAAACATCGAACCAATCGACCGAACTTACACTTCCGCCCTACAAGGCTTCATAAGGCAAGAACCGAACACCGAAATGGTAGCTTAAACACTCCCACCACAGAGACAACAAACCCCACAACTACCCTCAAATTCAAACACCGCCCGGTGGCGAATGCGATTCTGAGACTCACCTGAGTTCCTAACCCTGCCTGGTAAAACTTCCAGAAAAAGAAACAGCCGTAACCTGGGCTCCACTGTCTGACATAAGGTGAAGGTAGGCACCCCGTGCAGCCTTACAACCTTTTCTGATATAACGTCTCGCATAACCCTCACGAGTGAACAGCTTTGCTAAGGCAAGACGGCCGACTTCTCTACCCGACCATCGTCGAACGCATCCACGAACTCAGACGGTTAACTAAACTTGGGCCTAACACCCTCGTGATCCTATCATAAGGCGGGATCACCACAAACTGACCCCACCACCATACAGGCCGCGGGTTGACCCGCCACGTAGCCTCAACCCGACCCGGTAACGCGCAAAATACTAGCTCCCCGAAGGAAAACTCTCACTAATCATGTTACGAAAACCTAGCGGTCTTCTTAGCTCAACTACCCTCTTTCATTCCACACTACTCAGGGACTTATCCCACAAACATAGCTCACGTGCACTATGCACTCCTATAAGGGTCAAACATAAACATACGTCTTTTACTCGAGATGGCCTTACCTCTAAGGTCTCTACGTATAAAGCTCTAAGGCTCACACTTTCTCTATCCCCCAATCTTTCCCGGTTACTAACCATGATCTAAACACAACTAACACACTGCTATCAGAACATAGCACTTATGATATACTCATCTTATCACACACTGATCTCTAGAGGGTTAAGGATATGCTCGACCCATCGCTTCACTCCCTTTGTCGCTCTAATCAAACTCGCCTGTAGGCGATAGCTAGGGAAGATGACGAACTACCCACCGATCCTGAAGGCTAAGTCCTCCTACTAGGACACTCTTTCGACATCAGACCCTGACGGTCATAGGTATAACAAGTACCAACTAAAAGACGACATTCCCCGGGATGACGTCTGTCACACTGTGAACCGGAAGCCCTGGAGTTCTGACCAACTCCTGCATACCCCGAACGTCCTGAACCCCGTGGAGGACCTCTCAGACCGCGGATGGCGCAATATAATCCGCCGCGAGGTGTCTCGCCGAAAGTTACCAAAGGACCTTGCCGCTCGCCCTCTTCTCGCCTCGTTAACCCATCGATCTTACGCTTACCGGCTGTATAAGCCCGCATACGTGCCATGCTCAAGCCTAATCAAGAGCTACTTACACAACCTCTCAGTAGTCATCAAGACTCGCAGACATCGGTATACTCTCGTAGCCAAATCCATAGCTAGTAATGTGGTCGCTTTTTGCAATCTAAGTTCACCGCTCCTGCCGTGGAACAAGGTTCAAATATCATGGCCGCAGAGGAATCGCCGCCGCAGTTAAACTCACTGGGGCTAGCGACGCCGCAGAACTCTCCAAACGAAGCACTACCCTAGGTAAAGATTGGGCCTATGCCCACGTAACCCTCTCAGACTAACTCGCAGCCTCCTCGGCCGCCTTGCCTCCCGGGTCCGGCCCTACGCGAGGCATAACTGCAGTGGTAAGAAATACGTTAGAGGTCTAACTTACAACCCATCTCTAAGGCACGATCTCAGAGTGAGAAGATTAGAAACCAATCCTATATATCCTATAGCCTCCCGACATTGGTGTGGTGCACAACACACCGATAATCAAGACTCTCATCGATACGGCTCAGACACTTTCCGAGGATTAATCGCTCGATACCACTTTGTCACTTTGCTCGAGGCATTAACCTTCTCAAAGCGACCCAACAAACGGTACCGGCCGCTTGCGATCCTCGAGGCATGCCCAAGGCCCTTCTCGTGATGTGCCATACGGAGAGCCACTGCCGGTTCTGTTTCGTGATAGAGGCTCGCCTCTTTATACGCCACTCGGGCGAGGTCGATAACAAAAATTTAGCAGTATGAAATCAAAATAACATCAGAAATGAAATCATAGTAGTCTATATAAAGCAGAGACATGTATGATAATCACACGACCGATTCTCGGCCCGTGGATCGTGCCTTACCCTGCACCCTAGTGATACAACATCGTAGTAATCACTGAACATAAACGATACAAGACATATTATGAAATATGAAACAATAACTGAGAAAACTTGCCTTTTCGCATAAATATATAACAACAACTTTTTCAACATGAATGCTTTAATCCTTTTTACAACCCCGCCACAACAAGATTTCTGCACTTCTACGAATGATATGACAACAACGACGGACAGTGGCCCCGCCATACCCCGAATGTAAGCACCTACAACAACAGGACTATACCAAGATAAGCCTCAAGAAACGGAGCTTTCCCAACGCTGAATCGTGACTCCTAAGAGCGAGGATCAACGATCGTGTACCTTTACTCGCAGATGAACGCAGCTTCGGGCGAGGTCAAGATAACAAAAATTTGTGCATGTGAAATCAAAATAACATCGTAAATGAAATCATAGTGGTCTATATAAAGCAGAGACATGTATGATAACCAAACTACGCTCACAATAAATAAGCGATATGTCAAGTCGTGGACTCACGCCTCAAAGTCATCACAATAGAACCGTGACGGTAAGTACGGCGCATAGCCGACTACTAAGACCTACAGCATCAAAAATTGTCATAAATCAGACACGAGGTCTTTCTGCACCGCACCACACGATCGGCCGCCACTCGCCCGCAGATCAATGCGCTGCCTATCCTCGAACTACCGCAGCCCGCATAGGTCACCCAGCACCCGCATGAGGTATTCTCGAATCACGGCCCTGCATCACCGAGGTATACCCCGACGGGGCAATTTAACCCCCGGATCCGCCAGGCTCCCGCAACCCGCATAGTCTCAAAAGACCGCATAGTCTCAATGGACCGCATAGGAATCCCCGCGATCAAGCTAAACACCCGAATGATCAATCTCGAGCTACCGTGACTGCGATAGTCACAAGGATCGCATAGCCGATAGACCCGCATCGCGGTGGCAAGCCCTGTGATAATAAGTCAGCCGGTATGTGATACAATAATAGTACATAACGCTTAACGTTTAACAACGTAAGCACAACAAGAATGACCCTCTTACACAACATCACAAGATACTAACACACGTAGCATCCTAACATGTTTACTTATCAAATCAACAAGAAAGTATTACAAGGCTATCACAAACCAATACAATCAAGTTATTCACACAAGGTACTTTCTACTAACAAGTTCGGGTGTCTATCCCCAAAGTACTTCACACATTAAATCTTTAAAAGATCTGTTTCTTCCACATAAGTCACGCAATACCCGTAGTATAAAATAGAGTGACTGTCTTTTTAAGTAAACCAAAACACTTACCTTTGAAAAATCAAGTAACAAAGATTATTTTCCAAACGCTCAAGTTTGCCTAATTTCAAATGTTCACGCTTCTTATTTTAGAAAGGTTTCGCTGCTCATATTATTAACCACATAATAATATATTCCTCTTTAAAACAACTCGAGAAACATATGCCTTATATGTAGTCGGATATTCTTGTTTATAACAATCTTATTACAAACCATGATCTAGGAAATATCATTTTGTCTCATCTTAGCTTCTATGCAGATGGAAGTTTCTACTGGTTTTAATAATACTTATTTATTCAAAACATTTCCTTTTATTAACGCTGCAGTGGTTTGTCGATACACATTCTGATTTCCAAAATCAAGAAATCATTCTCTTTAAAACCAAATACTCATTACTCACGAATGAGGTTTCACACAAAATTCACATAATTCATTTAAGTTAAGTCTCTTATCTTACAAGATCAAGTCCCTTAACTTCTAAAATAATTAAAATCATTCGTTTTATCTTTGTTAAGCCGTTATACCTAACTTCCCATAAAGCTAGTATAACTCTTAAGCTTTTAAAACCAAGTACACTCTTCTTTAAAAACAGCTTTAATTCTCAACTACTTCAAGATTATTATTATTCGGCTTAAGTCAAAAGACATTGCCGCATAACCACGCTCAATTAACACACGACGCTCACCGTACTACATAGTTATACACACATCATGCTAGAAGAGATAGGAAGAGGTTCACATACCTCGCGACGATTATCGACTATTAGCAAATCGCCCACGGCTATAACCCGCTAGCCTGGTCCACCTTCTCAAGTAGCACATGCTACTCGCAGAACATTCAACCTATACAGTTATACGAGTCTATCAAAGTCTAGACTACTCAGAGAATAAATCTAGATGCAAGATCCTACGGAAATCGCACTCTTCCCTACCCATAACTACACAAGTCTATCAGAATACACCCTACGTAATTACGCTCAGCTTCTTAACTTTAAATTCAGCTTAAGTCCAAGGACATTGCCACAACATTAAGTTCAAGACTATATATAGTATACTTCAACTATATATTCTAACATCATGTAATTTCCAATTACAATAGAGGACAAGATAATTACCTCGATAAGCCCATAATTATCCAAGTTAAAATGTCGATCCCGGGCAACGTTTAGCTCAACTCCAGCGCCCAACCCGCTCTAAACCACCCTTAGAAGTTCTAACCAACTTCTACACAATACTCCAACTGACTATGGAGATTTTCCTGTGGTTTCGGTTTTGGATCGACGGAAGTATAATAGTATTTCGGCTTTTCAGATAGGTATAACCTTAGAATACAACAAGGTATACGGCTAAGGTAATTGGGCATTATAACAATACTTTGAGAGTATTTCTACACCACAAAGGGGGTATTATACGAAAGCAACTAGGCTGGGGTACACTCTGGCTAGCACCCCTAGAGGGGGTGCTCTCGCCACAGGGGAGGCCCTCACGAACTCAACACAAGGGAGGGAGAAGGAGAGCTTTCAAGACTTAGGCAAATTTATGGATGAATTAGTCTTCAAAGGGCGGTATTTATAGGTCAAGTGAAGGCCAACCAATGGCCAAGATCGAGCCAAGTGCTAAGCAAGTAGGCCAAGATTCTCCCACGTACCTAGCCAACTTGCACACAAAATATCCTACCAACTCCAAGACAAAAGAGCCCACTTTCGCCACCACTATTATCGCTCAAGGTGTACCAATGAGAGGTGACAAGTGTCGCCTCTTGTTGGTCCAAAATGTTTCGCCTCTCTAAAAATCCGCAAAAATTAAAAATGACTTAGCCTAAATTCCCCACGAAAGTCAGTGGAAACGTTTCATCTAAAAACGACTTAATCGGGTGTTGTGAACAAAAGAATTCGCCAAGCCTAAATCACAAGTTTCAAATTTTCACGCACGCCCCACGCATATACTCAAAATACGGTATAACAATAACCAAACTAGCTCACAATAAATAAGCAGTCATGTCAAGTCAGGGACTCACGCCCTCAAAGTCATCACTCAAATATAACTATGGGTCTCACGCCCACCACATCATTCATGCCCGTGGAATACCTTCCTCACTGCCGGCAGTCTATGATATAAAAGCATCAAGGAATACACATGAACACCAGGTCCCACCTGTGTCCTAATAAAACCGTACAGGGTAAGTACGAAGGCATAGCCGACTACTAAAACCCACAGTACCAACAAGGTCATAAACTGTATCATGAGATCTGTCTGCATCACATGATCAAAGCCGCCACTGCCTGCAGTATCTAATGTGCGCGTCTAGCCCTGGAACTTCCCGCAGCTCCGCATAGGCCAATCTCATAGGCCCGCATGAGGTATAACCCCGCATCGAGGGTAGCTACTCCCCGGCATCCGCCTGGACTCGCAGTCCGCATGGCCACATAGACCGCATGCCCATAAAGGACGCATACTAACCTGGAACTCTCGTAGCTCCGCATAGGCCCCTGGGACCCGCATGAGGTATCCTCGAATCATAGGTCACTAGACCCGCCTGAGTCTACCCCGTGACGGAGGCGACTTAACCTCAGGAAACAAGTCAAGGCGAGTGGTACAATACCAACATATCGGTGATAGTGAAACAGTTTTAAGCGCAATCGAGGGGAAACCCCTTTACACAAACATCACAAGATACTAACACACGTAGCATCCTAGCATGTTTACTTATCAAATAAACAAGAAAGTATTACAAGGCTATCACAACCCAACACAATCAAGTTATACACACAAGGCACTTTCTACTATATGATTAACAAGATCGGGTTTCTATCCCGAGTACTTCATACATTAAATCTTTAAAAGATCCGTCTCTTTCACATAAGTCACACAATACCCGTAGTATATGAAAATAGAGTGATTACCTTTTGAAGTAAATCAAACACTTCTCTTTGTAAAATCAAGTAACAACATTCTTTTCCAAACGTTTCAAGTTTGCCTAATTTCAATTACTCAAGTTTCTCATTTTTCGAAAGGTTTCGTAGTTCATAGTTTTAATCCTTTAAAACAATTTGAGAAACATATACCTTACGTGTGAGTAGGTTATTCTTGTTCATAACAATCTTATTAAGCAGCCATGATCTAGGAAATGTAATATCATTTTGTCTCATCTTAGCTTCTATGCAGATGGAGGTTTCTACTGGTTTTAATAATACTTCATTAATCAAAACATTTCCCTTTATTAACGCTGCAGTGGTTTGTCGATACTCATCTCTGATTTCCGAAATCAGTAAAACATTGTCCCTTTTAAAAACCATGTACTCATTATGTTATACCCCGTATTTCCAGAGTATGTACGTGAGGGCGTACGTATTATAATTTAAGCCTTAAGGATTGGCTAGTTTCGAAAATTGTACACAACACCCGACAGTCGTTCGACGTAAACGTTTCCACGCTTTCGTAGGAAAATTCGCTATGTCATTAATAATTTTTGCGGATTTTTCCGAGAGACGAAACATTTTGGACCAACGAGAGGGCGACACTTGTCACCCTCTAATTGGAAGGAGTGGACGGCAACAAAGGGGCAAGGTTGGACGATTTTGTGCCTTTCCCTTGGTCAAGGGTTAGGTAGGATATTTTGTGGTAGATGGATAAGGTAGCACATGGCTAAATCTTGGCCTTACACTTGCTATGCACTTGTCTTCATCTTGGCCATTGGTTGGCCTTCACTTGACCTATAAATACCCCCTTAGTTGATGAACTTTCTTCATCCAAAAATTGAGCAATCTACCTAAGTCTCAAAATACTCCTCCTCTTGTGGTTCTCGTCCAAAGCCTCTCCTCCTCCTCCTAGTGCCCTTGGCCGAGCTCCCCTCCCCTTTGTAGTGGTTAGCCGTGGGGTACCCCTAGCCTAGTTGCCTCGTATAAATACCCCTGTGGTATAGAAATACTCTTAAGTATTGTTATAATGCCCAAAATACTTTAGCCAAATACCTTGTAGTACTTTCCAAAGTACCCTTTATACTAAAATCCCTAAAATACTATTATACTTCCTTTAGCCACAAAACGAAACCCTAAGGAAATCTTCACCCGTAGTTGAAGTTATAAGTAGAAGTTGCGTAGAACTTCTAAGGGTTTCTTGAGCGGATCGAGCACTCGGAGTAGGAGCTAAACCTTGCTCAGGAGCGACATTAAACTTGGATAATTTTGGGCTTATCGAGGTAAACACTCTTGACCTTCTGTTGTAATTGGAACTTACATGTTGTTGGAATATATAGTTAAGGTATACTATATATAGAATTGAACATAATAGCGGCAACGTCTTTCGACTTAAGCCCGAATAATACTTACAGCAATGTCTTGCGACTTAAGCCTGACTTTAAAGAAGTGAATCAATCGTAATTACATAGGATCAGACATGAGACTTGTGTAGTATTCGTGAGTAAAATTGTACACGCCCGGTTAGGCGCAAACCCCCTCGGTTGGCTTGCCGCCTAAAAGCGAGAGATTAACGCCGCATGGGAGGTGCCGAATTTTCTCAGAATATGGAACGATGAGATCTAGATGTTAATAAGCGCCTTGTGGCCTTATAGGTTGAAGTACTACGTGTGGTGCGATCTACGTGGCTTAAGGAGTAGCCGACGGTTTGAAGTACTTGGAGCGTTTTGCTATTAGTCGGCACTCGTCGCGAGGTATGTGAACCTCTTCCTATCTCTTCTAGCATGATATGTGTGAACTATGTAGCACGGTAGACGCATACGTGTTAATCGTGTTTGATTGTTTTTAAAACATAAAGTGTTATAACGGCTTTATGGGAAGTTGGTTATAACACTTTATGTAGGTAAGAAAATACTTTGTGGTTTTAAAAGGTAATCATGTGAATTATAGCCGCTAGTTATAATAAAGAACTTGATGTATTTCAAAGATTTATAAATCAAGCTTTGAAGGAGAGTAACACTTGGTTTTAAAGGTTTTAAAAAGAGTTATACTAGCTGGGAAGTTAGGTATAATGTCTTAAGAAAGGTAAAGAAAATGGTTTATCATGTTAGAAGTTAAAAGACTTGATCTTATAAGATAAGAGACTTAACTTATTTGTTTTAATGTGGATGTTTGTGTGAAACCTCATTCGTGAGTAATGAGTACTTGGTTTTATTTAAAGGGATAATGTTTTACTGATTTCGAAATCGAATGTGTATCGACAGCATCAACGCAGCGTTAATAAAGGAAAATGTATTGAATAATGAAGTATTGTATTAAAACCAGTAGAAACCTCCATCCGCATGTAAGCTAAGATGAGACAAAATGATATTACATATCCTAGATCATGGCTGCTTAATAAGATCGATTATAAACAAGAATAAACTACTCACATATAAGGCATATGTTTCTCAAATCATTAAAGGAGAATTATGTTTTAAAGGATTAAAACTATGAACTACTTAAACCTTTTCTAAAAATGAGAAACTTGAGCATTTGAAATTAGGCAAACTTGAACGCTTGGA
The DNA here is from genome assembly GCA_029844215.1 of Przewalskia tangutica. Lineage (NCBI taxonomy): Eukaryota > Viridiplantae > Streptophyta > Magnoliopsida > Solanales > Solanaceae > Przewalskia > Przewalskia tangutica. The sequence continues at coordinate 76,840,982 of CM056729.1, read as the reverse complement.
AAATAAGGTTATTACGTGATTTTACAAAGGAAAGCATTTTGTTTACTTAACAATGTTCCACTCTATTTTTATACTACGGACATCGGTGACTTTATAAAAGGAATGGATCTCTTTAAAAGGAATTTAACGTGACGTAGTACTTTAGGTTAAAAACCCGACTTTGGCATAAAATGGAAGTAACTTGAGTCAGGTAACTTGCCTATGCTTGTGTGGTGTAACTTGCCTATGTCAGCTTGTGTGGTGTAACTTGCCTATGCTTGTGTTGTGTAACTTGCCTATACCGTTGTTGTGTAACTTGCCTACGCCAGTGTTGTGTAACTTGCCTACGCTTGTTGTTGCGAACTTGCTTATGCTTGTGGTGATAGCCTTGGTTGTGCAAGAATAGTTATTTTATGGACTAGCTCTCCATGAGGTTTCTTACTGTTCGCCTTGGTCCCCGTGGTCGGCCGTGATTTGCCGCCTCATGGCCGATTCGCCTTGGTACCCTGTAGTCACCGTGACTTGCCTCTGCTCAGCCAGAAGTGACGGTCTCGCGGATACGGCTCGTCCCCGTGGTCAGCCCTCGTACTTGCCCCGGTCAGCTACGTGACCGGCCTTGGTATCCGGTAGTCGGCTCGCACTTGCCCCGTATCGGCTTCGTGTTTTGGTTGCATTATATTCTTGGTACGGTCGGATCTGGTAGTTATCCTTGTCCTATACGGTTTTTATGACACGTGGGACCTAGTGTTCATGTATACTCCAGGTATTGTCATATCATAAACCGGCGGTGAGGAAGAAATTCCACGCACGAGTGATAATTTGGAGGCGTGAGTCCCCGACTACGAATCGTTATATGTATGCATCGTAGTTTGGTCATCATACATGTCTCCCGCTTTATATAGATCATGATTTCATTTACGATTCACGCTTTCACATACTTGGTACTTGTCAGATCGACTCCTTCTGGGCCGCTCACGCCGCAGTAAGTACATCGTCGCCGATCCCCGCCTAGGATCACCTTTCAGCGTATTGAAGCTCCGTTCCTTCGAGGCTTATCTTTTGTATGTGTTCCCCGAGTTGTAAGTTCTTGTACATTTAGGTATGGCGGCCCCGTCCCGCCATAGTTGTTGTAAATCTTAGAGGTCCGTAGTAATCGCAAGGTGGTTTTGTAAAAAGGATTAAACTGCTCGCTTTGAAAGAGTTGTTTATATATATTTTATTGGAAGCGTAACCGTTTGGTTGGCTGCTTTATTATCTTGTCTCATGTTCATGTTTAAGTTTTTATTTCCGCTGGTTTTCTCGATGTTGTATCACTAGGTGCCCGGTAGGCACTACCACTGCCCGTTCGGTCGTGACAAAGTGGTATCGAGCGCTTAGTCCTCTGAAAGTGTCTACGCACGTGTCTAGTAGAGTCTTGATTATCGATGTGTCAGGCACCACATCTATAATCGAGGTCGCAGGACATTTAGGATTGGTTTCCATTCTTCTCATTACGAGATCGTGCCTTAGAGTTGTGTGATAAGATCGACCCTCCGACATACTTCATTTTACCGCTATGCCTCCACGTAAGGCAGCCCGCCCGGGCGGCAAGGCGAAGGAGTCGCAAGTAGAGCAAATGGCGAGACCACAAGACTGAGCCTCCACCCGCACCGAGCAGAGGAGATGAGTTACAAGGATGGGCCCGATTAATGGCCGTGGTCAGGCTGACTTGAGGATAGCCGACGCAGTAGCCCAAAGAGCACCAGTGGTTCACCCTAAATCGATAGTTCGAGGCTACGGGATTTTCCGAGTCAGAGCCGCCAGAGTTTTACGGGTCGAGGCACGAGGATGATCCGCAGGAGTTCATCCGAAGCGATTCTGGATCATGAGAGTGATCAAGGCATCGGAGACCGAGTCGGTGGTCCTAGGTTCGCATCACCGCGTGATACCGCACCGATCGGGTTTGATTCGCGAGCCGCCCGGGAGAGCATGCACTTCCACTTTATGGGACGAGTTCTCGAGGCCTTTCTTGCACATTTCTTGCCTCCACGGATGAGAGGGCTCGGGCGCAGATTTTTGGTGTTACTGGCAAGGCGTGCGGTTCGAGTACAATGTGGAGTTCGACTCATTGGCCCTGACGTCCTCGCTTGGTAGCTAGTATGGAGGATCGAGTGCACCGATTTATTACAGGCTCGACGATCACCTAGCAGAGTTGTTCCGTGTAGCTCTTCACCGGTACGACATCGCTCGCACGCAGCTTATGACCGATGTGAGGAGAGGATAAATCGACTGAATGACCAGTGGTCGCGAAGAGGCGAACAGCAGGTCCTTTGGTGACTTTCGAGGCGGACCGCCAAAGAAGAGCCGCGATGCGCCTCCGCCGCCAGAGTGGTCCTCCACAGCCTTTCTGACCTTCGAGATATTCAGAGCAGTCCTGGCTCCTGTGTTTCAGATTTTCGGGAGCAGAATGCTCGCGGATGAGGTTACCCTTTGTCTCAGTGTAGCCGTGGAAAGCTTCATAAGGGCGAGTGTCGTACTAACTCGGGAGATTGTTATTTTTGCGCCAACAGGCCATCCGGCAAGAGATCACCCACTGTGGGTAGCACTGGTAGATAGCATGGACTACTAGAGCGATTATGGTTCTTCACCTTCCATAGCCAGCAGATGTTCATACACCACAGCCCCAGAGGTCGCGGGAGTTCCGCTTTAGCGGTCCTTTGAACCGCCTAATTTCAGGTATATCCTTAACCCTCTAGAGACTTATTTGTATTGATGTTGATGATGCGTTTAGTGTTACGTTCGGATAGCTTTGCGCAAAAATGTGATTTAAAAACCTGGTTAGAGAAAAGGGTAAGTCCATGGGTTGTGTAAAATGAAAGTGGTAGCTTTCATGATGTGTTTTAGCAAGATTGTTCCGTGTCAAGGAGCAAGAGTCGCGCGATAGTGGTCGGGTTGGGGCTATGTTGCGGGCCAACCCGCCGGCTGTTTCGAGCGGGTCACTCGTGGTCCCGCCAGTGGCAGATCACGAGGTGCTAGGCCCAAGTTTAGATGACCATCGATGAGTTCGTGGATACGTTCACCAGAATCAGTTCGTGAAGGCCGAGAATGGCCTTAGGAGATCGAGGCTAGTAAGATGATCAAGTTTGAGGTAGTGACTCCAAAGTTTTGGAAATCAAGTATGGTACGATACTAGAAAGAGTTCGGTTCGAGCGGTACAACGAGATAGGAGAAGTGAACGCGTGTGTGATCGCTTTCTTTTGAGAAATGAAGGCGCAAGAGATTATATTTTTAGACCTTGGTGGGGACTTTTGAGGTAAACAGAGGTGATTCCTCGTTGGCTTGGATTTGGGGTTTTCGCGCGATGTTATTTTTGTGGCCAGTGTGGCATGTTTGGTTTCGTAAGTATAGTAGTAAAGGCTATACCGGCACGTGTTTGTTTTGAGACTGAGAAGGAACATTCGGGACGAATGTTTCTAAGGGGGGAAGAATGTTATACCCCGTATTTCCAGTATGTACGAGGCGCACGATTATAATTTAAGCCTTAAGGATTGGCTAGTTTCAAAATTGTACACAACACCCGATTAGAGTCGATTCGACGTAAACGCTTCCACGCTTTCGTAGGGAAAATTCCGCTATGTCATTAATAATTTTTGCGGATTTTTCCGAGAGAAACATTTTGGACCAACGAGAGGGCGACACTTGTCACCCTCTAATTGGAAGGAGGACGGCAACAAAGCGGGCAAGGTTGGACGATTTTGTGCCTTTCCTTGGTCAAAGGTTAGGTAGGATATTTTGTGGTAGATGGATAAGGTAGCACATGGCTAAATCTTGGCCTTACACTTGCTATGCACTTGTCTTCATCTTGGCCATTGGTTGGCCTTCACTTGACCTATAAATACCCCCTTAGTTGATGAACTTTCTTCATCCACAAATTGCGCAATCTACCGAAGTCTCAACATCCTCCCGCCCTCTTGTGGGTCGCGTCCAACGCCGCTCCCCCTCCCCCTCCGCGTGGCCCTGGGCCGAGAGCTTTCCCTCCCCTTTGTAGGTTAGCCGTGGGTACCCCCAGCCTAGTTGCCTCGTATAAATACCCCTGTGGTATAGAAATACTCTTTAAGTATTGTTATAATGCCCAAAATACTTTAGCCAAATACCTTGTAGTACTTTCCAAAGTACCCTTTATACTAAAAATCCCTAAAATACTATTATACTTCCTTTAGCCACAAAACGAAACCCTAAGGAAATCTTCACCCGTAGTTGAAGTTATAAGTAGAAGTTCGTAGAACTTCTAAGGGTTTCTTGGAGCGGATTGGAGCACTCGGAGTAGGAGCTAAACCTTGCTCAGGAGCGACATTAAACTTGGATAATTTTGGGCTTATCGAGGTAAACACTCTTGACCTTCTGTTGTAATTGGAAATTACATGTTGTTGGAATATATAGTTAAGGTATACTATATATAGAATTGAACATAATAGTGCGGCAATGTCTTTTGACTTAAGCTGAATAATACTTACGCAATGTCTTCGCGACTTAAGCCCAATTTAAAGAGTGAATCAATCAGAATTACATAGATCAGACATGAGACTTGTGTAGTATTCTGTGAGTAAAATTGTACACGTCCGGTTAGACGTGCAAACCCCCCCCCCCTGGTTGGCTTGGTAGCCGGCCTCGGTAAAGGAGGAGATTAACGCTGTTGCGGGGGGGGGAGGTGCTGCCGAATTTTCTGTAGAATATGGAACGATGAGATCTAGATGTTAATAAGCGCCTTGTGGCCTTATAGGTTGAAGTACTACGTGTGGTGCGATCTACGTGGCTTAAGGAGTAGCCGGTTTGAAGTACTTGGAGCGCTTTGCTATTAGTCGACTCGTCGCGAGGTACGCGAACCTCTTCCTATCTCTTCTAGCATGATACGTGTGAACTATGTAGTACGGTAGACGCATACGTGTTAATCGTGTTTGATTGTTTTTAAAAACATAAAGTGTTATAACGGCTTTATGGGAAGTTGGTTATAACAGCTTTATGTAGGTAAGAAAATACTTTGTGGTTTTAAAAGGTAACTGATGTGAATTATAGCTGGCTAGTTATAATAAAGAACTTGATGTATTTCAAAAGATTTATAAATCGTTTTGAAGGGAGAGTAACACTTGGTTTTAAAGGTTTTAAAAAGAGTTATACTAGTGTCACGACTGCCCGGTTCGTGGATCGTGCCTTACCCGCACCCAAGTAGTCATACATCGTAGAACAATCAATGAATATAAACAAGACATGAAACATGATATAACTAGAACATTTTATCTCGATGAAAAGATTGCCTTTCGCATATATACATAAACCAAGTTTTTTGCGCTACATCCCAACTGCATAACAGACTACTGCACTTAAGGAAATAACAACTATGGCGGGACAGGGTTCCGCCATACCCTCGTCTGTACAAAACTATCTACAACAGGAGATCATACCCAAAAGTAGAGCCTCCGAGAGTGGAGCTCCTAACACCAACGTAGAGATCCTAAGGATGTGGATCTAGCACCGCTTCCTCTAGAACTGCAGATTGAACGCACTTCGGAGGTCAAGACAACAGTACCAAGTATGTGAAACTATAAAGTACTTTAAATGAAATCAAGGTATTTAAAACCTTTTCACAAATATAATCGATTCAATTGCACATAGTGCCACATCACAACAATAATAAAGAATAGGAAAATCAGAATAGTCTAGTCTAGGCCGCGAATGATCAAGCAAGGCCAACCGCCCATAGTATCATTCTCAAGGCCTAGTCCCGACTTCCGCATCCGCATAGGTCACACAGCACTGCATGAGGTATTCCTCAGACGGGGTAGCTAGCCCTGCATTCTCCTCGACTTCCGCACCGCATAGCCTCAAAGACCGCGTAGTCCCATGGACCGCATAGCATCTCAGACGCTAAACACCCGAATGATCAATCTCGAGCATACCGCACTCCGCATAGTCTCATAGACCGTGATAGGCCGATAGACCCGCATCAAGGGTGGCAAGCCCTGTGATAACAAGTCAAGGGGTAGGTGATACAATAACAAGACAACGGACTTACCGGTTAGCAACGTAAGCACGAAGAATAACCCCTTTCACACATTACAAGGCATTTAACACACGCAAAGATCATAGTATGTCTACCTATCAACCAATCTTACTACACTTAACAGAAAGCAATACAAGGCTTTTATAAACAAACAAGTAAATTCCTTTTATCATTCTTAGGTTGTTATACCTACTTCCCATAAAGCTTAGTATAACTCTTAAGCTTTTGTTTTAACACCAACTATTACTCTTCCGTTAAAATGATTCATTATTCTTTGACATACTTCAAGGTTCTTATTATTCAGCTTAAGTCAAAAGACATTGCCGATTATCATATGTACGTCTGCACTATATATGCTTAAAATATCATGCTCGTGAGTATAGGAAGAATCACATACCTTCTCACGAAATCCACCGCCAAGTCGAGTATGTCGCGCAGAGAATCAATTTATAATAGTCACGCACATCTATCAAAGTCTAGACTATTCTCAGAGGTCATTCTAAACAGAGGGTCCTCAATTCTATGGAAAGTCGGGCAGCACAACCCTACCCGAGCTATATAAGTCATCAGAAAACAAATTCATGTAAGTACATTCAGATATTCTTCTTTTATACCCTTCTAAGGTGTTACTAATTCTATTCTTAATAACCTCCTAAGTATTTATACTTATCTCAATACTCCTACAAGATGCATTCTCTAATTACAAAAGAGGTTAGGATTATTTACCTCGATAAGCCCAATAATATCCAAGTAAAAGTCGATCCCGAGCGAGGTTTAGCTCCTAATCCAAAGCTCCAAGGTGCTCAAGAATCCTTAGAAGTTTCCCACAACTTCTACTAAGTACAAAGGAATTTGGGCTAGTTAAAATTGGGCATTATAACAATAATAGAAGGCAACTTTCCTACCAAGGAGGGGGTAGGTTTCGCTAGGCTAGAGTGGAAGGGCCTCGCCAAAACTTCACCAAAGGGAGGGTGTTGGGACGAATGGCTCACAAGGGAGAGGGGAGGATTTTTCAAGACTTGAAAGCTTTAGTGGATGAAGAACTCTTCATCTCAAGAGGGGTATTTATAGGTCAAGACATGGCCAACCAATGGCCAAGATTTAGCCAAGTGCTAGGCAAGTGTAAGGTCAAGATTAGGGCAAGTGTACCTAGCCAACTTGCACACAAAATATCTATCCAACTTTATGACAAGGATTGTCATCCAATCGCCCTATTGCCGCGATAGTCCACCAATGAGAGGGTGGAAAGTGTCGCCTCTCATTGGTCCAAAGTGTTACGCCTCTAAAAATCCGCAAAATAAGAAATGACATAGCCTAATTTATCCTATGAAAGCCGTGGAAACGCTTCGCCGAAAACCAATCGCTTGTGAGTTGTGCCCAATAATTTTCGTCCAAGCCTAACTTTTAAGGCTAACCTTTTTGTATGTATTCCTTACGCATATACTCCGAAATACGGTATAACATTCTCCTCCTTAGAAACATTCGTCCGAATGTTCCTTCCCGTGACGATTAAAGATAAGGTTCTTAACAACCTGCGCTTGCAAAAACACTTAGCACATAAGTCAATTGAATCAATAAGTAGGAAAGTAGGTTACCTGGAGGTGTGGGGAATAGGTGAGGGTATCTCTGCCTCATGTCCTCCTCTCGCTTCCCACGCCATCTCCTCCTAAGCTCGCTCCGCCACAAAACTTTGACTGCTACGCCCTGGTCCGCAGACGCCTAACTCCGACGATCGACTATCGCTATGGGAATCTCCTCATCGATAACCCTCGGTCACACCGACATCGCCAATCGGGTGTACCCTAGATGGATCCCCGACACATCTCCTCAAGATAGATACGTGAAATACGGATGCACCGCCTCCAGACGGACGGCAGATCCAACTCATAGCAACCTTGCTTACCCCGCGACAATCCAAACGCCCAATGTACGCCGAAGTTTTCCTTCTTCCCGAATCTCATCACACCCTTCATGGTGACACCTTCAGAAAACCCAATCATCAATCGCGAACCTGGATGTCGACGCCGATGATCTGCATACGACCATGCCGACTCAGCCGCCAATAGCCGCTTGATAAGCTTCACCTTATCCATCGCCGCTTGCATCAAGTCTGTCCCACTAATCGCACTCTCGCCACATCGAACCATGCTATCGGCGACCGCACTTCCTCCCATACAAAGCCTCATACGGCGCCATCCGAATGCTAGAGTGGTAGCTGTTATTATACGCGAACTCTACCAGCGCAAGTGATCCTCCCACTACTGGTCAATAACACAGCTCGCAAAGATATCCTCAAGAGTCCGATAGTGCGCTCGCCTGTCCGTGCATGCGGATGAAATGCACGACTGTGCTCACCGCCCCTAAACCCCTCGGAAGGACCTCCAAGTTAGCCGTAACCGGGCTCTCCGTCTGATATGATCGAAATAGGACTCATGCACCGACGACTCTCGGATGTACACCGCATAATCCTCACCGAAAGTCGCCCCGACGGAAGAAAGTGGGCTGATTTCGTCACCGTCGACGATAACCCATATAGAATCATGTCTCTCCGAAAGTGAGGCAATCCCGCGATGAAGTCCATGTTGATCACCTCCCACTTCCGTGTCGGGATCTCTATCGTCAGAATAAAACCACCGGGCCTCCGTGCTCTACCTTCACCGCCGACAACACGCACCGAGCTACGAACTCGCAACGCCCCTCTTCAAACCATCCCACCAATACACCGATCTAAGGTCGTGGTACATCTTGGTCGACCACGGATAGAGTAACGCGCGTCGTGTGCTTCCCCAAGAACTCCGCCAAGTCCTCAAACATCCGGAACACACAACCCGCCTCAAACCTTAGCGCCCATCGTGCTACTCAAAAGGACCCTTGCCTCACGGAGAGTCAGACACGATAACGTGCCAAAACCGGATCCTCGAACTGCTGCCTCTTCACCTCCTCGACGATGGAAGACTCGGCAACCTCACGAACCCTAACCCCGCTGCTATCAGAATCAATCAAACGGACACCAAGGCTCGCTAACTGATGCAAATCACGAACCATGCCCCTCCTCTCTGGCTGCACTCGATAGACTCCCATCGACCTACGACTAAGAGCATACGCCACAACATCGCCTTCCCGTGGTACAGATATCGACGCCATAATCCTTAAGCAACTCTAACCACCGCTCTCGCCGTAAGTTCACTCCTCGATCGAAGATATACCGAGGCTCTTGTGGTCAGATAAATATCCACGTGAACCCCATACAAATAGTGCCTCGGATCTTCAAAGCGTGAATCACCGCCGCCACCCAAATCACGCGGGTAGTTCCTCTCGTATCTTAAGCCGCTGATGCGTATGCTATAACTCGCCTCGCTGCATCAACACACATCCCAACCCGATGCCCGACGATCACAATACACCACGTAACCATCCGACCTCCGAAGAGTAAGAACGGGGCGGCCGTCGCTTTCTTTTCAAGAATCGAAACCTCGCCACAAGCATCACCATCAAACTTGGCTGCTTCTCGAGTCACCTAGTCAATGGTGCGAAGATAAGCAAACTTCTCCACGAACCGATAATATCCTCGCAAGGCCCGAAATCGCGAACCTCTGCCCGAGTAGTAGGTCTAGGCCAAGTCCCGATCGCCGATTCGCCATATCCACTGAATGCCATCACCCGACAATGTGCCCAAGAAAAGCCACCGAGGTCAACCAAAACTCACATTTGGAAAACTTCGCATACATTCGCCGATCCCGAGAATCACAAGACAGCTCAAATGCTCCGCATGCTCCTCGCTTCCGAGCGAATAAACCAAGATATCATCAATGAACACTATCACAAACGTGTCCAAAATGGTTTGAACACTCGGTTCATCAACTCCATGAATACCGCACGAGCATTCGTCAACCCAAAAGACATGACCACGAACTCATAATGCCCGTCACGTCCGAATGCATTCTAGGGACATCCACCTCTAACTCGAACTCGATGATAGCCCGATCGTAGATCAATCTTGAAAAGCATCTCGCGCTCGCAACCGATCGAACAAATCATCAATCCCGGAAGGGTATTCGTTTAATGGTCACCTTGTTCACCGTCGTAGTCAACACACATGCGCAGCGGCCCCGCTCTTTCTTCTTCACGAACAATACCGCGCCTGGGGAGAAACACTAGGTCCGATGAAACCCTTCTCCAACAAATCACTCACCGCTTCCTTCAACTCTCTTAACTCGGCGGGTGCCATCCTCGTATGGCGGAATGGAAATAGGCCGAGTGTCCGCAACACATCTATACAAAACTCAATCTCCTCTCGAGGAATACCCGGAGGTCGTGCGAAACACGCCCGAGAACTCTCGGACCATGGAATCGCTCAAAATCTGGTACCGCAGCCTCGATCAAACACCCGAACGATGGTAGATATACCCTTCTCGCACCATCTTCCTAGCCTTGAGGTAGGAAATAAACCTACCTTTCTGCGATACCGTGCTCTTCCCACTCAACAACCGCTCCTCAGAAACTGGAACTGCATTACTTTCTCTCTGCCTACATTGGCGTAGCAGAAGCTAGCCAATCCATCCCCATGATTACGTCGAAGTCAATCATCTCCAACTCTATCAAGTCGGCAAGCGGTCGCGACGTAAATGGTCACAGACAAGCTCTATATACCCGCCGAGCTACCACCGAATCACCCACCACGTAGCTACCTCGAAAGTGGTCTATGGACTCGTGCTCTATCCCTATCCTACTAGCAACAAGGGAGATATATAGGGCAGAGTAGAACCGGATCTATCAAAGCATATACATCAAACCCGAACCGATAAGGTACCGACGACATCGGTGAGGCCTCCGATCTGTCGGTGGACAAAGCATAAATGCGGTCGAGGACCGCTAGAATCGACTGCGCCACGACTGCCCGCGACCTGGCGATCTCTCGAGTACCACGCCCGGGCGAGTAGCTGTCGGGGATGAAGAAAGCGCAATGCACTCGTAGGTGGGCCCTACCCCACGCTTCGGCCGGAGCAAACCCTCGCGAAATGACCTGCTGTGGCCACAAGTATGGCAAGTCCCGTAGTAGCATAACGGCTCCTGAATGGAATCTACCACAACGGCACACCAATGCACTCGAGCGGTTAGCCCCATTACCCTGGAAATCAAGTCCCGCCCCGACCGCCCGACCGCTCTGGGCAGATCAAAATGATGTAGGAGTGCTCGAGCCATTGTGGTGCACCTGGACTTCTGACGTCGCCACCACGAGAACCACCAAAGAACCGCCCGCCCGCCTTCTTCTCGATGCCGATATCGGTCTGCCCGGCGGTCTCTACGCCTCGCATCCCAATGCATGAGCTCGCATACGGTAATGTCCATGCCCTAAGGGACACACCCGCACAAGACTCGCCATATAGTCGTCTAGCGGTGGCGTAGCGATGCACCCGGTCTTCCATATTCGCTACGGTCAGGAACATATCGAGCTAATGAATCAAACTCGACATTGTACTCTCTAATCGTAGGCCCTCCCCGCCTCGAACAAAAACTGTCGGATCGTGCCCTCCTCATCTGCGAGGCAAGAAGTGTGTGAGAAAAGCCTCAAAACTCATCCCATACTGCCGAGGCATGCTCTCCCGGGAAAGCTCCCATGAATCGAACCAATCGATCATGCGGTATCACGCAAACGATGCGAACCGAATGTCACAGATCCTCAAGCCTTGACCACCCGCATAATCCTTCGCAATCGGCGGATGAACTCCTGCGGATCATCCTCTGGTCTAGACCCAGTAAAACTCGCGCGGCTACAACTCGTGAAGTCCCGTAGCCTCGCTATCCGCTCGGTGAACAACGGTACTACCGAGCTGGAAGGAACCGAATGGCCGCCTCAAACCTCTCTCATATCCGCCACGACCTTGGCTAGTAATCGCCATCTCTCAGTGTACCTAACTCCTTCCGCCCGGCCGAGGGAGAGGTGGGTACTGCGGTCTCGCTGGGCCGGCGGTGTCATAGAACTCGCCGTCTGCAGTATAGCACAGGCACGAGCCTCGTGACTGGGTGTCACACTAGCGCCTCCTACGCCGCCTTGCCCTTCAGGCCGGGTTGCCTTACGTGGAGGCATATCTCATTCTGAAAGGAATGCGTTAGAGGTCCAACCTATAACACGCCTCTAAAGCACGATCTCGAGTGAGAAGAATGGAAACTAATCCTAAATATCCTATAGCCTCCTGATTATCGCGTGCACAACACACCGATAATCAAGACTTACTAGATACGGCCTCAGACACTTTCCGAGGATTAATCGCTTCGATACCACTTTTGTCACGACTGCCCGTTCGTGGATCGTGCCTTACCCGCACCCAAGTAGTCATACATCGAGAACAATCAGCGGAATATAAAACAAGACATGAAACATGATATAACTAGAACATTTTATCTCGATGAAAAGATTGCCTTTCGATATATACATAAACCAAGTTTTTTGCGCTACATCCCAACTGCATAACAGACTACTGCACTTAAGGAAATAACAACTATGGCGGGACAGGGCCCGCCATACCTGTCTGCACAAAACTATCTACAACAGGAGATCATACCCAAAAGTAGAGCCTCCGAGAGAGTGGAGCTCCTAACACCAACGTAGAGATCCTAAGGATGTGGATCTAGCACCGCTTCCTCTAGAACTGCGGATGAACGCAATTCCGAAGGAGGTCGACAACAGTACAAGTATGTGAAACTATAAAGTACTTTAAATGAAATCAAGGTATTTAAAACCTTTTCACAAATATAATCAGTTCAATTGCACATAGTGCCACATCACAACAATAACAAGAATAGAAAATCAGAATGTGTCTAGTCTAGGCCGCGAATGATCGGGCAAGGCCAACCGCCCATAGTATCATTCTGCGTGCCTAGTCCTCGACTTCCGCATCGCATCGGTCACACATTACGCACCCGCATGAGGTATTCCCCGTGACGGGGTAGCTAGCCCCGGTACTCTCCTCGACTTCCGCACCGCATAGCCTCAAAAGACCGCATAGTCCCATGGACCGCATAGGCATCCCCGTGGGCTAAACACCCGAATGATCAATCTCGAGCATACCGCACTCGCATAGTCTCATAGACCGTAGGCCGTATAGACCCGCATCAAGGGTGGCAAGCCCGGTATAACAAGTCGGGCGGGGTAGGTGATACAATAACAAGACAACGGACTTACCGTTAGCAACGTAAGCACAAAGAAGAATAACCCCTTTCACACATTACAAGGCATTTAACACATGCAGATCATAGTATGTCTACCTATCAACCAATCTTACTACACTTAATGTAAAGCAATACAAGGCTTTTATAAACAAACAAGTAAACAGCCTTTTATCATTCTTAGGTTGTTATACCTACTTCCCATAAAGCTTAGTATAACTCTTAAGCTTTTGTTTTAACACCAACTATTACTCTTCCATTAAAATGATTCATTATTCTTTGACATACTTCAAGGTTCTTATTATTCAGCTTAAGTCAAAAGACATTGCCGATTATCATATGTACGTCTGCGCACTATATATGCTTAAAATATCATGCTCGGGAGTATAGGAAGAATCACATACCTTCTCGCGAAATCCACCTACCAAGTCGAGTATTTCTCGCGCAGAGAATCAGCCTATAATAGTCACAGACATCTATCAAAGTCTAGACTATTCTGTAGGTCATTCTAAACAGAGGGTCCTCAATTCTATGGAAAGTCGGGCAGCACAACCCTACCCGGTGAGCTATATAAGTCTACTGTGAAAACAGTCCTATGTAAGTACAGTTCGTATATTCTTCTTTTATACCCTTCTAAGGTGTTACAGTTCAATTCTATTCTTAATAACCTCCTAAGTATTTATACTTATCTCAATACTCCTACAGTATGCATTCTCTAATTACAAAAGAGGGTTAGGATTATTTACCTCGATAAGCCCAATAATATCCAAGTAAAAAGTCGATCCTGAGCGAGGTTTAGCTCCTAATCCAAAGCTCCAAGGTGCTCCAAGAATCCTTAGAAGTTTCCCACAACTTCTACTAAGTACTAAGGAATTTGGGCTAGGTTAAATTGGGCATTATAACAATACTAGAAGGCAACTTTCCTACCAAGGGAGGGGGGGTAGGTTTCGGCTAGGCTAGAGGGGGGAAGGGCCTCGGCCAAAACTTCACTCAAAGGGGGAGGGGTGTTTGGACGAATTGCTCACAAGGGAGAGGGGAGGATTTTTCAAGACTTGAAAGCTTTAGTGGATGAAGAACTCTTCATCTCAAGAGGGGTATTTATAGGTCAAGACATGGCCAACCAATGGCCAAGATTTAGCCAAGTGCTAGGCAAGTGTAAGGTCAAGATTAGGGCAAGTGTACCTAGCCAACTTGCACACAAAATATCTATCCAACTTTATGACAAGGATTGTCATCCAATCGGCCCTATTGCCGTGACAAGTCCACCAATGAGAGGGTGGAAAGTGTCGCCCTCTCATTGGTCCAAAGTGTTACGTCTCTCGGAAAAATCCGCAAAAATAAGAAATGACATAGCCGGAATTTATCCTATGAAAGCTGTGGAAACGTTTCGTCGGAAAACCAATCGTTTTGTGAGTTGTGCCCAATAATTTTCGTCCAAGCCTAACTTTTAAGGCTAACCTTTTGTACGTATTCCCTTACGTACATACTCTGGAAATACGGGGTATAACAACTAGCTTATGGGAAGTTAGGTATAATGTCTTAAGAAAGGTAAAGAAAATGGTTTACTGATGTTAGAAGTTAAAAGACTTGATCTTATAAGATAAGAGACTTAACTTATTTGTTTTAATGTGGATGTTTGTGTGAAACCTCATTCGTGAGTAATGAGTACTTGGTTTTATTTAAAGGGATAATGTTTCATCGATTTGAAATCGAATGTGTATCGATGCACCACCGCTAAGCGTTAATAAAGGAAAATGTATTGAATAATGAAGTATTGTATTAAAACCAAGAGAAACCTCCATCCGCATGAAGCTAAGATGAGACAAAATGATATTACATATCCTAGATCATGGCTGCTTAATAAGATCGATTATAAACAAGAATAAACTACTCACATATAAGGCATATGTTTCTCAAATCATTAAAGGAGAATTATGTTTTAAAGGATTAAAACTATGAACTACGAAACCTTTTCTAAAAATGAGAAACTTGAGCATTTGAAATTAGGCAAACTTGAACGTTTGGAAAATAAGGTTGTTACGTGATTTTACAAAGGAAAGCATTTTGTTTACTTAACAATGTTCGTCACTCTATTTTTATACTACGGACATCGGGTGACTTTTATAAAAGGAATGGATCTCTTTAAAAGGAATTTAACGACGTAGTACTTTAGGTTAAAACCCGACTTTGGCATAAAATGGAAGTAACTTGAGTTGTGTAACTTGCCTATGCTTGTGTGGTGTAACTTGCCTATGCTTGTGTGGTGTAACTTGCCTATGCTTGTGTGGTGTAACTTGCCTATGCTTGTGTTGTGTAACTTGCCTATACTGGTTGTTGTGTAACTTGCCTATGCTTGTGTTGTGTAACTTGCCTATGCTTGTTGTTCGCAACTTGCTTATGCTTGTGGTGATAGCCTTGGTTGTGCAAGAATAGTTATTTTATGGACTAGCTCTCCATGAGGTTTCTTCGCTCGCCTTGGTCCTCGTGGTCGGCTCGCATTTGCCCCGCCTCATGGTCGATTCGGCCTTGGTACCCTGTGAGTCACCGTGACTTGCCGCTCGGTACAGTGACGGTCTCGTGATACGCCTTGGTCCTGGTGGTCAGCCCTCGATTTGCCCCGGTCGACTCGTGACCGCCTTGGTATCCGTGAGTCGGCTCGCACTTGCCCCGTGACGGCCGTGTTTTGGTTGCATTATATTATCGTACGGTCGGATCTCGTAGTTATACTTGTCCTATACGGTTTTATGACACAGTGGGACTCGTGTTCATGTATACTCCACAGGTATTGTCATATCATAAATCCTACAGCTGAGGAAGAAATTCCACGCACGAGTGATAATTTGGAGGGCGTGAGTCCTCGACTTGATGAATCGTTATATGTATGCATCGTAGTTTGGTCATCATACATGTCTCGCTTTATATAGGTATCATGATTTCATTTACAGATTCACGATTTCTTTCACATACTTGGTACTGTTATGACCTCCCGGGGCCGCGTTCATGCCGCAGTAAGTACATTGGTTGTCGATCCCCGCCTTAGGATCACCTTTCAGTATTGGAAGCTCCGCTCCTTCTGAGGCTTATCTTTTGTATGTGTTCCCTGAGTTGTAAGTTCTTGTACATTTAGGGTATGGCGGGCCCGTCCGTCATAGTTGTTGTAAATCTTAGAGGTCCAGAGTAATCGTGCAAGTGTGGTTTTGTAAAAAGGATTAAACTGCTCGTTTTGAAAGAGTTGTTTATATATATTTTATTGCGTAACCGTTTGGTTGGCCTGTTTTATTATCTTGTCTCATGTTCATGTTTAAGTTTTTATTTCCGCTGGTTTTCTCTGATGTTGTATCACTAGGGTGCCCGGGGTAAGGCACCAGTCACGGGCCCGGGTTCGGGTCGTGACACATTACTCACGAATGAGGTTTCACACAAAATTCATATAATTCATTTAAGTTAAGTCTCTTATCTTACAAGATCAAGCCTCTTAATAAATAAATCATTCGTTTTATCCCTCTTAAGCCATTATACCTAACTTCCCATAAAGCTAGTATAACTCTTAAGATTTTAAAACCAAGTATTACTCTTCTTTTTAAAAACAGTTCTTAATTCTCTTGAACTACTTCAAGATTATTATTATTCGGGCTTAAGTCAAAAGACATTGCCGTATAACTACGTTCCATTAACACACGTACGTCTACCGTACTACATAGTTATATACATATCATGCTAGAAGAGATAGGAAGAGGTTCACATACCTCGCGACGATTATCGACTATTAGCAAAACGCTCCACGGCTATAACCCGGCTAGCCTGGTCCACCTTCTCAAGTAGCACATGCTACTCGCAGAACATTCAACCTATACAGGTTATACAAGTCTATCAAAGTCTAGACTACTCGGTAGAATAAATCTAGATACAAGATCCTACGGGAAATTGGGCACTCTTCCCTACCCACAACTACACAAGTCTCACTGAATACACCCCACGTAATTACTGCTCGCTTCTCTTCTTTAAATTCAGGCTTAAGTCCAAGGACATTGCCACAAAACTATGTTCAGTTCTTATATATATAGTATACTTCAACTATATATTCCTACAACATGTAATCTCCAATTACAATAGGGGGACAAGATAATTACCTCGATAAGCCCATAATTATCCAAGTATAGATGTCGATCCTGGCAACGTTTAGCTCCAACTCCGTGCGCTCCAACCCGCTCCAAACCACCCTTAGAAGTTCTAACCAACTTCTACATAATACTCCAACTAACTATGGAGATTTTCCTTACGGTTCGGTTTTGTGGACCCACGGAAGTATAATAGTGTTACTGGCTTTTCAGATAGGTATAACCTGAATACTACAAGGTATACGGCTAAGGTAATTTGGGTATAGTAACAATACTTTTGAGAGTATTTCTACCAAGAGGGGTATTTATACGAGACAACACCAAAAGTGTGTATACCTCTACCACCCCACTAAGGGGATACTCTCGCCAATGGGGAGCTCTACACAAGGCCTCACATAGGGGAGAGGGGTGTTGACGAACACCACACAAGGGGAGGGAGGAATTTTAGACTTAGGAAATATAGGAATGGATGAAGAAGTCTTCAAACTTAGGGGTATTTATAGACAAGCCAAGGCCAACCAATGGCCAAGATCATGCCAAGTGCATAGCAAGTGTAAGGCCAAGATTGGGACAAGTGTGTGGGTCCCACTTTATCAATCAACACACAAAATATCCTACCAACTACACTCTCCAATTCGCCCCATGTCCGCCTCACGCCCGCCAATGGGAGGGTGCCGTGGCGCCTCTCGCTGGTCCAACACGCTTCGCCTCGTAAAAATCCGCAAAATTTAAAAATGACATAGCCGGAATTTTCCCTTCGCAAGTTATGTAAAATGTTTCGTCGAAAAACGACTCTAATCGGGTGTTCTGCACAAATAAAATCGGCCAAGCCACTTTAAAAGCCCAAACTTTTCTACGTACGCCCCACGCATATACTGAAATACGGTGTAACATTCTCCTCCTTAGAAACATTCGTCGAATGTTCCTTCTAAGTCTCAAAACAAACGCGCGCCAAGATAGTCTCCACTACTATACTTACGAACGATCCCGCCACACCGCCACGTAAAACACCAAGAAAATACTTACATCCACGTCCACGAGGAAACACTTCTAACATCACCATAAAACACCTCTCTCCGGGGTCTAGAATATACTTCCTTCGCACCTTCTTTTTACAAAAGAAATGATCACATCAATGCTCGTCATACATGTTCGCTTCTTCCCACTTTTGTCACTTTGCCGCGAGGTTCTAGTGTCACTCCGGCGACCCAACAAATGGTACCGGACTGCATGCGATCCCTGAGGATGTCGTACACTTCTTGTACACTCGATCTTTTTCTCATAACCTACCACATTTCTGATACTGCTTCAGTTCCCAAAACTCGGGGTTACTATCTCTAACGTGGTCAACATTAACTGGGAACACTCTGGATGGATCTCCGATACTTTCCCGAACATAACAATACAAAAGACCGGACGTACCGCCTCCTAAGTCGGACGACAATGCTAACATGTAGGCAACCTGGCCTATTCTTCACATGAACTCAAAAAGGCCCAAAGTAACTCGGGCTAAGTTTCCTCTGTTTTCCAAAACTCGTCACACCCTATCTGGGGTGGTACTTTCAAGAAGACCGACCGTCAACCTGAACTCTAAGCGTCGTCGCTGATAATCCGCACGATTTCTCTGAGCTGCCAAAAAAACCTCCTCTAGATAAGCTTCACCCTATCCACAGTCCGTTGGAACAAGCCTGAACCAACTATCTGAACCTTGCCAACATCGAACCAATCGACCGGCAACTTACACTTCCGCCCCTACAAGGCTTCATAAGGCGGCAATCAACACCAACTGGTAGCTTAAACACTCCCACCACAGGAGACAACAAACCCCACAACTACCCCTGAAATCCAAACACTGGCCCGAGGGCGAATGCGATTCTGAGACTCACCTGAGTTCCTAACCCTGCCTAGTAAAACTTCCAGAAAAAGAAACAGCCGTAACCTGGGCTCCACTGTCTGACATAAGGTGAAGGTAGGCACCCCGTGCAGCCTTACAACCTTTTCTGATATAACGTCTCGCATAACCCTCTGCTGAGTGAACAGTCTTTGCTAGAAGGCAAGACGGCCGACCTCTCGCCCGACCATCGGTCGAACGCATCCACGAACTCAGACACTGTTAACTAAACTTGGGCCTAACACCTCGTGATCCTATCATAAGGCGGGATCACCACAACCGACCCACCACCATACAGGCCGCGGGTTGACTCGCCACGTGGCCTCAACCCGACCCGGCAACGCGCAAAATACTAGCTCCCCGAAGGAAAACTCTCACTAATCATGTTACGAAAACCTAGCGGTCTTCTTAGCTCAACTACCCTCTTTCATTCCACACTACTCAGGGACTTATCCCACAAACATAGCTCACGTGTACTATGCACTCCTATAAGGGTCAAACATAAACATACGTCTTTTACTCGAGATGGCCTTACCTCTAAGGTCTCTACGTATAAAGCTCTAAGGCTCACACTTTCTCTATCCCCCAATCTTTCCTGGTTACTAACCATGATCTAAACACAACTAACACACTGCTATCAGAACATAGCACTTATGATATACTCATCTTATCACACACTGATCTCTAGAGGGTTAAGGATATGCTCGACCCATCGCTTCACTCCTTTGTCGTCTAATCAAACCCGCCTGCAGGCGCATAGCTAGGAAGATAACGAACTACCCACCGATCCTCGGCTAAGTCCTCCTACTAGGACACTCTTTCGACATCAGACCCTGACGGTCATAGGTATAACAAGTACCAACTAAAAGACGACATTCCCCGGGATGACGTGCATCAATGAACCGGAAGCCCTCGAGTTCGACTAACTCCTCGATACCCGAACGCCCCGAACCCCGTGGAGGACCTCTCAGACCGTGGATGTGCACAATATAATCCGCCGTGAGGTGACTCGCCTCGAAAGTTACCAAAGGACCTTTGCCGCCCTCTTCTCGCCCTCGTTAACCCGTCGATCTCTACGCTTTCTACCGTGCATAAGCCCGCATACGTGCCATGCTCAAGCCTAATTGAAGAGCTACTCTTACACAACCCTCTCTTAGGTAGTCATCAAGACTCGCGGTACATCGGTATACTCTCTGGTAGCCAAATCCATAGCTAGTAACAGGGTCGCCTTTTTGCAATCTAAGTTCACCGCTCCTTGGCCGCGAAGGTTCAAATATCATGGCTGCAGTAGGAACTGCCGCCGCCGTGCTAAACTCTGTTGGGGCTAGTGACGTCGCAGAACTCTCCAAATGAAGCACTACCCTAGGTAAAGATTGGGCCTATGCCCACGTATCCTCTCAGACTCAACTCGCAGCCTCCTCACGCTTTGCCCTCCCGGGTCCGGGTTGCCACGCAGAGGCATAACTGCAGTGGAAAGAAATACGTTAGAGGGTCTAACTTACAACACAACTCTAAGGCACGATCTCAGAGTGAGAAGAATAGAAACCAATCCTAAATATCCTATAGCCTCCTGATTATTGGTGTGGTGCACAACACACCGATAATCAAGACTCTACTGGATACGGTCTGTAGACACTTTCCGAGGATTAACTGCTCTGATACCACTTTTATCACTTTGCCTGAGGCATTAACCTTCTCAGGCGACCCAACAAATGGTACCGGGCTGCTTGCGATCCCTGAGACATGCCCTAAGGCCCTTCTCAGGATGTGCCATACGGAGAGCCACGGTTTGGGTCTGTTCCCGTGATAGAGGCTCTGGCCTCTTTATACGCCACCGGGCGAGGTCGTGACAACAGTACCGAGTATGTGAAATCAAAATAACATCAGAAATGAAATCATAGTAGTCTATATAAAGCAGGAGACATGTATGATAACCAAACTATAGTTCACAATAAATAAGCAGTCATGTCAAGTCAGGGACTCACGCCCTCAAAGTCATCACTCAAATATAACTATGGGTCTCACGCCCACCACATCATTCATGCCCGTGGAATACCTTCCTCACCGCCGATCATGATATAAAATCATCAAGGAATACACATGAACACCAGGTCCCACCTGTGTCCTAATAAAACCGTACAGGGTAAGTACGAAGGCATAGCCGACTACTAAAAACCCACAGTACCAACAAGGTCATAAACTGTATCATGAGATCTGTCTGCATCATTACATGATCAAAGCCGCCACTCGCCCGCAGTATCTAATGTGCGCGTCTAGCCTTGGAACTTCCCGCAGCTCCGCATAGGCCAATCTCATAGGCCCGCATGAGGTATAACCCCGCATCGAGGGTAGCTACTCCCCGGCATCCGCTCGACTCGCACCGCACGCCACATAGACCGCATGCCCATAAAGGACGCATACTAACCTGGAACTCTCGTAGCTCCGCATAGGCCCCTGGGACCCGCATGAGGTATCCTCGAATCATAGGTCACTAGACCCGCCTGAGTCTACCCCGCGCATCGGAGGGCAGCTTAACCTCCGGAAACAAGTCAAGGTGAGTGGTATAATACCAACATATCGGTGATAAAGTGAAACAATTTAAGCGCAATCGAGGGGAAACCCCTTTACACAAACATCACAAGATACTAACACACGTAGCATCCTAGCATGTTTACTTATCAAATAAACAAGAAAGTATTACAAGGCTATCACAACCCAACACAATCAAGTTATACACACAAGGCACTTTCTACTATATGATTAACAAGATCGGGTTTCTATCCCCAAAGTACTTCATACATTAACTCTTTTAAAAGATCCGTCTCTTTCACATAAGTCACACAATACCCGTAGTATATGAAAATAGAGTGATTACCTTTTGAAGTAAATCAAACACTTCTCTTTGTAAAATCAAGTAACAACATTCTTTTCCAAACGTTTCAAGTTTGCCTAATTTCAATTACTCAAGTTTCTCATTTTTCGAAAGGTTTCGTAGTTCATAGTTTTAATCCTTTAAAACAATTTGAGAAACATATACCTTACGTGTGAGTAGGTTATTCTTGTTCATAACAATCTTATTAAGCAGCCATGATCTAGGAAATGCAATATCATTTTGTCTCATCTTAGCTTCTATGCAGATGGAGGTTTCTACTGGTTTTAATAATACTTCATTAATCAAAACATTTCCCTTTATTAACGCTGCAGTGGTTTGTCGATACTCATCTCTGATTTCCAAATCAAGAAACATTGTCCTTTTAAAACCAAGTACTCATTACTCACGAATGAGGTTTCACACAAAATTCATATAATTCTTTTAAGTTAAGTCTCTTATCTTACAAGATCAAGCCTCTTAATAAATAAATCATTCGTTTTATCCCTCTTAAGCCATTATACCTAACTTCCCATAAAGCTAGTATAACTCTTAAGATTTTAAAACCAAGTATTACTCTTCTTTTAAAAAAGTTCTTAATTCTCTTGAACTACTTCAAGATTATTATTATTCGCTTAAGTCAAAAGACATTGCCGTATAACTACGTTCAATTAACACACGACGCTCACCGTACTACATAGTTATACACATATCATGCTAGAAGAGATAGGAAGAGGTTCACATACCTCGCGACGATTATCGACTATTAGCAAAACGCCCACGGCTATAACCCGCTAGCTGTCCACCTTCTCAAGTAGCACACGCCACTGCAGAACATTCAACCTATACAGGTTATACAAGTCTATCAAAGTCTAGACTACTCGGTAGAATAAATCTAGATACAAGATCCTACGGGAAATTGGGCAGCCCTTCCCTACCCGTCAAACTACACAAGTCTACTGTAATACAGTCCTACGTAATTATAGTTCAGTTCTCTTCTTTAAATTCAGGCTTAGGTCCAAGGACATTGCCACAAAACTATGTTCAGTTCTTATATATATAGTATACTTCAACTATATATTCCTACAACATGTAATCTCCAATTACAATAGGGGGACAAGATAATTACCTCGATAAGCCCATAATTATCCAAGTATAGATGTCGATCCTGGGCAACGTTTAGCTCCAACTCCGCGCTCAACCCGCTCCAAACCACCCTTAGAAGTTTAACCAACTTCTACATAATACTCCAACTAACTATGGAGATTTTCCTTAGGTTCGGTTTTGGACCGACGGACGTATAATAGTGTTACTGGCTTTTCAGATAGGTATAACCTTAGAATACTACAAGGTATACGGCTAAGGTAATTTGGGTATAGTAACAATACTTTTGAGAGTATTTCTACCAAGAGGGGGGTATTTATACGAGACAACACCACAAGTGTATACCTCTACTACCCCACTAAGGGGGTACTCGCCAAGGGGGCTCTCGCCACAAGGCCTCACAAAGGGGGGAGAGGGGGTGTTGGACGAAACACCACACAAGGGGAGGGAGGACTTTTAGACTTAGGAAATATAGGAATGGATGAAGAAGTCTTCAAACTTAGGGGGGTATTTATAGGACAAGCCAAGGCCAACAAATGGCCAAGATCATGCCAAGTGCATAGCAAGTGTAAGGCCAAGATTGGGACAAGTGTGTGTGGGTCCCACTTTATCAATCAACACACAAAATATCCTACCAACTACACTCTCCAATTCGTCCCATGTCCGCCCCTCACGTCCGCCAATGGGAGGGTGCCAAAGCGCCTCTCGTTGGTCCAACACGCTTCGCTCTCAAAAATCCGAAAAATTTAAAAATGAAATAGCCGTATTTTTCCCTTCGAAATTTATTTAAAATTTTTCGTCGAAAAACGACTCTAATCGGGTGTTGTGCACAAATAAAATCGGCCAAGCCACTTTAAAAGCCCAAACTTTTCTACGTACGTCCTTACATACATACTCTGGAAATACGGGGTGTAACACTCCAGTCCCACAGCCTGGAGCAGAGGAGATGGGTTACAAAGAGATGGCCCAGTTATTGGCCAGGATCGTGGCAGCGTGAGATAGCCGACACGCAGCCCAAAGAGCACCCGTGGTTCACCCGAGATCGGATAGTTTGAGGCTACGGACTTTCGAGTTGTAGCCCGCCAGTTCTACGTCGAGGCACGAGGATGATCCGCAGGAGTTCATTCGACGATTCTGGATCATGAGTGTTATCAAGGCTTTGAGACCGAGTCGGTGGTCTTAGGTTCGCATCGGCCGCGTGATACCGCAATGATCGTTTGATTCGTGGGAGCCGCCCCGGGAGAGTATGCACTTCCAGTATGAGCGAAGTTCTCGCGGCATTTCTTGCACATTTCTTGCCTCCACAGATGAGAAGGGCTCGGGCCGACAGATTTTTGACGTTGAGGCAGACCGGGTGTACGATTCGGGAGTACAATGTGGAGTTTGACTCATTAGCTCGGTACGTCCCCGCATTGGTAGCCGACATGGAAGACAGAGTGCACCGCTACGTCACCGGGCTTGATGACTACTTAGCAGAGGCTTGTTCGGGTGTAGCTCTTCAGCCGGGCATGGACATTACCCGCATACAGGCTTATGCACTGGGATGTGAGGAGCGGAGAGGTCGACGGAATGACCGAGATCGCCAGAAAGTGCGGCCGTGATACAGGTCCTTTGGTAACTTTCGAGGTGGACCGCCAAAGAAGCTAGTTATGTACCTCCACCAGCATGCAGTGGTCCTCCACAATCTTCGTGGACGCTCAGGTATTCGAGCCTGGTCGAGCTCCGTGGCTTCGGTTACGATATATACGGGTTCTAGCCAGCAGGATTCATATCCCCCTCAGTGTGCACGATGTGGCAAGCATCATCCCGGGGAATGTCGTCTTCTTACTGGTGCTTGTTTCACCGCGCGTCGCCGTGGCCATGTGACGAGAGATCGCTTATAGGAAGGGTGCAGCAGAGGACGCAGCCTACCGGTCGCGGGCATGATCATCGCTTTCATAGCATGCGCCTGCAGGCGTGCCTATGATTAGAGCGAGACGGATGTGTATATTCTTACCCCTCTAGAGGCTTGTATGCGTAGATGTTATGATGAAGTGCTAAGTATTATGTTCATATAGCATTATGTTAGAATTATGTTCAGAAAACATGGTTAATTAGAAGGGTAAGATTGGGGACAGGGAAATTGTGAACCTTAGAATATTACACGTAGAGACCTTAGATGCGAGGCCATCTTGAGTAAAAGATTTATGTTTGTGTTGACCTTTATCGGAGTGCATAGTATATGTGGGATAATTCCATGGGTTGTGTAAGATGGAAGTGGTAGCCTTCAGGACTTGAATAGGTAAGATTGTTCCGGATCAGGAGAACAAGTGTTTGACGCGATAATGGTCGGGTTGAGGATGTGCGGGTCAACCCGTAGCCCCGCTTAAGGGGTCGGCTCTGGGTGGTCCCGCCAGTGGTAGGGTCACGAGGGTGCTAGGCCCAAGTTTAGATGACCATCGATGAGTTCGTGGATATGTTCGACCAGATCGGATCGTGAAGGCCGGAATGGCCTTAAAGGAGATCGGAGGCTAGTAAGATGACCAAGTTCGAGGTAGTGACTCAGAGATCAGAAACCAAGTGATGATCAAGTATGGTACGTATACTAGAAAGAGTTCAAGTGTTCAAGAACAGTACGACGAGTAAGGAAAGAAGTGAACATGTGCTAAGAAAATAGAAACGATCATTTTGTTGTGAAGTGAAGATGCGAAGGGAGTATCCTTTAGACCGGGGTGGAAGCTTTTGTGATGTAGGAATGATTTCTCGTGGATTTGGGTTAAGTATTTTCGCGTATGTTGTTTTGTGGCCAGGTGTGGCGTTGGCAACTTGTTAGAGGAACTTTATCGTTATCCGTCTTGAGAAGGAACATTCGGGATGAATGTTTCTAAGGAGGGGAGAATGTTATACCCCATATTTCCAGAGTATGTACGTGAGGGCGTACGTACAAAAGTTTAAGCCTTAAGTAGGCAAAGTGGCGAAATTTGTGCACAACTAGCGAAAAGAGTCGTTTTCCGACGAAACGTTTTCCGGATTTATGGCGGAAAAATACGGCTATGTCATTTATAATTTTTGCGGATTTTTCCGAGAGATGAAATATTTTGGACCAACGAGAGGGTGACAAGTGTCACCCTCAAGTGGACGAGAAAGTTGGGACGAAACTTGGGCGGTTTGCCTTGGTTATTTTGTCAAGTAGTTGGTAGGATATTTTGTGTAGTTGATGAGCAAGTGGGACCCACAAACACATGTCCAAATCCCCACCCTACACTTGCCTACCACTTGGCTTGATCTTGGCCATTGAAAGTCCTATAAATACCCCCTTAGTTGAAGACATTTCTTCATCCACACTTGTAAAAATCCAAGGCAAAATTCCTCCCTCCCTCTTTGTAGCTTTCGTCCAAATCCTCCCCCCTCCCACTTGTGAGCCTTGGCCGAGAGTAACCCCCCCCCCTTGCCTAGTTGTTTTCGTATAATACACCCCCCCTTGGTAGAAAAGTATTCTCCAAGTATTGTTACTATTCCCAAATACCTTGGCCCAAATACCTTGTAGTATTCCAAGGTTACACCTATACTAAAAGCCCAGAAATACTATTATACTTCCCTTCAGTCACAAAAACGAAACCCTAAGGAAAATCTTCATAGCCGGTTGATGTATTAAGAAGAAGTTGCGTAGAACTTCTAAGGGTTGTTTGTAACGGGTTGGAGCGCACGGAGTAGGAGCTAAACGTTGCTCAGGATCGACATTTAACTTGGATAATTTTGGGCTTATCGAGGTAAATAATCCTATCCTTCTAGTGTAATTGGAAATTACATACTGTAGTAGTATAGAAATGAATATAAGAAATAGAAGGATATTACAGAAGAGAATTGAACTGTAATAGAAGGATATTACAGAAAAGGAATTGAACTGAAATCACATCAGAAGAATATTAAAGAAGAAGACTGAACTGTACTTACATAGGACTGTAATTACAGTAGAATTGTGTAGTTTGACGGGTAGGGAAGTGCTGCCCAATTTTCCGTGGGATAAGGAATCTGTATCTAGAATTATTCTACAGAGTGTCTAGACGTTGATAGACTTGTATGACCATTATAGTCAAGATCGCAAGTAGCGATTCTACTCGGCGGTGGAAAGGGCTAGCCGAATTATAGTACTTTGGAGCTATTTGCTATTAGTCGATAAATCGTCACGAGGTATGTGATTCTTCCTATACCCTTGAGCATGATATTTTAAAAGTATATATATATATATATAGTACGATAGACGTACGTATGCTAATCGAATGTAGTTTTACTAAGAATGTCTTTTGACTTAAGCCTGAATAATAAGAATCTTAAAGTATTTCAAAAGAATTAAGAAACCTTTTTGAAAGAAGAGTAACACTTGGTTTTGAAAGTTAAGAGTTATACTAGCTTTATGGGAAGTTGGGTATAACGACTTAAGAGTAATAAAAGGAATGGTTTATTGATTTTTTTAAAGTTAAGAGACTTGATCTCAAAAGATAAGAGACTTGACTTAATATGAATTTTGTTAAAAAGCGTGAAACCTCATTCGTGAGTAATGAGTACTTGGTTTGTAAAAGGAATAATGTTTTACTGATTTCGGAAATGAGAATAAGTATCGAACAAACCACAGCAGCGTTAATAAAGGGGAATGTATTGACTAATAAAGTATTATTAAAACCAGTAGAAACCTCCATCTGCATAGAAGCTAAGATGAGACAAAATGATATTACATTCCTAGATCATGGCTGCTTTAATAAGATTGTTATGAACAAGAATAACCTACTTACACATAAGGCATATATTACTCAACTGTTTTTAAAAGAGAATTATGTTATTAAATGATTAAGACTATGAACTATGAAATCTTTCGGAAATAAGAGATGTGAATAATTGAAGTTAGGCAAACTTGAACTTTTGAAAAAGAATGTTGTTACTTGACTTTAAGGAGGAAAGTGTTTTGGTTTAACAAGAAGGGCATAATATTACCTTAGTTGTTTTAAAGGGAAAATATGGTATTACCTTAATCTGTCTTAAATGAGCGTTTAAATGTTATGGCCACTCGACTACCGCGTTCATGGGATGAACCGGGAATGTATTTCACTCGACTACCGCATTCATGGGATGAACCGGGAATGTATTTCACTCGACTACCGCGTTCATGGGATGAACCGGGAATGTATTTCACTCGACTACCGCGTTCATGGGATGAACCGGGAATGTATTTCACTCGACTACCGCATTCATGGGATGAACCGGGAATGTATTTCACTCGACTACCGTGTTCATGGGATGAACCGGGAATGTATTTCACTCGACTACCGCGTTCATGAGATGAACCGGGAATGTATTTCACTCGACTACCGCGTTCATGGGATGAACCGGGAATGTATTTCACTACGATACCGAGTCCATGAGATGGACCGGGAATGTATTTCATGCGATACCGCGTTCATGGGATGAACCGGGAATGTATACCACCAGATTTGATACCGAGTCCATGAGATGGATCGGGAATGTATTCCATACGATTTCACCTCGAGTCCATGAGATGGGCCGAGACATGTTACACGTATCACATAACTAATACCTAGACTGCCGGCAGTGAGGAAGGAGTTACACGGGCATGAGGGATGACTTTGAGGTGCGCGAGTCCCGACTGACATGATCGCTTATATTATGAATCGTAGTTTTGTTATCATACATGTCTCCGCTTTATATAGACTACTATGATTTCATTTACGATTCTTCGCCACATACTTGGTACTGTTAGCCAGATCGACTCTCTGGGCCGCGTTCACGCCGCAGTGAGGTACACCTTGTTGATCCTCGCCATGTGACCACAGTCAACAGATTGGAAGCTCCGTTTCTCGGAGGCTTATCTTTTGGTATGTTTCCGAGTTGTAGGTTCTGGATATCTGTGGGTATGGCGACCCTGTCCCATCATAGGTGTTACATTCTTAGAGGTCTGTAGTAATCTTTGTGGGCGGGTTTGTAAAAGGATGTAACTGCTCAAAATTTCAGAATATGCGCGAGGCAAACCGCTTTGGTCAGCCTGTTTTTATCTTATCTCTTGTTTCATATCTGTATGTTTTATATTCCGCTGATTTCTCTGATGTATGACTACTTGGGTGCCCGGGTAAGGCGCCAGTCACGGGCCCCGGAACGGGTCGTGACATAAACTCACTTGGTTTAAAAGGATAGATGCCTTAGTTTTCTAAAGCATAAAGTTGTTATAATGGCTTTATGGGAAGTTAGTTATAATGACTTTATGGGAAGTTAAAAGAGTGGTTAACTTGATTTAAAAAGTAGAAATGTATTGATACTACGGGTGTTAGTATCTTGTGGTTTTTATATGAAAAGGGTTATTTTTAAAAAGAATAGAAGTACGTAGTACTTTGGGGTTAAATTCCCGGTTTTTACATGATAGTGCCTTAAGTTTAATTAATGAGAGTTAAAGATTGCTAACTTGTATATGTTGTTCATGATGGCCGTTAGTGCTAGTGTTATATTATTTATTACGGGGTCAATCCCCGGGTCATTTTGCATTTTGCATTTCTGTGTATTTGCTCCCCACGATGCGAGTATGGCGTATATACTCATTGCGGTCCCACAGGGTCCATGTGGGTGAAATAGTCCTATGCGGGTGAAATAGTCCCATGCGGGACAAATTTTCCTATGCGGGTCCACAAGACCTATGCGGGTGAAATAGTCCCAGGAGTAGGATTGCATAATGATGCTACGGGCGGGTGACCTTAATTTGATCATAAGCTTCCTATTTTTAAACGGTAAAGTTTACTCTTATTTACTCTCATTATTAATAAGGCACAATGTACTGTTAATGTGGTTATCATACATGTCTCCAACTTTATTTTAGACTATATGATTTCATTACAGTACTTTCAGTTTCACACTTGGTACATATTTTGTAATCGACTTTTTCCTGGTCAAGGCTCATGCCGTAGTAGAGGTAAACAGGTTGTTGATCCTCACTCTTATGATCACTGTTCAGCTTTTGGGAAGCTCCATTACTCCGGAGGCTTATCTTTTGGTACGGATCCCTATTGTTGTAGATTTATGCACATTCAGGGGTACGACGGGGCCCTGGTCCGTCATAGATAGGGTCCAAACTCTTAGAGGTCTGTAGTCATGTATGTGGGTTAGACTTGTAATAGATGTAGCTCTTTTGTTTATATATATATATATATATACAGAAAGGTGGCCTTATCGACTAACCCGTTTCTTGTTTCACATTGACGCATGTATATGAGCTTTATTTATATTCCGCTGGTATTCTCTGATATTTACCTGTAAGGGTGCCTAGGTAGGGTACCAGTCGCGGGCCCGGGGTTGGGTCATGACAAAAGTGGTATCAGAGTAGTTAGTCCTCGGAAAGTGTCTACAGACCGTGTCTACTAGAGTCTTGATTATCGGTGTGTTGTGCACCACATCTATAATAAGGAGGCTACAGGACGTTTAGGATTGGTTTCCATTCTTCTCATTCTGAGATCGTGCAGTAGAGCTGTGTTATTAGGTTGATCTCTCTCTGACGTAATCTTGTGTATCAGTTATGCCTCCACAGAAGGAAACAACGGCCCAGAAGGGCAAGTCAGCAGTAGTGTTACACCCCGTAATTCCAAGAGGATGAGATGAGAACGTACGAAAGGAAATAAGATTCGAAGTTGGAAAAAGAAAAAAAAAGTTGGCAGAATATTTTTGGACAGTTTTTCAGTCAACTTGGGATCAGTATATCTCCTAGTATAATTGGGGTTTTTTAGGTGTTTCAAAAGCCTAATATGAATTTCATTGAGTCTAGTTTCAAACGCAACAAACCGCTCGTCGATAGGACATCGGAGTAGAAAGTTATGGACGTTACAAGATCAGCTGACAGAGCAGACAGAGTCAGGCGCCGCGGCTCCGGCTGCAGCGCCGGGGCGCCGAAAGGCCTGAAATTGTCTGAAATTGCAGCGCCGCGGCGCCGAGGCGGGATTTTTTGCGGAAATAGGGTAAAAATAGAAGATATTTGTTGTAGAGGACCCCTGGGTGGGTGACAAGTGTCCCCCCAACTTGTGGATCAAGATAGAGGCTATATTATGACCAAGTCTTGCAAGACTTGGTCATTTTCAAGAATTCCTCCATAGAAATTTTCCTTCTCTTTCTCTAAAAGTTTATGAAACCCTAAGCCTAAATGAGATTTTTAGAAAGGCAACAAGAAGGAAATACGTTGACAAGCTTGTAGGGGGTTCGTAGAGATGATATTTGCGGGAAGAAGAATTTCGGAAAGAGGGCTAAAGTGGGCAAGATTGTTGGACTATTTTGGGCTTAGCAAGGTAACCACTTTTTCCTCTTAAGTGATTGAAGATTTCTTATTGTTGTAGTTATACATTTTATCAAGCATGAGATATATGTATTGGTGATTAATAAGTGTTATGGATATTAGAAGCCTAAAACCGAAATGACCTTGTTAGCCATTCGGTTGAAATACAAGTTGGTCGATAGTTAGAATCGTCACATGTTATCTAAGTGGAGTTTGTAGTTGTTATAATCAATTGTGGCTATCTAACATGTTAGCCTAATCAACTTGGATGGCAAACAGAATTGGACAAGACGTTAGAGTGTTGTTGCAGTGTCGCCATTTGGCATTGAAATGTTGGACTATTTGGATATTTATCGAGGGCGGAATTTTACACGCCTTGTTAAGCGTGTAATCCCCTATTGTTAACTACTTTGTTGAGCCTTAAATGTGGCGTGTTTGGTTATTGAATTCGCCTTGAAAAAGGTGGCAAAGTATGTAGAAACAAAGGAAGTGTCATCCGATTTTCCGTAGAATTTAGTAGCTTTGCACTGGAATATTCTACGCTTGAAACTAGAAGTTAATAGACGATTATGGTCATTATAGGTTGACATACTACGACGGTATATTGACTTCGCAAGTGGATTTAACCAAGAGGTATGTGGAACTTTCTTATCTCTGAGTACGAGTAGTTATAATCAGATGGTACGGTAGACGTACGTGATTTAAATGAAGTAAAGTCATTTGATATACTTGACTTGTTTTAAGGATGTCTTAGTTTCTAAAGCATAAAGTTAGTATAACGGCTTTATGGGAAGTTGGTTATAATAACTTTATGGAAGGTTAAAGGAACGGTTTTCTCGAGTAAGGTAAACAAAGATGAAAGAATCGAAATTAAGAAGGGCAATTTGATGTAAAGGCATCAATTGCTTAAAGCTTAAGGAAAGGGTCACTTGATTTAGAAGCCAAAAAGATATATTTTCTAAAAGTGTAGTGACTCGTTGAAATGTAGATAAGCCTTGATACTACGGGTGTTGGTATCTTGGGGTTTTATGTGAAAAAGGATCTTTGGAAAGAATAGGAGTACATAGTACTTTGGGTTAATTTCCCCGGACTTGTTGGGTGATATGAAAGTGCCTTGAGGTCATAAAATGAGATCCATTTTGTATGTTAATGAAAGTCTAAAGAAGTTATGAACTTATTTGGATGTACCGACAGTGATGGAGGATTCCACGGGTATGCTTCCATTGCCTTATTATGAGTCTACCTGGACGTACCGACAGTGATGTAGGATTCCACGGGTATACTTCCATTGTCTTAGTATGAGTTTACTTGGACGTACCGACAGTGATGGGGGATTCCACGGGTATGCTTCCATTGCCTTATTATGAGTCTACCGACGCATCGGCGATGTAGGATTCCACCGTATGCTTCCATTGTCTTAGTATGAGTTTACTCGACGCATCGATGCTGACGGGGATTCCACTGTATGCTTCCATTGCCTTATTATGAGTCTACCTGGAAGTACCGACAGTGATGTAGGATTCCACGGGTATGCTTCCATTATGATCGATCCGACATGCTTACGATGAGGATTCCGAGGCACGCACCTTGGACATGCTACGATGAGGATTCCGAGGCATGCAGATGAGTTTACCGACGGACCGATGACGTAGGATTCCACCCGTATGCTTCCATC
Source organism: Przewalskia tangutica (assembly GCA_029844215.1). Lineage (NCBI taxonomy): Eukaryota > Viridiplantae > Streptophyta > Magnoliopsida > Solanales > Solanaceae > Przewalskia > Przewalskia tangutica. The sequence goes on along the minus strand of CM056729.1, from coordinate 76,807,846 downwards.
GTGGTCGATCCTTGACATGCTTACGATGAGAGATTCCGAGGCATGCACCTCGACATGCTTACGATGAGGATTCCGAGGCACGCGACCAGACGCGTTAAATTCCTGATACGACTATTACCCCATGGGTTAGCTCTACGAAGTCATGTACCCGAGATGAGGATTCCACGCATGAGATATATATATATATATGTATTGTGTATGTGTACGCCGACAAGCGGTGAGGTAGGATGTCACGCGCCACACGGTTATAGTTTACGCCATACCGCCGACAATGACGGGGATTCCACGCACGCCTTGATGTTTGAGGGCTTAAGACCCCATCGACTATGTGAGGATATTCGAGGGCTTGTGTTAGTAGTCTGGCCCGACTATTGTTCATGTGATGAAATAGTCTGCATAAGGTAAATAAAACCGACTTTCATTACTTTCACTTCTGCAAAGGCACAGCAATCGTTAATTGGTTATCATATCCGCCTTCACCGTATTTTTACTATTATGATTTAAATAACAAGATTTTCGCTTTACATACTTGGTACATATTTTTGTATCGACTTCTTCTGGGCCGCGCTCATGCCGCAGATTGAGGTACATAGCTTGCGATCCGCACCTTTAGGATCACTGTCGCTTCTTGAAAGCTCCATTTCTCCTGAGGCTTTGTCTTTGGTACTTCCTCGAGGTTGTAGACTTTTATACATTCAAGGGTATGGGGCCCCGTCTCCACGCTTGTTATTCTTATAGGTTTGTAGTCATATCTTGTGGTTTTGGGTTGTAAAGAAAAGAAAGAGTTGTACCATTTTATTTATGGATTTTGTATATTTACTAAGCGGCCTCATCGTCAGCCTGTTATTTAATGTCTAAGTATTATGTGAGTTGTGTATGTTCGCCGCTATTCTCTCGATGTATACTGAAAGGGTGCCTGTAGGCACCGCCATGCCCGGCCCGGTCGCGTGACAAAAGTGGTATCGAGCGCTTAGTCCTCTGAAAGTGTCTACGTAACGCGTTCTAGTAAGTCTTGATTATCGATGTGTTGTGCACCACATCTATAATCGTGATACCGCAGACATTTAGGATTGGTTTCCATTCTTCTCACTCGGGATCGCGGCGATAGAGTCGTGTTGTTAGGTCGCCCCTCCCTAACGAAGTTATGTTGATTGCAAACACGGCGAGGCAAAGAATGACCCAGAAGAACTATGTGGATTGCGTATCCAGTTAGTAATGATGGTAGTATAGTTGGCATTGTGACACAATATACCGAGTTATGTATGAGGGTCGACGTGTTGTCTAAAATGATATTGGAATACCAAGGATTGGTAGGACTAAATAGGTACCAGAAGGTATGAAAGCTTTAACGGATTCTCATCAAGGTTTTACGTACTAATTTGAGATAACTAGAAAGTGATGAGCTGTCTGAGAAGGTATTGAACCTTTACGAAATCATGTTAAGAGACTTAATGGAAGACTATGATTGTAAATTAAGCTACGTGGTATGCTTAAGATGATAGTACGGAGGAGATGCGTGTGGGATAAGTAATGGTTGTTGTGATCAAGACAACACGTTTAGGATATTATGAGAAGTTAGTGTACCCGTTTATGGGGTGGGATCAGTGGTAGTAGTCCCGCTACGTGACAGGGTCACGAGGGTGCAAAGCCTAAGTCTAGTAAATCATTTTACGGGTTCGTGGATGTGTTCCATCTGAACAGTCGTGAGGGGAAGTGGCCTTAATTTGTTCATGAGGTAGCTCCAAAGATCGAGGCCGAATTAGTACTAAGTTATGTACGATGTTAGAATAAGTTGGGAAATACGGAAAAGTACGCACCGAGCAGACAGAGCAACCAAGTGTAAATGAATAGAGCCTAAATCCTCGAGAACATTTCGAGGTGACTACACCCGCGAGTGATGGGTGGTAGCCGGATACATAATAATTGCCCTGGCGATATACCGTTTGATCCCAGCGCACTGCATGCAGAGTTTGAGGTCATTATGGTATGGACTAATGGGCTTCGTATGCCAAGGTTGACTATAGAGAGAAGTTGGTTCGATTCCTGTTCCGCGAGCCTGCTATCGATGGGAAGGGAATGGAAGTGCTAGTAAACTGTAAGTTACTACTTCCTTCGTTGACATGAAATTTTGGAGTCTATGTGACTTGACTTATTAAAATTATTGAAGGATTTTATGTTAAGTGCCCTCGAGGTACTTGAATTGGTTTAATGTATGTCACGGCCACGACATTCCGAATAATTTTAGGAAAAATGCACAAGGCAAAAATAAGATAAGTATGAGTGCTGCCTATGGAAAACAGAGGACATCGCTGGTAGGTCTTATATATCTATACGATTATAAGGTGGCACTAGATGATCAAGATTATGAAAGAGAGATGCTCTCCCCACATAAAAAGATGGTTTTGCCTATTATGGGGTTGTGTGTACCCATGTTATTAAGCGATGGATGTGAGACTGGTAAGATCTTCAGTGTCGTTGTGCCAAAGGTTACAGTTTTAGATAACCGTGGGAGAAGTATTGTATTGTGGAAAAAATGGTACGAAGGGGTTGTAAAAGGAAACCGTGGTCGCTAATTATTAGATTGACTTCCAAAAGAACATTCGAGGACGAATGTTTCTAAGGGAAGAATGTTACACCCCATAATTCCAAGAGGATGAGATGAGATCGCATTTAAAGGAAATAAGATTCGTTGGAAAAAGAAAAAAGTTAGCGTAATAATTTTGGACAGTTTTTCAGTCAACTTGGGATCAGTATATCTCATAGTATAATTGGGGTTTTTAGGTGTTTCAAAATCCTAATATGAATTTCATTGAGTCTAGTTTCAACGCAACAAACCGCTCGCCTATAGGACATCGGTAGAAAGTTATGGACGTTACAAGATCGGCTGACAGAGCAGACAGAGTCAGGCGTCATGGCGTCAGCCGGGCGCCAAAGGCCCAAATTGTCCGAATTGTAGCGCGCGCGCCGCTGCAGTCGGCGCCAAGCGGATTTTTTGCGGAAATAGGTAAAATAGAAGATATTTGTTGTAGAGGACTCGGTGGGTGACAAGTGTCCCCAACTTCAGGATCAAGATAGAGGTTATATTATGACCAAGTCTTGCAAGACTTGGTCATTTTCAAGAATTCCTCCATAGAAATTTTTCTTCTCTTTCTAAAAGTTTATGAAACCCTAAGCCTATATGAGATTTTTAGAAAGGCAACAAGAAGGAAATACGTTGACAAGCTTGTAGGGGTCTGAGAGATGATATTTATGAAGAAGAATTTCTGAAAGAGGGCTAAAGTGGGCAAGATTGTTGGACTATTTTGGGCTTAGCAAGGTAACCACTTTTTCCTCTTAAGTGATCAAGATTTCTTATTGTTGTAGTTATACATTTTATCAAGAATGAGATATATGTATTGGTGATTAATAAGTGTTATGGATATTAGAAGCCTAAAAACCGAAATGACCATGTTAGCCATTTGAAGTTGAAATACAAGTTGGTCGATAGTTAGAATCGCCACATGTTATCTAATCAAGATTGTAGTTATAATCAATCGTGGCTATATAACATGTTAGACTAAATAACTTGGATGGAAAAAGGAATTGGAAAAGACTTTATATTGTTGTTGTATCAGAGCCATTTGTGTTACACCTCGTAGTTCCGCAGTATGTATACGAGGACGCACGCACGAGAATACGACAAGAAAATCGAAAGGAAGAAAGATGTGATTTTTCGACTAAATGTTTCAATTTTGTGAAGGAAAATGTTCGTTAGTGGAATTGGATTCGATTTGGTATTCTGACTTTTGGAATATTTAAGAATTATGGAATTTTATTTCCGGAATTGGTCACGTGGGGGCCACGGGAGGAAATTTACGGTTTTGTGGGGCCCACTGTATTTTTTTCGGATTTGTGGCATTACAGATATTTTCGGAAGGCGAAATATTTTGACGAGCAGGGGCGACACGTGTCACCCCTCGAGGCCATGGGCCGATTGTCAGGCGCGTGTTGGATCTGTTGAGCGGACAAGTGGCTTGCCACTTGTCCCATTGTTATGGTGGACAAATGGTTGGCAAACTACCCACACACATGTACCCCATCCTCACCTTACACTTGCTTAAATCATAGCCCTTGATTTCTCTATAAATACCCCCTTGTTTCAAGACTTCTTCATCCACTTAAATGTTTCTAAGTCACAAACCCCCCCCCCCCCCTCTTGTAGCTCTCGTACGAAATTCCCCCCCCCACTTTGTGTAGAAAATACTTCAAGTATTGTTGTATTATACCAAATACCTTAGCCTAGTATTCCTAGTAGTATTCCAAGTTATTTCAATACTAAGAGCCCGAAAATACTACTTTTTCCACTAGTCGCAAAATGAAGCTCCTAGAAAATCTTCATAGCTTAGATGAAGTGTTAAGAGAAGTTGTTTAGAAACTTCGAACGGTTGCTTGGAGCGGGTTGGCGCGTAAGGAAATGGAGCTAAACGGTGCTCAGGATCGACTTTTAATCTTGGATAATTTTGGGCTTATCGAGGTAATGATCTATGTCCTCTATCAGAATCGATATTACATATCAGAGTAGTTTAGAATCGAGTATAAGATATATGGAAGGATGATTAAAAAGAATTGAATCAGATTTACATTGACCAGATTTACGAGACTTGTAGTATTATTGTGAGTAGAATTGTACACGTCCGTTAGACGTGTAACCCCTCGAGTTGTTGTCTTTGTCACGACCCGATTCCGCCCGTGATCGTGCCTTACCCCGCACCCTAGTGATACAACATCGAGTAATCAATGAACATAAACGATACAAGACATATTATGAAATATGAAACAATAACTGAGAAAAACTTGCCTTTCGTCATATATATATACAACAACTTTTTGAACATGAACAGCTTAATCCTTTTTACAAACCCCGCCACAAATAAGATTTCATGCACTTCTAAGAAATGATACGACAACAATGGCGACAGTGGCCTCGCCATACCTCGAATGTAAACACCTACAACAACAGGGACTATACCATCGATAAGCCTCCGAGAAACGGAGCTTTCCCAAATGCCGAATCGCGGACCCTAAGAGCGAGGATCAATGATCGTGTACCTTTACTCGCAGATGAACGCAGCCGGAGAGGTCAAGATAACAGTACCAAGTATGTGAAACGAAAATAAACATCAGAATGAAATCATAGTAGTCTATACAAAGCAGAGACATGTATGATAACCAAACTACGCTTCACCATAAATAAGCCATGTCAAGTCGTGACTCACGCCTCAAGTCATCAATTAATTTTAACAATGGGTCTCACGCCCACAACATCAATCGTGTTCGTGGAATACCTTTCCTCACCGCGGCAGCTTATGATATACAAGCACCAAGGAATACACATGAACACCGTGTCCCACTGTGTCCTAATAAAACAAGACAGGTAAATACGAAGGCATAGCCGACTACTAACACCCACGCATCAACAAGGTCATAAACCGTGTCATGATATCTGCTTGCATCACACATGATAAAAGCCGTCACTCGCTCGCAGATCAAATGTGCGCGTTTAGCCTCGAACTCTCCGCAGCTCCGCATAGGCCAACCTCATAGGCCCGCATGAGGTATAACCCCGCATCGAGGGTAGCTACTCCTCGCATCGCCCCGACTCGCATCGCATGGCCACAAAGACCGCATGACCATAAAGGCCGCACACTAACTCGAACTCCGTAGTTCCGCATGGATCCCCGGACCCGCATGCAGGTATTCTCGAATCACGGTCCTGCATCGCTCGAAGTCTACCCCGCATCGGAGGCGCCAACCTCCGCACAAGTCAAGGTGAGTGGTACAATACCAACATAACGGCCGATAGTCAAACAACTTTAAGCGCAAATCGAAGGAAAACCCCTTTACACTAACATCACAAGATACTAACACACGTAGCATCCTAACATGTTTACTTATCAAATCAACAAGAAAGTATTACAAGGCTATCACAAACCAATACAATCAAGTTATTCACACAAGGTACTTTCTACTAACAAGTTCGTATCTATCCCCAAAGTACTTCACATTAAATCTTTAAAAGATCTGCTTTTCACATAAGTCACACAATACCCGTAGTATAAAATAGAGTATCGCCCTTTTAAGAAAACCAAAACTCTTACCTTTGTAAAATCAAGTAACAACATTATTTTCCAAACGTCCAAGTTTGCCTAATTTCAAATGTTCACGTTTCTTATTTTAGAAAGGTTTCGTAGTTCATAGTCTTATTCATTTAAGAATATAATTCTTTTAAACAATGAGAAACATAAGCCTTATATGTGAGTAGGATATTCTTGTTTATAACAATCTTATTACAGCAGCCATGATCTAGGAAATATCATTTTGTCTCATCTTAGCTTCTATGCAGATGGAAGTTTCTACTAGTTTTAATAATACTTAATTATTCAAAACATTTTCCTTTTATTAACGCTGCAGTGGTTTGTCGATACACATTCTGATTTCCGAAATCAGTAAAACATTCTTAAGCCGTTATACCTAACTTCCCATAAAGCTAGTATAACTCTTAAGTTTTCAAAAACCAAGTATTACTTCAAGTTCTCTATTAACACATAACAAGCCCGTTATAGTTCAAATCAGTTACCTTTTAAAAACCACAAGTATTTTCTTACCAACATAAAGCTGGTTATAACCGACTTCCCATAAAGCCGTTATAACACTTTATGTTTTAAACCAATCAAATACATTTAGCACATGTACGTCTACCGTACTACATAGTTCACCCATATCATGCTAGAAGAGATAGGAAGAGGTTCACATACCTCGCGACGAGTATCGACTAATAGCAAAACGCTCCAAGTACTTCCAACCGTCGGCTACTCCTTAAGCCAAGTAGATCGCGCCACACGTAGTACTTCAACCTATAAGGCCACAAGGCGCTTATTAACATTTAGATCTCATCGTAGAACATTCTACCAAAATTCGCAACACCTCCCCGCAACAACGTAAATCTCTCCTTCATCGAGGTCGGCTACCAAGCCAACCGGGGTTATACGCCTAACCCTAACGGGTACAATTCTACTCCACTGCTACTACACAAGTCTAATGTAATAAATCCATATGTAATTACAGTTCAGTATTCTTCTTTAAATTCAGTCTTAAGTCAAAAGACATTGCCGATAACTACGTTCAGTTCTATAGATAGTATACTTCAACTATAAATTCTAACAATATGTAATTTCCAATTACAACAGAGGGACAAGATAATTACCTCGATAAGCCCATAATTATCCTAGTTAAAGTCGATCCCGGCAATCGTTTAGCTCCAACTCCGAGCGCCCAACCCGCTCTAAACCACCCTTAGAAGTTCTAACCAACTTCTACACAAAACTCCAACTGACTATGGAGATTTTCCTGTGGTTTGTGGACCGACGGAAGTATAATAGTATTTCAGGCATTTTCAAATGCAGTATAACCTTAGAATACAACAAGGTATACTGGCTAAGGTAATTGGGCATTATAACAATACTTTGAGAGTATTTCTACACCACAAGGGGTATTATACTAAAGCAACTAGGCAGTGGGTACCCCACGCCACACTACTAGAGTGGGGCGCTACTCGCCAAGGGCCTCACGAAATGGGGAGGGGGAGCTCTCAAGACTTAGAGATTTTTTTGGATGAAGAAGTCTTCAAAGGGAAGGGGGTATTTATAGGTCAGCTGAAGGCCAACCAATGGCCAAGATCTTGCCAAGTGCATAGCAAGTGTAGGGTGTAGATTTAGCCATGTGTTGTGGGTCCCACCTTATCAATCTACCACACAAATATCCTACCAACTACTTGACAAAAATGGAGCAAGAAATTGGCCCATTACCGCCATTCACTACGCCCAATGCGAGGTGACATCACACCCTCCCGCTGGTCCAAAATGTTTCGTGTCTAAAAATCCGCAAAAATTAAAAAGACATAGCCGAAAATTCCCTACGAAAGTCGAAACGCGTTTAAAAACGACTCTAATCGGGTGTTGTGCACAACAATTAATTCGCCAAGCCTAACTTAAAAGTTTCAAATTTTTCTACGACGCCCCACGCATACTCCGAAATACGGTATAACATTCTCCTCCTTAGAAACATTCGCCCGAATGTTCCTTCAAGCCTCAAACAAACGCGCCAAGATAGTCTTCACTACTATACTTACGAGAATCAATCGCCACACCGCCACGTAAACAATCGCAACTACTTACATCAAAGTCCACGAGGAAACACCTCTAACCATCACCACAAAACACTTCTCACCGGTCTAAAATATACTTCCTTCGCACCTACTCTTTTACAAAAGAAATGATCACATCTATGCTTGCCATACCGCCGCTTCTCTCTTTACTTGCCGTAGATACCATTTTGCCACTTTGCCTGAGGCATTAACCTTCTCAGGCGACCCAACAAATGGTACCACTTTTGTCACTTTGTCGCGAGCCTTGCTCCGACGACCCAACAAATGGTACCGTCGCCATGACTTCGAGGTTGCCGTGACACTCGAACTCTTACCACATTCTGATACGGCTTCAGTTTCCAAAACTCGGGGTTACTATCCCTAACGTGGTCATCATTAACTGGGAACTCTGGATGGATCTCCGATACTTTCCCGAACATAATAATACGAAAGATCGACGTCGCCTCCTAAGTCGGACGGCAAAAGCTAATCATATAGGCAACCCGCCTATCCTTCACATGAACTCAAAGGGCCCAAAGTAACACGGGCAAGTTCCTTTGTTATACCAAAACTCGCCACACCCTAACCACACCGGAACAAGCCTGAACTAACTATCTCGAACCTTGCCAACATCGAACCAATCGACCGCAACTTACACTTCCGCCTACAAGGCTTCATAAGGCGATATCCGAACACCAAATGGTAGCTTAAACACTTCCTCCACGAGACAACAATCCCACAACTATCCCCAAATCCAAACACCGCCCGAAGGCGAACGCGATTCTCGAGACTCACCGAGTTCTTAACACATGCTTGGCAAAACTTCCAGAACAACAAAGGCCTCTACCACGGGCTCCACTGTCATAAGGTGAAGGTAGGCACCCGTGCAGCCTTACAACCTTTCGGATAACTCAACACGCCAGTAAACGGTCCCGATCAAGAACACGATGGGCTGCCCCCATCGACCGACCACTGGTCAACGTCCACGAACTCAGACCGTTAACTAAACTTGGGCCTAACACCTCACAACTCCTAACACAGCGGGACCACCACAACCTGGCCCCACCACCAAACCTACCGCGGGTTGACCCGCAACGTGGCCTCAACCCGACCCGCAACGCCGCACAATACTAGCTCCCGATTCTAACAATCTCACAAATCACGTTTGAAAACCTAGCGGTCTTCTTAGCTCAACTACCCCCTTTCATTCCACACTACTAGGACCTATCCCAAACATAACTCACGTGTACTATGCACTTCCGATAAGGTCAAACATAACTCTACACCTTGTCTCGAGATGGCCTCACCGCTAAGGTCTCTACGTAAAAAGCTCTAAGGCTCACACCTTCTATCCCCCAAAATCTTACTCGGTTTAAACAACCATGATCTAATCACGACTAACACACTGTTATCAGAACATAGCACGTAAGGTATACTCACCTTATCACATACCGATCTCTAGAGGTTAAAGATATATCTATATCTCTTCTTCACTCCTTAGTCGCTCAAATCAAACACCGTGCAGGCGCAGAGCTAAGGAAGATGACGAACTACCCACCAATCCTGAAGGCTAAGTCCTCCTACAAGGACACTCTCTCGACACATGGCCCTGACGGCCGCAGGTACAACAAGTACCAACTAAAAGACGACATTCCCCGGGATGACGTGCAGCCATCTTGTGAACCGAAGCCCGGAGTTACGACCAACTCCTGCATACTCCGAACGTCCTGATATCCGTGGAAGACCACTCTGCACTGGCGGAGGTGCATATCAAATCTGCTGGTGAGGCGACTTGCCTCGAAAGTTACCAAAGGACCTTAGCTGCTCGGCCTCTCTGCGTCGCCCGTTAACCGTCGATCTCTGCTTCTCACTGCTGCGCGCATAAGCCCGCATACAGGCCATGCTCAAGACCAATCAAGAATTACTCTGCACAACCTCTTTTAGATAGTCCTCAAGACTCGCGACATCGGTATACTTCTGTAGCCAAATCTATAGCTAATGTGGTCGTCTTTGCACTCTATATTCTCTCGTTCGGTCATGAATCAAGGTCCAAACATCGCGGCCGCGAGGAACCGCCGCCGTGCTAAAACTCTGCTTGGGGCTAGTGGCGTCAAAACTCCCGAATGAAACACCACCTGGTGATGATTGGGCTGTGCCTCGCAACCCTCTGAACTCTACTCGCGACTCGCCGGTGCCTTGCCCTCACGGGCGGGTTGCCCTACGCGGAGGCATAACGATAAGGAAAGAATTTCGTCGGAGGGTCCAACTTACAACACAGCTCTAAGGCACGATCTCGAGTGAGAAGAATAGAAACTAATCCTAAATATCCTATAGCCTCACGATTATTGGTGTGGTGCACAACACCGATAATCAAGACTTCATCGATACGGTCAGTAGACACTTTCAGGATTAAGCGCTTCGATACCACTTTTGTCACGACCCGATTAAGGCCGTGATCGTGCCTTACCCGGCACCTAGTGATACAACATCGAGTAATCAGTGAACATAAAACGATACAAGACATATTATGAAATATGAAACAATAACTGAGAAAACTTGCCTTTCGGCATATATATAAATAACAACTTTTTCAACATGAATGTTTAATCCTTTACAAACCACCCGCTGGCAAGACTACGGACCTCTAAGAAATGATACGACAACAATGGCGGGACGGGGCCCGCCATACCCTGAATGTAAACACCTACAACAACAGGACTATACCCGATAAGCCTCCGAGAAAGCGAGCTTTCCCGAATCTTTGGCGTGACCCTAAGAGCGAGGATCAACGGCGGTGTACCTTTACTGCGGCATGAACGCGGCCCGGAGAGAGGTCGATCTGTGGTACCAAGTATGTGAAATCAAAATAAATCGTAAATGAAATCATAGTAGTCTATACAAAGCAGAGACATGTATGATAACCAAACTACGATTCACCATAAATAAGCGATCATGTCAGTCGGTGACTCACGCCTCAAGTCATCACTCAATTTTAACAATGGGTCTCACGCCCACAACATCAATCGTGCGTGGAATACCTTCCTCACTTGGCAGCTTTATGATATACAAGCACGAGGAATACATGAACACGGGTCCCACTGTGTCCTAATAAAACGATGCGGGGGTAAGGCGAAGGCATAGCCGACTACTAACACCAGCGGTACCAACAAGGTCATAAAGCGTAGTCATGATATCTGCCTAGGCCGTCACATGATAAAAGGCCGTCACTCGCGCGATGATCAAATGTGCGCGTTTAGCCACAGAACTCTCGCGACTCGCGTAGGCCAACCTCATAGGCCCGCATGAGGTATAACCCGCATCGAGGGTAGCTACTCCCGCATCGCCCCGACTCGCGATCCGCGCATGGCCACAAAGACCGCATGACCATAAAGGCGCGACACTAACACGGAACTCCGTAGTTCGCATGGATCCCCGGACCCGCGTAGGTATTCTCGAATCATGGTCCTGCATCACTGAGTCTACCCGCGTCGGAGGCGCCTAACCTCGGGCACAAGTCAAGGTGAGTGGTACAATACCAACATAACGGTGATAGTCAAACAACTTTAAGCGCAATCGAAGGAAAACCCCTTTACACTAACATCACAAGATACTAACACACGTAGCGTCCTAACATGTTTACTTATCAAATCAACAAGAAAGTATTACAAGGCTATCACAAACCAATACAATCAAGTTATTCACACAAGGTACTTTCTACTAACAAGTTCTAGTATCTATCCCCAAAGTACTTCACACATTAAATCTTTAAAAGATCTGTTTCTTTCACATAAGTCACCTGATACCCGTAGTATAAAATAGAGTGGTATCTTTTAAGAAAACCAAAACTCTTACCTTTGTAAAATCAAGTAACAACATTATTTTCCAAGCGTCAAGTTTGCCTAATTTCAAATGTTCACGTTTCTTATTTTAGAAAGGTTTAGAGTTCATAGTCTTATTCATTTAAGAATATAATTCTCTTTTAAATCGGAGAAACATAAGCCTTATATGTGAGTAGGATATTCTTGTTTATAACAATCTTATTACAATGACCATGATCTAGGAAATATCATTTTGTCTCATCTTAGCCACTATGCGGATGGAAGTTTCTACTAGTTTTAATAATACTTAATTATTCAAAACATTTTCCTTTTATTAACGTATTCGATGGTTTGTCGATACACATTCTAATTTCAAATCGAAGAAACATTCTTAAGCCGTTATACCTAACTTCCCATAAAGCTAGTATAACTCTTAAGTTTTCAAAACCAAGTATTACTTCAAGTTCTCTATTAACACATAACAAGCCGTTATAGTTCAAATCGCTTACCTTTTAAAACCACAAGTATTTTCTTACCAACATAAAGTGGTTATAGCAGATTCCCATAAAGCGTTATAACACTTTATGTTTTAAACCAATCAAATACATTTAGCACATGTATCGTCACCGTACTATAGTTCACCCATATCATGCTGAAGAGATAGGAAGAGGTTCACATACCTCGCGGCCAGTATCGACTAATAGCAAAACGCTCCAAGTACTTCCAACCGTCGGCTACTCCTTAAGCCAAGTAGATCGCGCCACACGTAGTACTTCAACCTATAAGGCCACAAGGCGCTTATTAACATTTAGATCTCATCGTAGAACATTCTACCGAAAATTCGGCAGCACCTCCCCCCCCCGCAACAGCGTAAATCTCCTCCTCTATCGAGGTCGGCTACCAAGCCAACCAGGGGGGTTATACGTCTAACCCTAACGGGTACAATTCTACTCCACGGTACTACTACGCAAGTCTACTGTAATACAACCCTATGTAATTACAGTTCAGTATTCTTCTTTAAATTCAGGCTTAAGTCAAAAGACATTGCCGATAACTACGTTCAGTTCTATATATAGTATACTTCAACTATAAATTCTAACAATATGTAATTTCCAATTACAACAGAGGGACAAGATAATTACCTCGATAAGCCCATAATTATCCTAGTTAAAGTCGATCCTGGGCAATCGTTTAGCTCCAACTCCGAGCGCTCCAACCCGCTCTAAACCACCCTTAGAAGTTCTAACTAACACTACACAAAACTCCAACGGACTATGGAGATTTTCCTAGGGTTTCGGTTTGTGGTAGTGGAAGTATAATAGTATTTCAGGCATTTTCAGATAGGTATAACCTTAGAATACAACAAGGTATACTCTAAGGTAATTTGGGCATTATAACAATACTTTTGAGAGTATTTCTACACCACAAGGGGTATTATACAGCAACTAGGCTAGGGGTACCCCACGGCACACTACTAGGAGGCGCTCCTCTCGGCCAAGGGGGCCTCACGAAATGGGGCGGGGGAGCTCTCAAGACTTAGAGATTTTTTTTGGATGAAGAAGTCTTCAAAGGGAAGGGGTATTTATAGGTCAAGTGAAGGCCAACCAATGGCCAAGATCTTGCCAAGTGCATGCAAGTGTAGGGTGTAGATTTAGCCATGTGTTGTGTGGGTCCCACCTTATCAATCTACCACACAAATATCCTACCAACTACTTGACAAAAATGGAGCAAGCAATTCGTCCATTACAGCCCGTTCACTACGTCGATGTGAGGTGACACATCGCCTCGTTGATCCAAATGTTCGTGTCTCGGAAAAATCTGCAAAATAAAAAAGACATAGCCGGAAATTCCCCTACGAAAGGTGTGCAAACGTTTCGTCGAAAAACGACTCTAATAGGGAGTTGGGCACAACAATTAATACGGCCAAGCCTAACTTATAAGTGTCATATTTTTCTAAGTACGTCCCACGCATACTGCAGAAATACTGTATAATCTTGTGCGAACGCCTTGTTAGAGGAGGAGATTTATGTGGTTGCGGGGAGAGTCTTCTTGAATTTTCCGTAGAATATGGAACCTTGTACTTAGAAATATTCTACGAAGGGATCTAGAAGTTAATAGACGTTTTATGACCATTATAGGTTGAAATACTACGAGTAGCGTATTCTACTTGAAGGGTGGAAAAAGCGAGCAAGGTTAGAGTACTTTGGGCGTTTTGCTAATTGTCGATAATCGTCGCGGTATGTGAACCTCTTCCTATCCTTTCTAGCATGATATTTGTGAAATATATTTAGTGCGGTAGACACACGTGTGTTTAAAGGAATTTGATTTTCCTTTTGTGTCCTTGACTTGATTCCAAAGTTAAGTGACTTGTTATGAATTATTAAGGACTTGAATTATGTTAAAAAGTTGTAAAACCTCACTCATGAGTAATGGGTGTGTGTTCTTTTAAAGAATAAAGTTATCTTGATTTCGAAAATAAGAATGGTTTTATCATTGGATTTAAAAGGATAACTTGACTCATAAACAACTTGATTTTGGGAAAGGAGAAGTAACTTGATTTAAAGGTATAGGTTACTTGTTTTTAAAAGAGTAAGACACTTGGTTTAAAAAGTATATTGCTACTTGACTTTAAAAAGGAAAAAGTGCCTTTGTTTTAAAAAGAAGGCATGCTTTTGTCTTAAGATTTGTCACGAGACCGTTAGGGGCGTGGTCGTGCCTTACCCGCACCCAAGTAGTCATACATCGAGAAAATCGCGGAATATAAAACAAGACATGAAATAATTGTAAATGATACGATTTCGAGAAAAGGGTTGCCTTTCGGCATATATACATAAACCAAGGTTTGCGATTACATCCCAGTATGCAACATGACTCACAGACCTCTGAAATAAACAACTATGGCGGGACAGGCCGCCATACCCTGGCAGTACAAAACTATCTACAACAGGAGATCATACCCAAAAGTAGAGCCTCGGAGAAGATGGAGCTCGACACCAACGTATGAGATCCAAGGATGTGGATCTAGCACTGCTTGCCACCTGCGGCATGACGCAGCCCGAAGCGAGGTCAGACAACAGTACCAAGTATGTGGCTTAAAATACTTAAATGAAATCATATCACTTTAAAAACCAATTTTACAAATATGCTTAAACAACCAATGTAATCGCACATAGTGCCGCATCATAAACAAGAGCAACAATAGGTAAATCAGAATATGTCTTTTCTAGGCTGCGAATGATCGGGCGGCCACTCGCCCATATTATCATTACGCAAGCCTAATCCTCGACTCCGTAGTCCGCATAGGCCACTCACGTGGGCCCGCATGAGGTATACCGCGTCGAGGGTAGCTACTCCTCGGCGTCGCCACGGACTCATTGTCCGCGTAGCGCATAGGCCGCGTGAGACATAACCCCGCATACTACCCTGGAACTCTCGGAGCTCCGCATAGGCCCCCTGGACCCGCATGAGGTATTCTCGAATCATGGTCCCAGACCGCCTGAGTCTACCCCGCATCGGAGGCAACAACCCGGTATCATCTCAAGAGGTGAGTGATATAGTACTAACATAACGACTTATAGTTTAAACAACATAAGCATAAGTAAGATCGACCTCTTTACACAAGCGTTACAAGATACTAACACATAGCATCACAATAAGTCTACTCATCAAAACCATCTTATTATGCCTTTGAAATCAATACAAGTCTTTTATAAACACATAAGTAAATGTTCTTTTTATAAAACTTAAGCCGTTATATTTAACTTCCCATAAAGCTAGTATAACCCTTAAGCTTCTTGTTTTAAAAACAACTATTCTTCTTCTTTCGTGTTATAATTCTTTTGAAAGACTTTTAAGATCTTTATCATTCGGGCTTAAGTCGCAAGACATTCCGTAAGTATTATTCGAGCTTAAGTCAAAAGACATTGCCGTAGTTATTATTCGATTAACACGTATGCGTCTACCGTACTATGTATATATTTTAAAATATCATGCTTTAGGAAGAATCACATACCTTCTCGTGAAAACCTCCCGCCAAGTTGAATATGTCGCGAGAGAATCAGCTATAATAGTCACGGACATCTATCAAAGTCTAGACTACTCAAGGTCTTTCTAAGCAGAGGGTTCACAATTCTACGGAAAGTCGGGCACTTCCCTACCGGTGAGCTATATAAGTCTCTTTGTGAAACAGTCCTATATAAGTATAGTTCAATTATTCTTCTTTTAAACCCCTCTCTTTGTGATAATTCAATTCTATTCTCAGAATATTCTTCTAAGTATTTAATACTTATTCTTATACTTCTACGATGCATTCTCTAATACAAAAGAGGTTAGGATTATTTACCTCGTAAGCCCAATAATATCCTAGATATAAGTCGATCCGAGCAAGGCTTAGCTCACTAAGTCGTGCGCTCAGATAGCTCGAAACCTTAGAAGTTCTTCACAACTTCTACTAAGTACTAAGGGATTTGGGATAGGGTATTTTGGGCATTATAACAATACTAGAAGGCAACTTTTCTACCAAGGGAGGGTAGATTTCGGCAGCTGGGGTAGCCTCGGCTAAGCTTCTCAAAGGTGGGAGGTGTTGGATGAAACAAGCTCAAGGAGAGGGAGGATTTTCAAGACTTGGAAAGGAATTTGTGGATGAAGAACTCTTCATCTTAAGGGGTATTTATAGGTCAAGCCATGGCCAACCAAGGCCAAGATGATGCAGTGCAAGGCAAGTGTAGGGTGAAGATTTAGGCAAGTGTCCATTCTATCTACTACACACAAATATCCTACCAACTCCTTGACTTGTGCAAAGGCACAAAAACGTGCCATCCAAGTCCAATTCGTCGATGGGCGATTCAAGTCCATCGGTGGAGGTGACAAGTGTCGCCCTCCGTTGGTCCAAAATGTTTCGTCTCTCGGAAAAATCCGCAAAATTAGAAATGGCATAGCCGGAATTTTCCTACGGAAGTGTGAAGCGTTTACGTCGGAAAGCGATTCTTTTAGCGAGTTGTGCACAATTTTGAACTTGGCTAACTTTAAGGCTAAACTTTACGCGTCGCCCTCACGTGCATACTCCTAAATACGGTATAACATTCTCCCTCGCTTAGAAACATTCGTCGAATGTTCCTTCCCAAGACAGTTATAGATAAAGCTTAAACAGTTTGCAAGGGCCACACACGGCCACAATATAACACTTAACAATTTACGAAAATTAAACCAGCAAATAGGAAAGTAAGTTACCTGGAGGTGTGGGGAATAAGTGAGGATACCTCCGCCTCATGTCCTCCTCAGCTTCCACGTCATCTCCTCCCTAAGCTCGTTCGCCACAAGACTTTGTGGAAGCCCGTCCTTGGTCGCGACGCTAACTGACGATCGACTATCGCTATGGGAATCTCCTCATCACGATAACCCTCGGTCACACGGGCGTCGTCAATCGGATGTACCTAGATGGATCCCGATACATCTCCTCGGCATAAAGCGTGAAACAGGATGCGCCTCCGGATCGGACGGCAGATCCAACTCGTAAGCAACCTTGCCTACCTGCGAACGATCGATAGGGCCCGATGTACCTTGGGTGAAGTTTCCTTCTTCCCGAATCTCATCACACCGCCGTGGGTGACACCTTCAGAAAACCCAATCATCAGCTGCGAACTCCGGATCTGGCGACGATGATCTGCATCGACTTACCATCGACTACGGTATCAATAGCGCTCTCGGATAAGCTTCACCTTATCCATCGCTGCTTGCGCAAGTCTGGTCCCACTAAGCGTACCTCGCCCACATCGAACCAGCCTATAGGCCATCTCGCACTTCCTCCCATACAAGGCCTCATAAGGCGCCATCTGAATCTTTGGGTGGTAGCTATTATTATATGCAAACTCAACTAGAGGCAAATGATCCTCGGCTACCCACGAAGTCGATAACAGCTCGCAAAGATATCCTCGAGAGTGCGGATAGTGCGCTCGACTGTCGTCATGCGTGGATGGAATGCGTGCTCGGGCTCACTGCGTCCCCAAACCCATACGGAAGGACCTCCAGAAGTTAGCCGAAATGGCGGGCTCCTGCATGCGATATGATCGAAATAGGGACTCCATGCGATCGACGATCTCTCGGATGTAAAGTGCAGCATAATCCTCGGTAGAAAAAGTCGTCACGACGGAAGAAAGTGGGCTGATTTCGTCCACTGTCGACGATAACCCATATAGAATCATGTCTCCTCGAGTGCGAGGCAATCGCGTGATGAAGTCCATGTTGATCACCTCCCACTTCCAGTCGGGATCTCTATAAATGCGTAACAAACCACCGGGCCTGCGGTGCTCTGCTACCTTCACCGCGACAACACGGGCCGAGCTACGAACTCTGCAGCGTCCTCTTCAAGCCATCCCACCAATACATAGATCTAAGGTCGTGGTACATCTTGGTCGACCCGGATGGATAGAGTAACGCAGCGTGTGCTTCCCAAGAACTGTTCTGCGAAGTCACGAAACATCTGGAACACACAACCTGCCCTCAAACCTTAGCACCCATCGTGCTACCTCAAATGACCGCTTCCTCACGAAGAGCGGTATCACGATAACGTGTCGAATCGGATCCTCAAATCGTTGCCTCTTCACCTCGCCGGCGATGGAAGACTCGGCAACCTCGAACTCTAACCCCTGCTATCGGGAATCAATCAAGCGGACACGAGGCTCGCTAAGCGATGCAAATCACGAACCATGCCCCTCCTCTCTAGCTGCACATCTGATAGGCTCCCCATCGACCCTACGACTAAGGCATACGCGCAACGTTGGCCTTCCCGGGTGGTACGGGATATCAACATCGTAATCCTTAAGCAACTCTAACCACCGTCTGCGCCGTAAGTTCACTCCTCCGTTTGAAGATATCTTTGGAGGCTCTTGTGGTGCGTATAAATATCCACGTGAACCCCATACAAATAGTGCCTCCAGATCTTGGCGTGAATCACGGTGCGACTCCAAATCATGGGTGGGGTAGTTCCTCGTGTTTCTTAAGTCGTCGGGATCGTGCGCTATAACTCTACCTGCTGCGTCAACACACATCCCAGCGATGCTGGCGCGTCCACAAGACACGACATAACCATCGGACCTCTAGAAGAGTAGAAGCGGGCGGTCGTCGGTCTCTCTTTCAAGAATGGAAACCTGCTCCACAAGCATCAGTCCGCGAAACTTAGCGCCTTACGAGTCGACCTAGTCAATGGGCGCAGATAAGCAAACTTCTGCAGAACCGCCGATAATAACTGCGAGGCCCGTAAAGCTGCGAACCTCTGCCGGAGTAGTGGGTCTAGGCGAGTCACGCTCGATCTTGGCGTATCCACTCCGAATGCCATCAGCCAAAATATGCCCCGAAAATCCACGAAGCTAACCAAAACTCACATTTGGAAAACTTGGCGTATAAGCTGCTGGTCGGAGAAGCTGCCGGATCGCCAAATGCTCGCGTGCTCCTGCTCTGGCGAGAATAAACCAAGATATCATCGATGAACACTATCACAAGCGTGTCCAAAAATGGTTTGAACACTCGGTTCATCAAATCCATGAATACCGCCGGAGCATTGGTCAACCAAAGACATGACCACGAACTCATAATGCCGTCGGGTCCGAATGCGATCCTAGGGACATCCACCTCTCGACTCGAACACGATGATAGCGATCGCGGTCAATCTTGGAGAAACATCTCGCGCCCAGTCGAACAAATCATCAATCACAGGAAGGGGTATCTGTTCTTAATGGTCACCTTGTTAAAGCACGTAATCAACACACATGCGCGGCGTCCGTCATCTTCACGAACAATCTGGCGCTCCCGGGGAGAAACACTAGGCTGATGAAGCCGCTTCTCCGGAAATCCTAAGGCGATCCTTGACTCTCTCAACTCGGCGGTGCCATTACGTATGGCGGAATGGAAATAGGCGAGTGTCGCAACACATCTATACAAAACTCGATCTCCTCTCGGGAGGATGCGGGAGGTCGTGCGGAAACACGTGCGGGAACTCTCGACTCTGGGCCGGCGAAAATCGCGCTGCGGCCTCGATTATCAAACACCCGAGCGAGATGGTAGATATACCCGCCTTACGCACCATCTTCCTAGCCTTGAGGTAAGAAATAAACTTACCCCTCGGCGTCTGATGTTCCCCTCCCGCTCAACAAACGGCTCGCCGAAGCTGGAACCGTACTACTCTCTGCAGTCTACATTGGCGTAGCAAGAGGCTAGCCAATCCATACCCATGATCACGTCGAAATCAATCATATCCAACTCTGTCAAGTCGGCTGAGGTCCGACGTAAATAGTCATGGACAAGCCTATATACCCGCCGAGCTACCGAATCACCCATCTGGCGTAGCTACCTCGAAAGGGTCTATGGACTCGGGCTCTATCCCTATCCTACTAGCGTCGAGGGAGATATATAGGACAGTAGAACCGGATCTATCAAGGCATACACATCATAATCGGAGGTGATAAGGTACAGTGACGACATCGGTGAGGCCTCACGATCTGCCGGTGGACAAGGCATAAACGCGATTCGAGGACCGCTAGACTGAGACGAGCCACGACCTGCCGCGACCTGCGACCCGCTAGTACCGCGCCTCGGCGAGTAAGCTGTAGGAGATGATGAGCGGCAGCAGAACACGAAGGTGAGCCTACCACGTGGCGCCCCGGTCGGACGATCCGCGCAAAGTGACCTGCGGCCACAATCGTAACAAGCTCCCAAAGCGTACTACACTTCCCGTAATGGGATCTACGCGACGGCCACAGGGGTGGTCCGTCGGCGATCCTGCTCTGCTACTCGGGCGTGAAGCCACAGGGCCACGTATGCCCTCGAATACTCGGGGCTTGAGGGCGGTGCAGGAGTGCTCTGGTGGTGTGGTGCAAATCTAGGCTAGCTGCCAGCCGCCCACGATAGCCACGGAAGACCCTCCGTCACGGCCTCTCTTCCGTTGTCAATCGACTCGTCGACTCTGCGCTCGCCGCATCGAGGCGTGAGCTGCATCTGGGTAATATCCATGCACAGTGAAGAGCCACACGCCATGAACTTGGCCATATAATCATCTAGCCGTGGCGTAACGATGCACCACATGCTCCATATCGCTGCAATGCGAGGACATATCGAGCCAACGAATCAAACTCAGCGTTGTACTCACTAGCGGTGCGTCCTCTCGCCTCAATGATAAGAATCTATCGGCGTGCCTCCTCATCTGTGGAGGCAGAAGTGAGTGAGAAAGGCCTCGAAAACTCATCCCATCTGCTGGAGTGCGTGCTCTCCCGGGAAAGCTCCATATCAAACCAATCGGCTGCGGTATCCGCGGCCGATCGCGAAAGGTCGCAGACTCTGTCTCGAGGCCTTGATCACGCGCATGATCCTCTGGTGACGGATGAACTCCTGCGGATCATCCTCCGGCCTCGACCGTAAAACTCGGCGGGCTCTGAATCGGGAAATCCGTAGCCTCACCATGCGCCCTTGGTGAACCACGGTGCTACGGGGCTGGGCTTCAGGCTGCTGCATCCGGCTATCCTCGTGTGCAGCCACAATCCTAGCCAATAGTGGGCCATCTCCTTGTACCCTATCTCCTCGCCCGGTGTGGGGCGGGAGGTGCGGTGCTGTAGTCTCTTTGGGGTGGCGGCGTCGTGGAACTCGCCGTCTCGGGTATGGCCCGGGCACGAGCCCTCGTGACTCGGTGCCGTACTAGCGGCTCCTCGGTGCCTTGCCCACGGGCGGGTTGCCTGCGTGGAGGCATAAGCATTACGAAAGGAATACGTTAGAGGGGTCCAACCTATAACCGACTCTATGTACGATCTCGAGTGAGAAAAATGAAACCAATCCTAAAATATCCTATAGCCTCACGATTATTGGTGTAGTGCGCAAACACAGATAATCAAGACTCTACTAGATACGGTCTGTAGACACTTTCAGAGGATTAAGCGCTCACGATACCACTTTTGTCACGACCGTTCACGGGGCCGTGGTCGTGCCTTACCGGCACCCAAGTAGTCATACATCGAGAAAATCAGCGGAATATAAAACAAGACATGAAATAATTGTAAATGATACAGTTTACGAGAAAAGGGTTGCCTTTGGCATATATACATAAACCAAGGTTTGCGGTTACATCTCAATGCAACATGACTCTGAGACCTCTGAAATAACAACTATGGCGGGACGGGGCCCGCCATACCCCGTACAAAACTATCTCTGACAGGAGATCGTACCCAAAGTAGAGCCTCGGAGAAGATGGAGCTCGACACCAACGCAAGAGATCCTGAGGATGTGGATCTAGCACTGCTGCCCTTACCGGCATGAGCGCAACCCCGAAGGAGGTCGATAACAGTACCAAGTATGTGAAAGCGTAAAGTACTTAAATGAAATCATATCACTTTAAAAACCAATTTTACAAATATGCACGAAACAACCAATGTAACGCACATAGTGCCACATCATAAACAAGAGCAACAATAGGTAAATAGCAGAACATGTCTTTTCTAGGCTGCGAATGATCGAAGCGGGGCCACTGCGCCCATATTATCATTGCAGCCTAATCTGAACTCGTAGTCCGCGCAGGCCACTCGCGTGGGCGCGTGAGGTATACCCGCATCGAGGGTAGCTACTCCTCGGCATCGTCTGGACTCATTGTCGCGTAGCGCATAGACGCGTGAGGCATAACCCCGCATACTAACTCCGAACTCGTAGCTCGCATAGGCCCCACGGACCCGCGTGAGGTATTCTCGAATCATGGTCCCATCGCTGAGTCTACCCGCGTCGGAGGCGACAACCCCATCATGTCAAGAGGTGAGTGATATAGTACTAACATAACAACTTATAGTTTAAACAACATAAGCATAAGTAAGACTGACCTCTTTACACAAACGTTACAAGATACTAACACATAGCATCACAATAAGTCTACTCATCAAAACCATCTTATTATGCCTTTCAGAAATCAATACAAGTCTTTTATAAACACATAAGTAAATCGTTCCTTTTATAAAACTTAGCCGTTATTATACTTAACTTCCCATAAAGCTAGTATAACCCTTAAGCTTCTTGTTTTAAAAACAACTAGTCTTCTTCTTTCGAACTGTGTTATAATTCTTTTGAAAGACTTTTAAAGATCTTTATCATTCAGGCTTAAGTCGCAAGACATTCGTAAGTATTATTCGGGCTTAAGTCAAAAGACATTTGCGTAGTTATTATTCTTAACACGTATGCGTCTACCGTACTATATATATATTTTAAAATATCATGCTTTAGAAAGAATCACATACCTTCTCGCGAAAACCTCGCCAAGTTGAATATGTCGCGCGAGAGAATCACTATAATAGTCACGAGACATCTATCAAAGTCTAGACTCTCACGAAGGTCTTTCTAAACAGAGGGTTCACAATTCTACGGAAAGTCGGGCAGCACTTCCCTACAGGTGAGCTATATAAGTCTCAGTGAAACAGTCTATATAAGTATAGTTCAATTATTCTTCTTTTAAACCCCCTCTGTGATATGATTCAATTCTATTCTCAGAATATTCTTCTAAGTATTTAATACTTATTCTTATACTTCTACAGATGCATTCTCTAATACAAAAGAGGGTTAGGATTATTTACCTCGGTAAGTAATAATATCCTAGATATAAATCGATCCGAGCAGGCTTAGCTCCTAAGTGCGCTCAGATAGCTCCAAGGAAACCTTAGAAGTTCTTCACAACTTCTACTAAGTACTAAGGGATTTGGGCTAGGGTATTTTGGGCATTATAACAATACTAGAGGCAACTTTTCTACCAAGGGAGGGGGTAGATTTTGGCTAGGCTAGGGGTAGCCTCGGCTAAGCTTCTCAAAGGGGAGGTGTTGGGACTAAACAAGCTCGAGGAGAGGGAGGATTTTCAAGACTTGGAAGGAATTTGTGGATGAAGAACTCTTCATCTTAAGTATTTATAGGTCAAGCCATGGACCAAGGGCGAAGATGATGCCAAGTGCAAGGCAAGTGTAGGGTGAAGATTTAGGCAAGTGTCCATTCTATCTACTACACACAAATATCCTACAACTCCTTGACTTGTGCAAAGGCACAAAAAGCGTGCCATCAGTCGATTCGTCGATGGACGATTCAAGTCCATCAATTGGAGGGTGACAAGTGTCGCCTCCCGTTGGTCAAATGTTTCGTCTCTGAAAAATCCGCAAATATTAGAAATGGCATAGCGGAATTTTCCTACGGAAGTGGAAGCGTTTCGTCGGAAAACGATTCTTTTAGCGAGTTGTGCACAATTTTCGAACTTGGCCTAACTTTAGCTAAACTTTAGACGTGCGCCTCACGTACATACCCTAAATACGGTATAACAAGATTGGTTTAAAAAGAAGGTATGGAAATTGTTTTGGTTTTACTTTGATGTCTTTTGACTTGAGTTTTAAATAATAAGAATCTTGAAGTATTTCAAAAGAGTTATGAATCATTTTTGAAAGAAAAGAAATACTTGGTTTTAAAAGCTTAAGTGTTATACTAGCTTTATGGGAAGTTAGGTATAACGACTTAAGGAAGATAGAAGGAACGGTTTACTTATTTGTTTATGAAAGTCTTGTATTGATTTCTGGAAAGTGTAGTAAGATGGTTTGATAAGTAAACATGTTACGATGCTACGTGTGTTAGTGTCTTGTGATGTTTGTGTAAGGGGGTTATTCTTGTTGTGCTTACGTTGTTAAACGCTAAGCCCGTTGTACTGCTATTATACCACATACCCCCCTGACTTGTTATGATGCCGAGGACTTGCCACCCTCGATGCGAGGAATACCTAAATGCGCGTGGCCTATGCGGAGCTGCGGGAGTTCCAGGATGATCACTCCGGGTGTGTTTATCCCGATGCGAGGAATACCTCATGCGGTCTGTGTGACTATGCGGACTTCGTGTTATACCCCGTATTTCCAGAGTACGTACGTGAGGGCGTACGTATAAAAGTTTAAGCCTTAAGTTAGGCAAAGGATCGAAAATTTGTGCACAACTAGCGAAAAGAATCGTTTTTCGACGAAACGTTTTACAAGACTTGCGAAGGGAAAATTCCGGCTATGTCATTTATTATTTTTGCGGATTTTTCCGTAGAATAGAGAACCTACTGCTTAGAATATTCTACAGAGTAGTCTAGACTTTGATAGACTGGTATAACCTTTATAGGTTGAATGTTCTGCGAGTAGCATGTGCTACTTGAAAGGTGGACAAGGCTAGTAGGGTTATGAGTGGAGCGCTTTTGCTAATAGTCGATAATGTCGCGAGGTATGTGATTCTTCCTATCCTCTTGAGCATGATATTTTAAAAGAATATATATATAGTACGGTAGACGTGCGTGTGTTAACGAACGTGGTTGTACAAATGTCTTTTGACTTAAGCCTGAATAATAAGAATCTGGAAGTATTTCAAAAGAATTTAAGAAACCTTTTTGAAAGAAGAGTAATGCTTGGTTTTAAAAGCTTAAGAGTTATACTAGCTTTTTGAAAGAAGAGTACTGCGAGTAGCGTATTCTACTCGAAGGGTGGAAAAGGCTAGCAGGATTACAGTACTTTGGAGCGTTTTGCTAATTGTCGGTAATCGTCGCGAGGTATGTGATTCTTCCTATCCTCTTGAGCATGATATTTTAAAAGAATATATATATAGTACTAGACGACGCGTGTGTTAACTGAGCATTGGTTTTACTTCGATGTCTTTTGACTTGAGTTGTAATAATAAGAATCTTGAAGTATTTCAAAAGAATTAAGAATGGTTTTTGAAAGAAGAGTAATACTTGGTTTTGAAAGTTTAAGAGTTATACTAGCTTTATGGGAAGTTAGGTATAACGACTTAAGAGAGATAAAAAGAATGGTTTATTGATTTTAGAAGTTAAGAGACTTGATCTTAAAAGATAAGAGACTTGACTTATTTTGAATTAACATGAATTTTGTTAAAGTATGAAACCTCGTTCGTGAGTAATGAGTACTTGGTTTTAAAAGGAATCATGTTTTCTTGATTTCGAATCGAATAAGTATCGAACGAACCACTGCAGCGTTAATAAAGGGAAATGTATTGACTAATTAAGTATTATTAAAACCAGTAGAAACCTCCATCTGCATAGAAGCTAAGATGAGACAAAATGATATTACATTTCCTAGATCATGGCTGCTTTAATAAGATTGATTATGAACAAGAATAACCTACTCACATATAAGGCATATGTTTCTCAAATTGTTTAAAAGAGAATTACATTCTTAAGTGATTAAGACTATGAACTATGAAACCTTTCTAAAATAAAAGACTTAAGTACTTGAAATTAGGCAAACTTGAACTTATGGAAATGAATGTTGTTGAAAAGGAAAGTGTTTTGGTTTACCTAAAAATATGAGTCACTCTATTTTAATACTACGGGTATCGGGTGACCTTTATAAAAGAAATGGATCTTTTAAAAAGAATTTAACGTACGTAATACTTTGGGGTCAGAACCTGGACTTTGGCATAAAATAACCTTGAGTTGTGTGTAACTTGCCTATGCTTGTGGTGATAGCCTTTGTTGTGCAAATGTTGTATTTCTATGCTATCGAGTCCCATGAGATGGGCCGGGACACGTATTCCACCTGATTCTTCACCGAGTCCCATGAGATGGGCCGGGACACGTATTCCACCTGATTCTTCACCGAGTCCCATGAGATGGGCCGGGATACGTATTCCATCTGATTCTTCACCGAGTCCCATGAGATGGTAGGGCGGACACGATTTCATCGATTCTTTCACGAGTCCCGTAGGATGGGCGGGACACGTATTCCACGTGATTCTTAACCGAGTCCCGTGGGATGGGCGGGACACGTATTCTACATGATTCTTTATCGAGTCCCGTGGGATGGGCCGACACGTATTCCACGATTTGTACCTAGAGCTGGCGGTGAAAGGAGTTCCGGCATGAAGGATGACTTGAGGCGTGAGTCCACGACGACATGGCTAACTTTTATGTTGTGAATCGTAGTTTGGTTATCACATGTCTCTGCTTTATATAGACTATTATGATTTCATTTCTGATATTTTGATTTCACATACTTGGTACTGTTGTCTTGACCTCCCCGGGCTGCGTTCATGCCGCGAGTAGAAACATCGGTTGTGGATCCTCGCTATAGGATCGATTCAGCGTATTAGGAAGCCGTTTCTTGAGGCTTATCTTTTAGTATATTCTCCCGAGTTGTAGGTTCTTTTACATTCGGGGTATGGCGGCCCTGTCCGTCATAGTTGTTGTATAAAAATCTTAGAGGTGCATGCCTTTATTGTGGGCGAGGTTGTAAAGGATATGCTCAAAGTTTGTAGTTATATATACAAGAAAGTGCGTTTGGTTAGACTGTTTTATTTATAATATCTCTTGTTTCATGTTTAAGTTTTATTTCCCGATTTTCTATGATGTTGTATCACTAGGGTGCGGGGTAAGGCACCATCACGCAGGATCGGTCGTGACACTTCGGGGTCGAGGATGATCTGTGGGTTAGCTACCGTCGAGGAATACCTCATGCGGACACGAACCAGACGTGGATCGTGCCTTACCGGGCACCCTAGTGATACAACATCGAGTAATCGTGAACATAACACAACAACATAAAATAACAAGAAGTGTACAACGATTATCTTTAGAAAACTTGCCTTTCGCATATATATAAATAACTCTTTCAAAATGAGCAGTTTAATCCTTTTTACAAACCACACTTTCATACTGCACCTCTACGAATGATATGACAACAACGGGGACGGGGCCGTCATACCCGAATGTAAGCACCTGACAACAGGACTATACGAATAAGCCTCGGAAACGGAGCTTTCCCCAACGCTTGATCGTGACCACAGAGCGAGATCACCGTGGTGTACTTTACTGCGGCATGAACGGCCCCGAAGGGTCGATCACAAATTTGTGCAGTATGTGAAAATAAATCGTAAATGAAATCATAGTAGTCTATATAAAAGGGAGACATGTATGATAACCAAACTACGATTCCTGATAAATAGCGATGTCAAGTCGTGACTCGCGCCAAAGTCATCACTCGAATATAACTATGGGTCTCACGCCCACTACATCAATCATGCCCGTGGAATACCTTCCCACGCCGGCGATATGATATAAAAGCACCAAGGAATACACATGAACACCGGTCCCACTGTGTCATAATAAAACCGTCTGAGGTAAATGCGAAGGCATAGCCGACTACTAAAACCACGGTACAACAAGTCGTAAAGCGTATCATGAGATCTGTCTGGCCGTCACGTGATCAAAGCCCACTCGCCGCGATATCTAATGTCGCGTCTAGCCTTGGAACTCTCGCGATTCGCATAGGCCAAACTCATAGGCCCGCGTGAGTATAACCCGCGTCGGTAGCTCCCAGACATCCGCTGGACTCGCGATCGCGTAGCCACATATCGCGTGACCATAAGGCGCGCACACTGGAACTCTCGTAGCTCGCATAGGCCGGGACCGCGTGAGGTATTCTCGAATCATAAGTCACTGGACGCTGAGTCTACCAGCGTGGAGCGGCAACCTCCGACAAGTCAAGGTGGTGCAATACCAGCATATCGTCGGTGATAGTGAAACAATTTAAAGCGCATCGAGAAACCCCTTTACACAAACATCACAAGATACTTAACACGTAGCGTCTGGCGTGTTTACTTAACAATCAACAAGAAAGTATTACAAGGCTATCACAACTCCAACATAATCAAGTTATACATGTCACGACCGAACCGGGCGTATTGATGCCTACCGGGCACCCAAGTAGACATACATCGAGTGTCAGCGGAATATAAAGCGATCTGAGACATATTATGAAATATGAAACAATAATCGAGAAAAACTTGCCTTTCGGCATATATAAAAAGTGACAACTTTTTCAACATGAAACGATTTAATCCTTTTTACAAACCACACGCAGCGATTACTACAGACCTCACAGAATGATCACGACAACAATGGCGGGACGGGGCCGCCAAACCCGAATGTAAACACTTACGGCGACTATACCATGATAAGCCTCGGAGAAAGCGGGCTTCCTAAACGCCAATTTGGCGTGACCACGAGCTAGGATCAACGGTGTACCTCCGACTGCGGCATGGTAACGGCCCCAAGGAGGTCGGTCTGGCAGTCACGAGTATGTGGCGAAAATACATCGTAAATGAAATCATAGCGATCATATAAAGCGGGAGACATGTATGATAAGCGAACTACGATTTACAACAAGATCGTGTCGTTAGGGACTCACGCCTCGGTCGTCACTCGAAGTATAACAATGGGTGCCAGCCACAACATCAATCATGCGTGGAATACCTTCGCCATTGTGGCGATCTATGATATAAAAGCACCAAGGAACACATGAACACGAGTCCCAATGTCATAATAAAGCTTACGGGTAAGTACGAAGGCATAGGCCGACTACTAAAACCCACGCATTACCAACAAGGTCGTGTCGTATCATAAGATCTGTCTAGACCGTCACATGATCAAAGCGGCCACTTGCGCGATATCAATGTACGCGTCTAACCTGGAACTCCGCACTCGCGTAGGCAATCTCGTCCGCGTGAGGTATTCCAGCGTCGGTAGCTACTCCGGCGTGATCACGAACGTCGCGTAGCCTGGGACCGCATGCCCATAAGACGACGCTAACACGGAACTCGTAGCTCGCGTAGGCCCCGGGACCAGCGTGAGGTATTCTCGAATCACGGTCCCGGATCGCTGAGTCTACCCCGTGGACGACAACCCGGAATCATCTCAAGAGATGAATGCCACAATACTATCATAACGATAGTTAATAAGCACAATCGCGGAAACCCTTTACACAAACATCACAAGATACTAACACACGTAGCGTCCTAACACCGTTTACTTATCAAAGCAACAAGAAAGTATTACAAGGCTATCACAAACCAATACAATCAAGTTGTTCACACGCGTACTTCCTACTATGTGATCAACAAGATCGGGTTTTATCCCCAAAGTACTTCATACATTAACTCTTTAAAAGATACGTTACTTTCACAAAAGTCACACAATACGTAGTATATGAAAATAGAGTGATTATCTTTTAAAGAAAATCAATTATATCTTTGTAAAATCAAGTAGCAACGTTCTTTTCGATGTTCAAGTTTTTAATTTCCAATGTTCAAGTTTGCCTAATTTCCAATGTTCAAGTTTCTCATTTTTTTAGAAAGGTTTTAGTTCATAGTCTTATTCATTTAAGAATATAATTCTCCTTTAAACAATGAGAAACCTAAGTCTTTATATGTGAGTAGGATATTCTTGTTTATTCTGATCTTATTACAGGCCGTGATCTAGGAAATATTATTTTGTCTCTTAGCTTCTATGCGGATGGGAAGCTTCTAGTTTTAATAATACTTAATTAGTCAAAACATTTCCTTTTATTACGCTGCGATGGTTTGTCGATACATTCTGATTTCGAAATCGAGTAAAACATTCTTAAGCGTTATACCTAACTTCCCATAAAGCTAGTATAACTCTTAAGTTTTTCAAAAACCAAGTATATTACTTCTTTCAAAATGATTCAAAAATCTTTTGAAATACTTCAAGTTCTTTATTAACACATAACAAGCCGGTTATAGTTCAAATCGATTTACCTTTTAAAGACCACAAGTATTTTCTTACCAACGTAAAGTTATAACCAACTTCCCATAAAGCGTTATAACACATGTTTTAAATCAACCAAATCGTTTAGCACATGCGTCTCTGTGCTACATAGTTCACACATATCATGCTAGAAGAGATAGGAAGAGGTTCACATACCTGCAGTATCGACTAATAGCAAAAGCTCAATGCTGGCGTCGGCTACTCCAAGCCAGTAGATCGCGCCTGCGTAGTACTTGACCTATAAGGCCACAAGGCTTATTAACATTCGATCTCATCGTAGAACATTCTAGAAAATTGGCCTCCCGCCGGCGTAAATCTCCTCTCTAACGAGTAGGCTGCCAGCCAACCGCCGGGGTTAAATCTCCTGCGTGCAATTCTACTTCACGATACTACTACACAAGTCTTGTAATACAACCCTATGTAATTACGATTCGATTCTTCTTTCAATTCAGTGCTTAAGTCGCGAGACATTGCGTAAGTATTATTCGAGGCTTAAGTCGAAAGACATTGCGATACTACGTTGATTACATATATAGTATACTTCAACTATATATTCTAACAATATGTAATTTCCAATTACAATAGAGGACAAGATATTTACCTCGGTAAGCCCGTATTATCCTAGCTTAAAGTCGATCCCAATCGTTTAGCTCGACTCAGCGCTCCAACTCGCTCTAAACCACCCTTAGAAGTTCTAACCAACCACACAATACTCAAACTATGGAGATTTTCCTAGGGTTTGGTTTTGTGGTACGGAAGTATAATAGTATTTTCTGGCTTTTAGTATAGGTATAACCTTAGAATACAACAAGGTATAAGGCTAAGGTAATTTGGGCATTATAACAATACTTTTGAGAGTATTTCTACCAAGAGGGTATTATATGAAAACAAACTAGGCTGGGGTACCCACGGCCACACCAAAGGAGGGTGGCTACCACGGCACTGCCTGTGGGAACTCTCGGCGAGGGCCTCGAAAAGGAAGCTCTCGAGACTTAGGCATTTTGGATGAAGAAGTCTTCAACCTTAGAGGGTATTTATAGCACAAGCCAAGGCCAACCAATGGCCAAGATCTGGCAGTGCCTAGCAAGTGTAGGGCGAGATTCACCCACGTGTGTCGCCAACTAACACACAAAATATCCTACCAACTCCTCTTCTTCAATTCGTCAAGCCAGTCCTCACGTCGCTTGATAGGAGGGTGCCAAGTGGCGCCTCTCGTTGATCCAACACGTTCGTCTCTCGGAAAAATCCGCAAAAATTAAAAATGACATAGCCGGAAATTCCCTACGGTGTGAAAGCGTTTAGTCGAAACGACTCTAAGCGGGTTATTTGTCACAAATAAAATTCGCCAAGCACTTTAAGGCACAAACTTTTTCTCGTCGTCAGCGTACATACTAAAATCACTGGTATAACAATACACAAGGCACTTTCTACTATATGATTAACAAGATCGGGTTTTATCCCCAAATTACTTGTTCATTAACTCTTTTTAAAGATCGTTACTTTACAAAAGTCACACAATACGTAGTATATATGAAAATAGAGTGGTTATCTTTTGAAGTAAATCAAAACACTTCTCTTTGTAAAATCAAGTAACAACATTCTTTTCAAAGCGTTTCAAGTTTGCCTAATTTCAATTACTCGAGTTTCTCGTTTTGAAAGGTTTCGTAGTTCATAGTTTCATTCATTTAAGAATATAATTCTCTTTTAAACAATCTGAGAAACATATGTCTTATATGTGAGTCGGTTATTCTTTTTCATAATCAATCTTATTAAGCGTGATCTAGGAAATGTAATATCATTTTGTCTCATCTTGGCATGCGGATGGAGGTTTACTAGTTTTAATAATACTTCATTATTCATTACATTTCCTTTTATTAGCGCTGCGATGGTTTGTCGATACCCATTCGATTTAGAAATCAAAAACATTATTCTCTTTAAAAACCAAGTACTCATTACTCACGAATGAGGTTTCACACAAAATTCATATTAATAAATAAGTCAAGTCTCTTATCTTTTAAGATCAAGTCTCTTAACTTCTAAAATCAATAAATAATTCATCTTCCGAAAATATCCATAATGGCCAAAATCTCAAAATCAAAGCGGGCCCCACAAAACCGTAAATTTCTCTCGTGGGCCCCACGTGACCATTTCCGGAAATAAAATCTCAAAATTCTAATATAATTTAAGAAGCCCATATTCAAATCAGAATCAATTCCCGTCAACGAACATTTTCTATACAACGAAACTTTTTAGTGGAAAAATCACCTCTTTTCATCCTTTCCAATTTTTACGTCAGTGCTCTGCGTGACCGTCCTCGCATACATACCACGGAACTACGGGTATAACACCTAGGTGGTCTATGCGGTGCGGAAAGTTCGAGAATAGAGCTCGCGTAATGATACTATATGGGCGATTGGCCTTGCTTGATCATTAGCGGCCTAGAAAAGACGATTACATTATATCTATTTCGCTCTTTGTTTATCTTGTGACACTATATGCGGTTGAATTGGTTGTATTTGTACTTGGTTTAAAATGTTATGATTTTATTTACGTACGCTTACTGATTTCACATACTTGGTACTGTTTCATTTATACCGTAGTTCCGGGGTATGTATGTGAGGGCGTCGTGCGAGAATACGAAATTTTGGAAAGAAAGGAAGATGTGATTTTTAACGGAAAAGTTTCGGTTTTGTGAAGAAAAGGTTCGTTAATGGGAATTGGATTCCCGACGGTATTTGGGCTTCTTGGATTATATTAGAATTTTGAGATTTTATTTAGGAAATGGTCACGTGGGGCCCATGGGAGAAATTCTGGTTTTGTGAGGCCCGCTTTGTTTTGAGATTTTAGGTATTTTGGATATTTTCGGAGGCGAAATATTTTGGGCGAATGGGGCGCCACGTGTCACACTCGCTTGTGTGGCCATGTGGTAGAAATTGGTGAGACCAAGTGGCTAGGACTTGTCCTCATGTTGGCGAATTAGCCCCACACGCCTTACAAGTGGCAAGCCCTTGTCTTGTTTTGTGTTGGCCATGTGGTGTGGTGGGACCCAAGCACACATGGCCCAATCTGACAACCATACACTTACCTTGATCCTAACCCTTGAATTCTCTATAAATGAGGCGCTTAGTTGAAAGTAAAATTCATCCCCACTTTTGAGGTGTTTTCGTCCCTCTCTCCCCCTCTTGTAGAAATACTTGGAGTTTTATTGTATTATCCCAAATACATTGGCCTAGTATCCGTAGTAGTATTCCAAAGTTGTTTTAATACTAGAATCCCGGAAATACTACTTTATTCCAATAGTATGGCAAACCACTGAAAAATCTTCCTAGCTTGGTGGAAGTATTTAGAAGTTGTTTAGAAACTTCTAAGGGGTTGCTTGGAGCGGTTGGGCGTAAGGATTTGGAGCTAAGCGTTGCTCGGGGATCGACATTTATCTTGGATAATTTTGGGCTTATCGAGGTAATGATCTATGTCCCCTGTTGTAATTGGATATTATTATTTGTAGTAGTTATACTTGTGTAGTATTATTGTGAAGCGAGTAATTGAACACGTCAGGTTAGGCGTGTATTCCCTCAGGAGTTGTTGGCACAGTAGCGGCCTGGATAGGAGAGATTTATGTGATAGCGGGGAGGTGGCTCTTTAAGAATTTTCTGTAGAATCGAGAACATTTACTTAAATATTCTACGAAGAGAACTAGAGATTGATAGATATTGGCCTTTATAGGTGGATCTTCTACGCGACATACTTGACTTGGCTTGTGGCTTAAGCCAAAAGGTATGTGATTCTTCCTATACTCTTGAGCGTGATTGTTGTAAACTATATAGTACGGTGAGGCGTCGTGTGTGAAATGGATTTTGTTTGTTTAAAACATAAAAGTGTTATAATGGCTTTATGGGAAGTTAGTTATAACGACTTTATGAAAATAAAAGAAAGATTTGGTTTTGACTGTACAACGACTTGATTTTGAAAGTTAAGAGACTTGATCTTGAAAGACAAGAGACTTGACTTATAACGACTTGTTTTGGAAAAAGAAGTAACTTGATTTAAGTATAGGTTACTTGCTTTGAAAAGTAAAGTTATTTGGGTTTTAAAAAGAACACTTGTTGTTGTTTTAAAAGAAAAGCACTTGGTTTAAAAAGTATAGAGTACTTGATTTTAAAAATCTTATAAAGATTTTACGAAGGTGTAGTAATTTGGTTTAAAGAAAGCGTGTTTTAATACTACGAGTATTAGTATCATGTGGCTTTAAAAAGCGGTCTTTTTGAAAGAATGAAAGTATGTAGTATTTTGGGTTTGAAACCGGATTGTTGATAAAAATGTATATATGTTGAACTTACTATGCTTGTCGTGATAGTCTTTGATGTGCAAGTGTTTTGTTGATGTCTTTCGTGACCCTGCAGGAGGTAGGTTATCGATTGATTGTTGGACATCTTGTGGCGTTGGATTTTCCACGAGTATCGTCCACTTGAGTATCGTCTTGTTATTCCTTTGGACATGCGGCGTGATGGATGTTCCGCGGCGTACGTCCATGAGATGGTTTCATGGCATGACTTCCGGTGAGATCTTCGGGCATGCGGTCGTTGTGAGGTTGATTGTTAGTCCATGGACCGCTAATCCATGAAGCTTGCGCATGACGGCGATCACGGGCTTGATTTATGCGTGTGGTTGGGCACACTTTAGATATTGCAGTCATTTCTCGTGTATCGGTAGCCTCACGGTAGATAGCTTGAATCTTGCCTGATGCGTATCTCGTGAGCGGTTGGCTAGAATGCGTTAGCTTTGGTACTTGCCTCGGCGATTCGTGGCTAGCTTTTGGATGCGTAATTAGCCCGTACCTTGCAGTGAAGTTTTATGACTAGCTTTTGGATCAGTATAGAGCGATTCTACTTGGCAGTCGGTTTGATAGCGCAGAGATCTAGTGTTGAGTTCACATATGGGTGTTGTTTTACATCGTATGCCGTGATGAGGAATGAGTTCCAGGCGTAGAGTGATATTATGGGCGTGAGACCATAGTTATGTGTGAGTGATTATTACGAGGATGTCGTCCACTTTGCATGCTTGTTACTTATCGCAAAGGTTTTATAAAATGATGAAATGTGATTTTCATTCTGGTATTTTCGATTCCACATACTTGGTATACATTGTCTTGACCTCGCTTAGAGGCTGCGTTCATCTTGCCGCGGTAAGAGAATACATCGGTTGTGGATCTCATTTCATGGATCTCGAGTTCAGCGTATTAGGAAACTCGTTTCTCGGAGGCTTATCTTTTAGTATGTTTCCACGGTTGTAGGTTCTTGTACATTCGAGGTATGGCGGAGCCACTGTCCGTCATAGTTGTTATTACATTCTTAGAAGTGCATGTAATCTTGTTGTGGGCGGTGTTGTAAAAGGATTATAGCTGTTGTTTTATATATACGTGGCGGCCGTTTTGGTTGGCCTATTTTCTTATGATGTATCTTGTTTCATGTTCATGTTTTCATTTCATTGATTTTGCCGATGTTGTATCACTAGGGTGCAGGTAAGGCACGATCCACGAACCGGTTGGTCG
The DNA here is from genome assembly GCA_029844215.1 of Przewalskia tangutica. Taxonomy (NCBI): domain Eukaryota; kingdom Viridiplantae; phylum Streptophyta; class Magnoliopsida; order Solanales; family Solanaceae; genus Przewalskia; species Przewalskia tangutica. The sequence continues at coordinate 76,771,700 of CM056729.1, read as the reverse complement.
TGACAAAAGTAGTATGAAGCGATTAGTCCTCGGAAAGTGTCTCGAGACCGTGTCACAATGAAGGCTTGATTATCGGTGTGTTGTCGCCACGTCTATGTCGAGAAGGCTGCGGAGACATTTAGGATTGAGTTTCCATTCTTCTCACTGCGAATCGTGCCATAGAAGTTGTGTTGTAAGTTGGACTCCGCCCGGCGTATTCTTTTACGCGATTATGCCTCGCGTAAAGCGGCACGGGCCCGAGAAGGGCAAAGAAGCGGCGAGGAAATTTGCTAGTAGAGATCTGAGGTTACGGGGAGCGGGCCCAAATCATCACACGAGGTGGTGCTCCCGTTCGGGGAGTTCTGCGGCGTCACGCCCAGCGGGGTTGCTGCGACGTGACAGTTCCTCACTGCGGCCGTGATATATGAGCCTTGATTCACGGCGGGGGAACGAGGGGGTATGGATTGCAAAGAGGCGACTACATTACGGTATGGATATATGACGAGGAGAACATGTGTATGCCGATTTATCCGCAGTCTTGATGATTATCTAAGAGGGTTGTGAAGAGGTAGCTCTTGATCGAGGAATGAGCATGGCTGCGTGGTCAGGCTTATGTACCTTGAGTTGAGAAAGCGTAGAGATCGGCAAAGGTTAATCAGAAGCGGCGAGAAGAGGCAGTCGTGAGTCGCTGGTAACATTAAGGCGAACGCTTGGCCAGTTAGATATGCACCTCGCCCGGTGCACGATGGTCCTCCGCGAGTTAAGGGGCGTTCGGGGTATGCGAGTTGTCGGGACTCGGGGCTCCAGTTGGCGGCTATCTCACGTAGGTTCCAGCCAGCAGTAGAGTTGGTTTTTCCCTCGGTGTTC